>KV419428.1:53270-389780 GCA_001630475.1 Sistotremastrum niveocremeum HHB9708
CGCAAGAGCGAAATCGGCTGTGTCGGGGATTCCCTTCGCAAACAACCACTGGATCTGCACTCGCTGCAGTTGTAGGGGTCTACCAGTCGAGAGCTCAATGAGGTGCAGGCTTGGCGGCGTGGTCTCGGGCCCCAGCTATGGAGTGTATCTGGCCTTGGTCTCCTCGGAGATCCTATGGGTGAGTCTCTAATCTCTCTGCAAATTTCGAGGGCTCAACTTGTCATATAGTTTTGCAATGAGCGGGAGCATTGGACTTACTCGCTGTCGGAGGAATTGGTGGGGATACATAGTAACTTTCAGAAAACTCTGCCCCTCCGTGAACTGATAAAGATCACTTTAGGTCGACTCTCATCTCTGACCGCACATATGGTACGCCGCCGTTTCGTCGGTATGTCTAATGGAGTGCAGGGAGTGATCCATCGACGATTCTAACCTCCCCCGATCAATGTCATCGTCGAGAGTCCAAGGAAGCTAATATGGCAGTGAGTCATTGCCTTCATTCAAGTCACGAACTACTGTGATAACCCCTCTCCAGTGCCGAACATATACGGGATATGGTTGCACTATTCACTTGGTTAATGACGTCCGCGACAAGGTCGTCTATCAAGCTCACCTGCCATATCCTGCCGATGATGATTCTGATGTCAAAGCCGCCCTGAGCGACGGTTAGCTGGTATGTCATTATTGGGACGATGAAGTGAGATCGCCTGATGAATCTAAGTCATGGAGAATTTTAGTATTCAGCTATACGAGAAGTCGGATCACAAACCGCGTAGGTGTGCCGCCTTTCCTGACTTCCTATCGCCTACCCGACCTGACTCGTGTCTTTGTAGCTCTGCGACATCAAACTTTGCGACGGACGAATACCCCATATCCGTTCATAACAGAGTTTCGTTGGCTCTCGGGCCATGATTGTGATGTCCATATCTCGAATCAAGCATGGAATGGCCACCAAAGACTATATGGGTCCGCTAATGTGCCTAAGCCTTCCTCTGCGTGCCTTGCAATTTGTCTTCTCAGTCGCCAGCGCCAAGCAGCAAGTCAACCTATTACCGCAAACCGACTCAAAATCTCCGTCGGGCCAAGCGCAAACCCACTGCAGCTAAACAAGAAGAACGACTTGGTCAACATGAGCCCCTCCTGACGTTTCAGTTCGATTCGCCTCCCGCCACCACTGTCAACTACTACGTACGTCAATTCTGTGTTTGCTGATTCTCATTTTGATCTCGGATGTGTAGTTTATCAGGGCTTCCGAGACATTATCACTTCGCCTACCCTGCCCTCCGCTCTTTGACACCGTGAGTCTTACATGTAACCGAGACTTTTTCTCGACACTGATCAGCCCGAGCGGGACGTTCAGCTTCCCGAGCAAAAGCCTTAACGAGACACAACTCCTTATCACCGCACGCTCAATCGTTGGCATCCTCGTCGCAAAGCCAATGGTTCAGAGGGAAATTAAGAGAACAGTGGTTTCAGCGGTGTAGAGTAGCATAACATTCTGTACCACTAGTGATAGTCGCTGAATATTAACCAACTCGAAACTCGCGCGCGACTGAAAACAGCGATGACATCATTTGACCGTGATCACGGCCATTTTGAAAAGTCAAGCCTTCAGTTCCCTGCTATATACTCGATATTTCCTTTCGTGCCTCGCATCTCTGCCACTAGACTGCCCTCATCGATGGGGCCCAGAATCTGGTTCAAACGTTCAATATTGAATATCAAACGCCCGTCTGACTGACCTGATCTGTGATCGCGATCTCCGCAAGTCAGGAAGCTGGCAAGTCGTCGGCAATGTTCGCAAGAGCCGAAAAATTCTGCGCTCGACGCAGCCTGAATGAAACCCGCCTATACTCATCGATGGACGTGGTGATACTCAACGGTATGAACACGTCTTCCTCCTTTGACTCTGTCTATCAGACTCACGAAGAAATAGATGATTTTCAAAGGCGACTATTGCGACGGGCCTTGCTGGAATCGCCGAAATCGACCAACCAAGTTGAACCAACTCGCGCAAGTTCGTGATCTCCACGACCCGGTCTTTTTTATTGTATTGATTCAGCTCAGCATATCGACACCGCCTCTTCTCTTGCTCTCTAGGCTTTTAGGATCTCTCGTGCAGCCCATCTTGCGATCTCGAGCCTTGGTCTTTGGGACGAAAAGATTCACTATTAGATCAGAAAAACCGAGTGGGACCATCGCGGCGATATCTCCAGCTGTCCATATAACAGAAGTAGTCCCTTGACCAGGAGCCATCCAAAGGTGATCCGGAATTGGAGTCGGCGCGATGGGTTTTTTCAGTTCTGGTACGTTGCCGTATCAACACGCAAAGGGAGTACTCATTCCATTTGTTCAGGACTAATGCAGCGGTTCTGTTTTATCATATCAGGTGATTCGCACTCTTCTCTGCCGTCCTTCTCCTTTGCATCGGATGCGTCAACTGACTCGCTGTACGTTCCAGACTCTACATATTGTGCTAATAATCACATAAATACAGGATTTGATCTTCTGCACAGTCGTCACACAGCAGGGCTCTCTGTCTTTCTGGAATCACTCGAAGACTGACCCTTTGCCAATGCACTCGTCGATCGAAAGTACGGAGTGGTTCCTCAGCTCTAGCATTGGGAAAGACTGCACTTTCCCGAACTGAATTGCAGCCGCATCGTTGTGGTAAGTTTCTTGTGCTCTAATTAGTACTATAGTCTGAGGTCAAGAATCTTATCATGTCTTTCATTCCGAACTGAACAGATCTTATATCTCCGCCTGACCTGACGCCTTTGATCTCGCCGCCCACGGTGTCCGCTGCTGCTGATCATACTCAAGACGTCCGGACACCACGAAGCACGACTCCCGAGGTTCAAGGACCCAGAGACAACACACCAGACATCAACAATCCAAATCTGCTCATGTCAAATATGAAGACAACAAAGTCATGTGGGAAGGCGACAATCATACCGCAACACCTCCATACGAGTTGGGAGATTGGTCCGTAGCTGGCTTTTGATTAGTCTACAGTTCTGATAGGATCCGTTGATCCAACAATCTGCGGTACTGATAGACAGTCCTATTTTTCTCTCAAATTCTAAAAGCACTTTCCTCCTATATATCGACGATTTGGTATATTACATCTTGCAAGTGAGTTAATTGTGTGGTATATATCCTCCTGTCACGCAAAATCAAGGATTCTATGTCACCTGGTCGTGTTCAAGTATTGTTGATGGCGATGGTATACTAATATTAAACTGGGGACATGCAGCTGGTGCGCGGGATCAAACGCTAAGCGCTAAGCGATCTTAATTCAGGGGGATCGACGCTTCGCGAATCGCGAGTCCGGAGTCCGGTCTCGGTACCGACAGCCGACAGCCGACAGCGATCCTCCAGTGCATGACAATATTCTCTGTCGACGACTGTCAAAGCGACGGGTCCTCTGACATGGATGTTATCAGGCTCCCTTCCGGACTTCACAGAATGCCGCACTAGGTGAGACCCAGGATCACATTGTGTCTTCGCTCTTCGAAACTCCCGGATGTCCTCATACCGTACTTGGCAAATGAGTGTCGCACCACTTCGTTCGCTCCCTCTTTCATATATAGCCTGTATAGATATGAGATCGTACACTCGCATTCACCGCTAGTACTTTGACCACAAAACAGTCTTAACACTCGGCTGAATTCATCGTTTGAAGCCATCGTAGTTGGAGCGCTTGCGGCTTGCCCTTGACCGTCGAATCGATGTCATAGCGAATCAGGAATTACGGTTCACGGATTGGCGCTCAGAGAACGGGCCCCATAAGCGGCAGCAGAATTGAGGCCCAGCACTTTCACTTTCACCTTCACCTTCATTCCCCCACTCACAACTATGGCTGCCGTGAGGTCTCGAGTTTTGAACATTGCCTCAGCCTCGACTAGTCGCCTTGAGAAACCCACGTACAACGCCATCTTCCCTCTTCGTGACACGCCCCCCAATGTCGCGGAATCCTCTGAACAGTCCAGGTTAGGACCGGGACATGCCCTCCGAGTCGAGTATAAACGTAATGTCCTCTACTCTCCATCCGACTAACAGTTCCTGACGCCCACCAATCCTTGAACACTATAGGACTCCGAGATGCCCCTCGACGTCCCTACCATCCACTCCCAAACAATATCGTGACACCCGTCACCAATTCCACCCCCATCACTAGCGCGAAACCAAAGGAGGGGCGCAAGAAAGCCCTGAAAACACGAAAAAACCTAAAGAAGACAAAGAACAATACAAAGAACACAGAACGCTTTCGACGAGCAAAGTCGGGATGTTGCAAGAAGCATCTGAAGAAGGTGAACGCTGCCAGAGAGGCTGCCGCCGTTCCCGAGGCTGCTGCGATGTACCTGCGGGCAGTGATTTCGACAGGAATGGGTGAAGTCACCAAGGGTAGCCGGTGGTCTATGAGTGCAGGCGAGAAGCTGCAACAGGAGATGCTTATGAATCCATCACCTGAGCAGTTGCTTTACAGGGCCGTACAGCGTGCGCAGATGGAGAGGCTTGCAAGGCGACGAAAGGAGCTGGAGGTCTGTCCTTGTATTCCATGACCCACTGGTTTCGATCTGACTAGCATAAGATGGAGAAGAATAAGGCTGACTTCGACGAAGCAAAGCCAAATACGCCGGTCCTCCACGCCACGCCTCCTCTTCTCCAGGCAACTGATACGAGTGCTCTCTAAATGTCTCGATCGCTATCTTTCTTCTACACGCTTCTTGGTCTCTGACTGGTCATTTTTATTTCCTATTGTATCGGTTCAGTCTCAACATCCCTTGGATCCGCCAGCATTCTGCGTATCTTTCATTATCATTATCTTTTTCCTTCACTGTCTCATTCCCACATCGCATTGTATCATCCATCATCAGAGGTCGCTCTTTTCATGTTGTATTGTGTTCACATTGTATTAGATTTGTACTAGAATAGCGAATGTACATCCTGTGCTGGAGAATTGTCCAAACATGGCCGGTGTTGAAGAATGTAAACCTCGTAACCCCCTTATATGCTATCAAAACGGCTTTCAATCCATGGAAAGAATGAAACAATTGCACAATGAATAAGGTACAACTCAACTGGATTCCATACGGTTGTCGAATCATGAGTATTGGAGGTTCTTGTATGACGTTCTTGGTTCTGGAAAAACAAAACGACCCGAATAACCCCCATGTATGCGCAGCCTAAAGGTTTTCGTCAGCTTCGCGGACTGTCCTGGGTGCGGATATCCATCATTGATACACAATGTATGCGCGCATGCTATAGCAGCCTTGCGGGATACCTGTTCTGGTAGTGAGCGTCACCCAATATCGTAGCGCAAAAGAAAATCTTACAAGTTTGTCCAGGCCACGGTGAATAGTCACAGGAGGTTGCCAGAGAAGACCAGGCTGCAGTAGACCGAAAAGGTTTTCGCAAAGATTAATACGTCGTCAGTCTTCTCAGTTGTTTGCCACGAGGCTCAGTTATTTCGCAGTTGCTCGGAGACACGGGCCTGTAAAGAACGAACGGGGTCAGTTGCTTTAGGAATCCATGAAGACTCGGACGGGATTCGGGGAAGAGAAAGGGAAGTACAAACGATGTCAACTTGGGTATTGCGTTCTTGCGCTCGTCGAAATGACCACTTGGTTTCTTCTTGACATCGACTTCTCTGTCTTATCAAACGCGATCAGACGGAATAGGAGTATTTGATAGGGAACGGAGCGTATGCCTACAAAACCAGTTGTCGAAGACTATTGAGTGCCATTGTATGATGAGTTTCGGTCGCGGTGATCTTGTTGCCATCCGAATATCAACGACGTTCGGAAGACATCTCCAGTCAGGAATACTGGAGGAGCTAAACTTTGTGCGGGTTTAGATCTTTGAGACAGTAAGGACACCAACAGAGGTTGACCAGCCGATGTGAGAGCGTCCTTTCGGTTGCGGTATGGTAAGGGGAATCAGAGCTTATACGACTAGCTTGCCCGGGCCGCAATGAACTGAGGGGTCTGAAGGATTTTGATCGTGACTTAGTCGGCAATGCGAGCTGGCGATAGGCGATGCATAGGGTGCTATGACCCTATCAGCACAATAAATCCTCGTCGAGCTTCACTACTCACTCACATGCGACAAAAGACCTCATGTTCTGGCTGGGATACCGGTAACACTTGGCTCCATTTGATCGAACAGACGCGACACGCCAATCTTGACACCAATGGCATTGAAGAGAACGATAGCTTTCCTTGAAGCCTGGTGATTTCAAGACCGTGGAGGGCAGTAATATTCGTCTGGGCGAGGATGTCAGAGGTAGTAACGAGAGACTCATGCATGATATCGATATGACGGGGCTGATCATCGAAGTCGGGCAGACGGTCGAATTCGTCGCCTGATAGAGAGCGATCAGAGAGGATCGATACGGCAGTAGCAGGGACTCACTCACGGTTGCGAGATCTAGAACGTGGACCTTGAAGGCACGTCCTCCAATACGGACTCGAGAATGTCTTCCACGGCGAATTTCTCGAATGTGACTCATTATATGAGGCAGAGCTCAATAGAATCTTCATCGAAGTGAGGAGGATGCTCGCTGATCTATGACGTGTTAGATTGATGATATATGTAAGGCTGTGGAGGATTTGGACACACCACAAGATGAAAGGTGAGCAACAATTGGAGGACGAAGTGACCATGTGTATGCCGATGTGAAGGAAGACACCATGGGTATAGATGAACCTGACCGTGAAAGCCGCAAAGGAGACGAGGACAGGAAGGTTATGAGGATTGCGATGGTGATAATTGACATAGTCGAATTGGGCAGATCAGGTGCCCGTCTCGATGAGATACTGAGCAGTGTTGAGGACCTGATGTTGCTTCGCGAGCCAGTTGTTGGCATTCTTCAATCGAGCTCGGGGCTACTTTTTGATGTAATGAACCGCGCCAAAGGCAATCGTGACGATTGTGGAGACACATGATGCGATGAGGGGGAGAACACGGACGTTGTGCGGCCGACTACCTTCCGAGTCGTCTAGGAGGTCAGTCGACAATGAGGCTACCAGAAAAAGTACTGACCTTTTCTCAGCGTCGCAGATGCAAGACCTTTGCGATTGCGAAAGTGCAGGGCAGTCAAGAATCTCACCTGTCTGCTCATATTTTGTCCTTGCGGAGACCATGTCGATCGCGTGAACACCAAGGACATGAGGAGTCACATACGTTGTCGTCAATATAACTACAACATCGCTGAGATTGTAAGCGGTGACGATCGAGCCCACAGTTTCAAAACCCGTCTGTTGCAAAATCAATTTCCTAGATCGATAGTGATAGCAGATTCTCACATTTAATTCATCAACCTGATCATATTTGGAGCAACCTGGTGATCTCTTGACGCTGTTCATTCGCAGGGTCCCATATTGCATATTTTAGGTCAACAAGCTGCCGGATTCAGACCATCAGCGATACAGAATCGATTGCAACGGACTGAACACTCGCCAATACCCTGAGTGCAATTCAGCTCTATGAGGTGTCCATCTAGCTCATAATCTCGTGAATGACAGGGCCTTCGAATTATTGCAAGAGGCCTGCGCGTATGGGAATCCGATGTTCTGGCTGACCTGAGCACAAACAACATCACGTTATACCACGTGGCAGAGACAGAAGGCACAATCCACGCACCATGACTCGTTCGATCCCATCAGGACCCTCGTGCAATCTGTCAGTTGTAGATTCTAAGAACCGAGGTTTAGGCGATCGGAAGGATTTTCCCATGGAACCAAGAGAAGGGACGTGCCTGATGGTTCAGTGAAATTCCGACCACTTAAAATGACCCCCTGTCCCCTCGTGGTCCCTGTCCTGTAAAACATTGAGAGTGTCCCCCGTCCCCTTCTCATGTCCCCGGTCCTTGATTTCCCTTGTCCCTTGTCCCCGATGAGTCCACCTTAGGTAAAATGTCCCCAGGTTTTCCAGAAAATGTACCACAGCACTAATAAAGCTATATTCAGAAAGCTATACATGAACACAGATTATGAAAGGAAATAACTGATCGTCGTCTGAATCTTTATCGTAGGCCCGAACCTATTCCGTGCCCGCGTAGCGACTGTTTATGCGACGCTGCCTCTTGGCTCGACCGTCTGCATCATCATCCACGTCCATTTTATCTTCCACGGGTCCAGGCTTCTTGATAACTTCATCTTCCGGGAGGCAATCTTCATCATCACTATCCGACAACTCCAAATCGTGCGTTAAGGCTTGCGGTTTGGTTGCTTCAAGCACCTCGCGACGGACTTGACTCACTGACTCGGTGACGTTGACATCAGGAGGTCGGATCGATCGTGTGGCACCACTTCTTCTTCGCCTTCAGGTGCGACAACCCCTTCTTCGATGGGAGGTGCTGAATATTGAGTGATTTCGGGGTCAAGGTCGGGTCCGTCGTTCTGAAGTTCGGCCAGAGCATCACGAACTTCGGCGCTGGAGAGGGAGTCATACGAGAGGTTGAATTTGCGACATTTGTTTAGTTCGAAGGCCTGTCCATAGTGAATCCATGATCACACTGTGATTAACGAGTTTAACATACCTTTCGAATGAGCTCCACGTCATTGATCGCATCGAAGGCCTACACCATTAAATCGACCGAGCTATCCCGGAGCGACCCGATATCACGATTTGGTTTAGCTTTGTCTTGGGGAGTGCCATTATCGATCTGATTGAGTGATTCCTGGACAATATGCGCTTGGGCGGGACGAGCAAAACAATGTTTGAGTGGCTTCTGGATACCGACATCGCAAGGTTGGAGAAGAGGAGTGCATCCGCCAGGAACGTACAGCAGAATGATCCAAGGATAATTCTTCTTCATCAATGTCCGGAATTCTTCCCAGCGATGCACACTCCGGCAGTCCAATTGGAGAGCACAGCGTTGTTTCGGATGGCCTATTCGTTTGCGCTGACGCTCGAAGTAGGGAGCCAGGTTTTGGAGATGTATAGCTGATTTGATTTGACCAGTAATTGCCAGTGACTCCAGACAGGACGAACTGAATCCCTCGTTGCATCGCCGAGTGATATGATGGGGATTTTGCCTCCCCTGATGCTGAAACGATGCACAGCGTTCTCGCACGTCTCTCATCCTTCCCGCTAACCGTCACCTGCTTCACACCTAGTCACGAATCGCAGCGGCCATTTGATAACCAGCGTTCTCGCACACCTCGTCCACGTTAGCAGGAAATTTGTGAGCAGCTCTAGTCGCTCGGCGCACAGACCGTTTCAGGTACCGTCGAACATGAGTGCGACTGACAGTGAAGCGTTGTCCTGCCTTGTTGACCTTCTCGAAGATGGCTGGTGATTCATTGGAGATGACGGCGATCATGATACATCGAGCCGTGGTGATATCGAGAGCGATACCAGATTTTTGAATATTGATGAAGGCCTTTTTATGGCCCCATCAGTTGTTGGATGATCTCTATAGAGAGCAGGTGAGTCTTGATCATGCTATAGACTCGAGTATCACTTACCAAGACATGCTTCCGTGAAGAATGACCCCCACTTTGATTCATCTTCTTGATCTTCCTTTTTGACGTCTCATTCCACCCTCAACGATCGGTGATGGTTGGACCGCGCCATTCAGACACATGCTGAGGCCAGAAAATTGCAAAGTGCGTCTTACTTTTACTCTTCAACTTGTCGGCAATGTCCTGAGGCGACCAAGGATAGCCGACTTCCTTGATGGCCTCCTCGATCAAGATGAACTTCGCGGGCGTGAACCAGTTGGTCCGGCGAGAAAAATTTTGAGGACTGTTGACCTTCGTCTTGCGGCCGTCCGGATGCTCCCTTTGAGCCTCAGCACGGAATTGACGGCCAGGACGTGAGGATTCAGCAGCTCGACGACGATCGACCTCGGATACTCCTGTGGGATCATCAGTTGGTTTGAGCTCCTATACGTGTCATCAGGTCAGTTCATCCTTTGACTGTTCAATGACGCTTGACTTACTCTCTTGCGTTTGCGTTTCTTCAAGGTTCCATCTGGTACTCGCAAACCCAAGGCCTGGTCGATCTCCTTGCTTTTTTCTTACTGTCGCGCCTTCTTCGGGCGCTCTTTCTCTGTACGAGCGGCTCTCCGCTCTGCGCCAATGGCGACCTGTTTCTCTTCCCAGGTCATGCTATCTTCCCGAAGCTTTCCCATACCCTTGCTAGTCTGTCGGTCATACTCCTCTTTAGTGACCTTCTGGAAACCCAGTGAGCTCTCAGTGTAGGATTTTCGACCGAAAGAGGTGCGTCCTTCGGTTCCCGTTGTTGGCAAATCCGTCACTCATTGAACATCAGACGGTTCAACTTTGTCTTCATCATCACTCTCGATCAAGCGATGTCTCTTGGTGGTACGGAGGGCTGTGCGAGGTATGTCGTCATCATCGCCATCTGAATCATTTGAGTCTGAGCTCTCTGACATATCCGCGTAGTCTTCTCCATCATCGTCTTCATCGCTTGAAAGCTCGTTGAGGTCACGCATCAAAGGATCTTCTGTCTCAAATATTTCAGCCTCAAGCTCGCTCATATCAGGGGTGCGATAGATGACTCGGCGATGCAGATATATTCGAGATGTCAGCAAGAGAGGTGTCGGTGGGTGTCGAAGGTGGAGATGCAGGCGCGCTGGAAAGGTTGATGTGGGACGAGGAACAGGATATTACATCGTCTGAGGTACGTGATTTGTTGCTCGAAATAATATCCCAATCTGACATCTTCGGCTCGTCGATAGACTCCAAGCCCAAATGCTGGAAATTCCCTATTAACTCCTCCGCACCATCTGCAGTCTAAGTCCATGGTCAGCAATCAAACGAAAGCGGAGATTGATGAAACATACCCAATCCAATGTCAGTCGAACGAGATCCTCAACGATTTGGATGCTTGCGCATGCCATTCCCATCGGATCATCGTTGTTGTACAGAGACGTATCAGGGACGTGATGATGCATCAGAGCATTGAAAGCAAGAATGCCCCAGGAGTGTCCGTCCTTCTGATCGACGATGTCGAGCTTTTGGAATGAAAAGGTTTTGTCCGGTAAGTGATATGCCAACCAGTCCGTCAGCGTACGCTGACGTTTTTCAGGCATGCTGTCGTGCTTGCCATCACCATACAAGATGCGTTCACCGTCGAGATCAATGACGCAAGCAGTGAAGTGATTGCCACGGACGTGGAAGATCCCGCCGACCGTCTTGACACGTTCCTTCACCAAGGCGTCTCTGATCTCTCGTACCCGACTTGATTCGTATTCACACGAGTCTCAAAAGCTGCGTCAAGAAAGTCGAGGAGGTGAACATCAAGGACTCGATGGAGGGATCTAAATGATTTGGAGTTGCGAGCGATCGCAAGGCGAAGAAGTTCGTTCGCTTGAGAGATATGGTTGTCGGTAAGCTATTCTTCGCTCAGGTACGCTGTCAGCTCAATGACACCTCCTATAGGGTTTTCGGCGGACGTGATATGTCCTTTCCATTGAAGCATGCCGACCAAGTCCTGAAATTCATCAAACACCTTCTCACTACGGCCTCGACGATAGGCTCGTGGCACTTGACATCTTGCCCAGGTGAGTGCCCCTGCCCAACGTACTCGATGATCTCTGACCTCGTGAATGCCCTCCCAGTATGCGATGACAAAGAAGGGAATTCAGAGGGATTGTTTGGAAGGGATATGAACAGGTACAGTGGAGTTGACAAGTGCCACATCGTTCCCTGACTTTGTCAGACGAACCCGTAACCCACGAAGAGTCTCCTTGGATGGGATGAAGAGAGTGGGCAAGATGCGCTGGAGCTCGAGTCGGGTCTGTGACGGTTCATCGGATGAAAGGAAGGATTCGATCGTTGAGGTGCTTTGCGAGATCTGAGGGATGTTTTGTAGATGCAGCAGAAATCTATTGATGCAGTTGGTGGAGGCAGGAGTCGGGCGCGTAGGCCATTAGGGATGACAAGGATCCATGGTGGAGAACCTATGCGACGTGGACGTGTTGCGAAGAGAAAGAGTGAATGTCTGACAAGTCTGATTCAAGATATATAAAATGCACAATTTATCTACGCCACTGTCCATATCTATGCCACCAGTCACAGGTCTGCACGAAGTCTACGAATGCAATGCAAAGCAACGCAATCCAGGACGGAAAATACTATCTTACTATCTGCAAAGGATGCAACCAGTTCTTCAGAATCTTTCTCGAGAGCGATTATCGCTGTATTAATTGGAGTACGATTTTCTTAGAACAAGAAGTTGAGGACTTTTCATAACTCGATGATAAGCGCTCAAGTCAAGTAGTCGAACATCACTCTGACGATGACCTCGATCTAGGAGGTAGCTCAGCGAGGATGATGATAGTCGTGACTTTGATTCCACCTCCAAGCCCTGAGTATTCAGGCAAGGCCATCGAGTTGTTATATAACTAAGAGTTCACTTTTAGCCAGTCGCATGATTTGAAAACTTCTACTTACGTCCGGGGATGTACATCATATACATTTCGATCGTGGATCTATGTTTTCTTGCTCCGTCTTTCCGCTAGTTCGATTTGAGAATCTGTATGTAGAATCGTCACGGTCAGGCTATCACCATGGCTCAAAGTCAAAACTCAGCTGGCGTAAATATGACAAAATGGCTTGGGAGTTTCACCAGATCCAATCCATGGCTGGGGCACGAGACCACGCAGCCAAGCCTGCACCTCATTAAGCTCTCGACTGGTAGACCCCTACAACTGCAGCGAGTGCAGATCCAGTGGTCGTTTGCGAAGGGAATCCCCGACACAGCCGATTTCGTTCTTGCGAACAGCGAGCACAAAGGACGCGCGTGCCTCTGCTAATGACTGGCACTAGCGAGGCACGCAGGCAGCGTCACTTTGCTGAGGGTGGAGGTGGAGGTGGAGGTGTGGGTTAAGGAGAGAAAGCTGAGATCGAAATTGGGTGAGTTGATGTCCTTCGTCGTCTTCGGTTCGAGCTCCTACTGAAGTCGTTGCCAGATTTCGGTTGAGAACAGCGAACAAGAAGAGGCTGAGCGAGAATATAGCAGACTATAGCTGATGACTGGAAAAAGCAAGGGGACGCCCACAGTTGCCGAGGCCCGGCTTCGGAGCCGAAAGCGGCTTGACAACCCGACGTCCGACTCCGAAGGCCAACAATGACCTCGTCGCCATCTTCAACTCGTTTGCGCTGCTCAACGACCTCTTCCGCTATGGTGTTCTGAACAGAATCTGGCAACGACTTCCGTAGGAGCTAGAAATGCAGACGACGAGCTAGTTGGACCAGCTCATTTTCAACCTCCGATTCTCCAGCTTGACTCTTCTCCACTCTCACCTGCGGCATCCGTAGGGCTCGCTGACTCGTGCAAACGAGACAAGTCGTTCTGGTCATGGGACATCCTGAATCAAACGGCCAGTCATCCTCCTCCAGGGGCGTGGCTGGTCTACCAGTTCGTAGAGCTTAATGAAGTGCAGGACCAGCTGCGTGGCCTCGTCGCAAGGCGGGGCACTTTCCCTCTGTTGGGGGAGAGTAATACACGCGCATCATAGCTGGGGTGTGGACCGGAGGTTGAGGGCCTAAGGGGCACTCCCTCCGGACTCCTTGATCATAAGTCAGACGATGGTCTGCATCACGGTAGACCGTCTTCTGCAGACGCTGAAGTCTCGCTCTCTCCCCCATATCTCAGTTTGGGGTAGCGAGCACCAAGCCACCTTCTCATCTTGCGTCGCACTGTATTCTTTACTCTATCTTGTATTTTCTTTAGCGAGAATAATATATCTGCATAATTTGAAACCGTTGATCTTTTACAAGGACACGCAACTCGCGAGGACAGATACTCGATCCAATCGAATGGACCTCTTGACCTGGGCACCTTCATGTAAACAACGAGTCATTGAATTATTGATGTGACAGAAACGTTGTATAGCCCGCGACCTAGAGTGTCTTGCCCTCGGCGCTTCAGATGCCAGACACACATGAGCGAATTCAGAGGCGAAATTATGCAGTTTCCAAACCAAAGTCATCCCTCGATCGCTCCATCAAAGGATGTCGGAAGTGATCACATCTTATGAGAGCTTAGCGGGTCATCTGTTGCGAGAGGATGGAGTGCGATTTGAAGGACAGGCGGCAAGATTTCCATGCAGTCCTAATAACAAGGACATCGCCGTCAGACTAGTCGGCTGGAAGCTCAGCTGACGGTAGCACTCACAATAACGAACAGCGCCGAGGCTTGGGTTGATCGTGAGGAGACAAAATTCTTGACAGCATGTAGTCCCGGTTGGCTTGTTTGTTTCTGCAGTAGCCAAACTTCCGATAACGGCATCAGGAAGGCTAAGTCGACGGCAACTCGCTCTTCAATAGGTTCCAATGATTTGAGGGCGAGACGCAGAGTGAGGAAATCGAAGACGATGTCAGCTCATCCACGCCGCGACATATCTATCCGACAACATGCCTTCGGATTCCTAGATTATACGACGTGGCATTAACCGCCTTGGATGCTCATGAGCATGCAAGACGATGACTCACCAAAGCGCAAGAGTATAGAGAATGGGCCGTGTGAGCTTGACGTTTGCATTTTACGGCTGCACTGAAGTCACAGCAAGGCCTGCATAGCAAACGTTCGAGGGACCATTTGACAGGATGACCAGCACGATTCATTGGTACTAGTATCGAAAGCCCACGAGAAGCGACAGGATGTCGGTCGAATAATGGGCATCGCTGAGGATGAACCTGCATGTCTCTGTACGTTGAGAATCGACTTTAGTTGGCAGTTGAATGTAGACGCAAGGAAATATCGCGCACCTGCAGCTTGTTTGGGTAATCAACCACCAGATCACTATCCAGTATGCCCGTCTATTCTTTGAGTCAATCTCGGTCCAAGAACCCGTATCGTTTGCGTCGATGTCTGTGAAGGAACCGGTCTGGTCACGACGGTTAAGCTTCAGACGATGGAGCTTCAAATCCTAGCAACTCACCGTGCATGCGATGAGGGTGAGGCAACTCCTTCGAACGGTTCCGTTACTTCCGTATATTTGGCTGAGCACGCCATAAATTCAATAAGACGTCGGCCATAGAGGACATAACATTGATCTGATATATCACGAGTCAGAATACTCTTTTGCCTTGTATGGAAGTGAGAGACGACGACGTACCAGTTTTTGCCCTGTAGCATCAACATCAGTCAGCTAACATCCAGTCCTTCATCGACTTGATCAATGTGAAGTCAAAATGGGTGGAAGGCATCAGAAATTGAAACCGTTGATAGCTTACCGATGATCATGAGGGCCTTTGGAAATGAGCAGTATCCGTGTCGCAGATGACTCCTGAGCAGGCCGTTCCTTCGCTGAGCCATCATCAGACTCTGTCCTACCTGCAGGACCATGCATCATCAGATGCTCCTCGTTCGGGTCATTATAATAGTTGGATCACGAACCTAGTGAGAAGAGCCACCCATGCACGAATGCTTTCGAGATAACAAAGGTTAATAGCAGTCATCTCCCGAGCCAGACGTTGGGTTCGGTTAGATCTCGGTGAGTCGTCCGGTCAAGGCGATCGACTGTGCGATCGGTCGAGTCAGTCGTATGTTTTGCATTTGGTCCCGTCGCGAATTCAGACACGTCCACTGTCGAATCGGTGGCGAGCTGTAGAGGGAAAAAGAGATTCTTAGAGAAGCAGCGATTACAAGTCACGTGATGCAGGAATTTCGCCATGTTTTCTTCGGGTTCGGGTTTGGCGTACTGAACTCCTTTGACTCTTTGAGCATTTCAGGGGGCTGAAGAAACTATGCTCCATATAATATATAATTTCTCCCATTGAGTGCGGCCTGTGAACATCGGTCTGCTATATTTTCTCTGAGGTGTGTGTCCAGTATCTCTCTCATCGCCCATTCCATTGTCTGAACAGTTTATAGGATGAATCACCCAACGCATCGATACTAAGCCTTCGTGAGGTGCTGGCTACGTGGCATTCCAATCCATCCATTCAGTACAGTGTCCTCAATCCGTAGATATTTGTCGCCCAAACATTGGTCCGATGGTCACCGTGTCCACGACTTGTTCAGTCTTGTCATGAAGAGCTCGCGACCTCAGCTCGCAACTATCAGCTGTACTGTATTGATCTCATGGAAATCATAGATACTGACGAGTTAGTTCTGCAGGGTCTCGGAGCTCTGTTCTGTACGCTGAAAATTTGAAGATATGGGCCTAATGACATGACAAGAGCGAACCCAAGCACTGAGAAAATCCCAGGCCACGATTTCACACTATGAAGTCCGTGATGCGGGAAATCCGGTTTTGGTGAGTGTTGTTCCCCGTTATCTCACGATGGGCCACGAGCTGATGAGCATTGCTGTGCTAGGCGATTGACGAGAGCAGCTCCCTCGTCCGCACCAATTATTCCTCAGAATACCAAGGCTGGGACACGTTCCAGAGAACCCTTGAACACAGCGAAGAAGACTTCGTATTGACTGTACTCTCGTCTACTCGTAGCCCCGAGACTAGATGTTAGCTGTGTGCTAGTCACTGAGTCTCTTTTGGCGGCGCCGAACCGTGAGTCCTCGCTCCATTCCCATTTCTTGAGCCGCCCGACTGAGGAGGATTCCACAGTACGCTATGAACTTTCGCCAGACTGGCAAATTTTGCGCGGCTCGACTACGTGAATCCTCCGGATTCGCCAGGTTGCAAGACAAAACGAAGGGCGATGCCGATACAATCCGCAACACATCCACCAATAACATCTTCTGACGGACCCGGGCTCTGACATCTTCATGAATCCTGCGAACGGGGCGTTGGATTGAGGCAGGTCTCAAAAATGCAGGAGGTTCGAGAAATGATTATTGACAGCCTATTATCCCGATTTCAGCTTCATGAAGAGCTACGTATGGGGTCCCCTTGCGACGAAGGCCAACTCCGCATCCGGATGCACTGTGAGTCCTCGTTTGTTATATTTGCCGCGCTCATTCATACGTCCTTTCGTTCGGTTTCTAGAATAGCTTAATGCGTCGAACAGCTCGAGCTCGTTTCCTGACTGGGACATGGTTTCGCCATCTTCAGTTCTTCATATTTTACCTTCCGCTCACTGTCATACAACAAACAACTGCTTTCTCGATCTGTTAGGCCTCTGGACCGAACGATGCATTCTCAAGTTTGTATGTCATTTATAATCCCTTTCGGTGAAGCAGCTAAGGTTGATACTTGTAAAGATGCACTCAACGTGATCATTTGGCAAACGTCTGTCACTCGCCGCCATCCAATTATCGATGTCTGACCAGTGAAGGTGACAACTATGTCAACAGGGCACGACGAATCATCTAACATATCACGTCAAGGAGTTCAACGCAGTCTACTGAAAAGTTATGTGATCAAAATAACTATGGGACACGGTGAATATATTATCTGTGGTGAATTCAGTGCAATTAGTGGTGATCACTGATGCTCGAACATTTGCCTTAAGAATGAGACCCGATTCTAATTTCTGTCTTCGCGTGGCTGGATCAAGAGCTCTGGCAGCCACCTCTCCTGACGCTTCTTCTTTATATTTCTTCAATGAATGATGTGCGACACAGTCTTAGAATCCGGAAGGCCCAACGCGTCGTTAAAGGAGGAGTTCAATTGCATCGAGTGTCTGTCCTCGCGAGTTGCGAGTCCTTGTACAAGATCAACGGTTTTAAATTATGCAGATATATTACTCTCGCCAATAAAAATACAAAATAAAGCAAAGAAAACGGTGTGTTGCAAGATGAGAAGGTGGCTCGATGCTCGCTGCCCCAAACTGAGATATGGGGAAGAGAGCGAGACTTCAGCGTCTGCAGAAGACGGTCTACCGTGATGCAGACCGTGTTCTGACTTACGATCAAGGAATCCGGAGGGACAGCCCCTTAGGCCCTCAACCTCCGGTCCACACCCCAGCTATGATGTGCGTGTCTTACTTTCCCCCAACAGAGGGAAAGTGCCTCGCCTTGCGACGAGGCCACGCAGCCGGTCCTACACTTCATTAAGCTCTACAAACTGGTAGACCAGCCACGCCCCTGGAGGAGGATGACTGGCCGTTTATTCAGGATGCCCCATGACCAGAACGATTTGTCTCGTTTGCACGAAACAGCGAGCCCCACGGATGCCGCAGGTGAGAGTGGAGAAGAGTCAAGCTGGAGAAGCGGAGGTTGAAATTGAGCAGGTCCATCTAGTTCGTCGTCTGCATTTCGAGCTCCTACTGAAGGCGTTGCCAGATTTCTGTTCAGAACACCAAACAAGAAAAGGACAAGCAACAACACAGAAGACCAGAGCAGACAACAGAGAAAAGCAAAGGCAACCACACAGGGACCGACGTTCGGAGTCGGACCCCAAAGCGGCAAGACAACCCCACCACAGAAGCCGAAACCCGACAACGACCACCTCCACCCAGCCATCCCCACTCACATCCTATACTCGAATACATTCCCCAACAGCCTCTTCTGCTTCCCTATTCTCAAAAGAAATCTGGCAACGAATTCAGTAGGAGCTCGAAATGAAGACGACGAACCAGATGCACCGGCGCAATTTCAACCTCCGATTCTCCAGCTTGACTCTTCTCCACTCTCACCTGCGGCATCCGTGGGGCTCGCTGTTTCGTGCAAACGAGACAAATCGTTCTGGTCATGGGGCATCCTGAATAAACGGCCAGTCATCCTCCTCCAGGGGCGTGGCTGGTCTACCAGTTCGTAGAGCTTAATGAAGTGCAGGACCGGCTGCGTGGCCTCGTCGCAAGGCGGGGCACTTTCCCTCTGTTGGGGAGAGTAAGACACGCTTGAAATAGCTGGGGTGTGGACCGGAGGTCGAGGGCCTAAGGGGCTCTCCCTCCGGACTCCTTGATCGTAAGTCAGAACACGGTCTGCATCACGGTAGACCGTCTTCTGCAGACGCTGAAGTCTCGCTCTCTTCCCCATATCTCAGTTTGGGGCAGCGAGCATCGAGCCACCTTCTCATCTTGCAACACACCATTTTCTTTGCTTTATTTTGTATTTTTATTGGCGAGAGTATGATATATATATCCTCATATTGTAGGACTGTTGTATTCGTTGCGACTCGTGAGTCAAGTAGGTTAGTCAAGTAGGCATCGACTACATGGCAAAGAAATATTAGGCTCGGAAGAGGCCACCACTATCGGTCCAGCGCAGCTCACAGGGCTTGGACAAAATCTCAAATTGGATGTGATATTCGAGGTCAATGGTAGCGCTGAAGTCGTGGCATACGACCGTCTTCACAATTTCACCTCAAATTCACCAATGAATGGCCATATTCTAATTTCTGATACGATACTTCAATTTTCCCAATGAGCCGCATTACGCTCTTTTGGGTGATCATATACCGGTACATCACATCCGAGTGTACTCTGACACCAGCACAGTACGTGAACTATTATAACGACCATAAACGATGGGCGGTCGCTCGCATTTGTCGCATTCCCATTCCTACAGAAAAACCATGTCTAAAAAAGCGAATCAACTCTCGGTGCGGGGACTCATCACACGACCTCGAAGCCAACAAAACACGGTAATAACAGAAACCAGAGGCATGGAGGGGCAGTATCATACAGAGCTGCAATATGGTGAGCAGCTAATCATGGAGAAATATGACAGCTCACATTGGAAAGCTCCCGGTCTCATGCTGAGTTTTTGATACCCGGAAAAACAAGGAACTGATGGAGACGCAGTTTTCTGGCTCGCTCAACCTGCCGCTCCAACTCGAAGAGCTTTGGAGAATGCTCGTTCTGTGAGGTAAGAACAGAAAGATTAGGTAAAATGTCGGGGTTGTTTAAGAGAACAGAAGGAATATCCTCGAGGACCCGGAGAAGCATCAGGTCTTTGACAGACGGGTAGGCACCAAGTACACGGCGGAAGAGGGTTTTCACATCTTCCCGTATAGAAGAAGTGAGGACACTGTTATGCTCAGGTTGCTTTGTCTCTGTATAAATTACAAGCTTCTCAGGTTGGGCATGAAGAGCACATGCTGGCGCGAGGAGAATATTCTCGAGAGTAGTGTAGATGCGTCGAGATATCATATTTCCGAGAAGAGGCGGTACGGGGGATGTGGGGTCTGGCCAATCGCTAGTAATGCGAATGGAAGGCGTTCCATCGAGGGAAAGATTGACCCGATGCATGTAAAGATCGATATTTAGAGAGGAGGCAGGTAGGGCTGAAGTGTTATCAACGATGTGACGCAAGGCCGACTCCATCGCGATTGCCGGATCTTCGGCCGTGATCTCCTGTATCTCATGGTAGATGAGTTCCTCGAGAGAGGGCAGCTTCAGAATCGGTAGCAGGCGACGTGCGGAGATCCAGTGCATCCTCTGGATCGTTAACGAGCGGCAGTGGGAAAGAACAATGGGCCTGCGCTCCTGCAAGTGGGTGGACACCGGCAGAGGATCTTCTGCTCCTACCAGAGTCAGCGATTCGATCCCGGGAGCTGCTGCAATCATGTTCAAGAATCCCTTAGCATTTTGTTGATCGATGCGGATGTTCAAGTCACGGAGCGCGATAGCCGGCCCAAAGTTGAAGTAGTGAAGAGAGCGGAATTTCGCGACGCGAAGTTTGGGTGCTTGTTTTGCAAAGAGTTCCGTGGAGAAATGAATCTTCTCAGTGATGTTTAGGTCGAAGATTTCGAGGAGAGGTGCAGGGTAGGTGAAAGCTGCTGCGAGCAGGGGACTACGGTGTTCAGGGTCGATAACGACGTGCAGAGCTTTGATGGACGCCATATGTTGAGTAAGAAAAGAAGCATAATAGCCCACGCGGACAGTGTTTTTCTCCTTTGGCCGGAAGTGTTTCGAATGTGTATCGAGATAAATAATGAGGGTGGGGTTTTGACAAGACTCTCGAGCGCGTTGCAAATAGAGAAGGACGACCTCTTGCGGCCATGGCAAGTAGATAGTTGACCAGAGGTCGGGACAATTCAAAGAAACCGCGCGAAGCCGTCGGTTACTGACGCAACACAGTCGTCAGTTCTATGAGTCGACAGCCCAGGATCAATGCTCACAGTAATCCAAGGCGAAGCGTTGCTTGCAACCTCTTGTTTTGATGTAGCTCTTCAACCGCAAGTTTCATGATCTTGTGCAAAATCTCGGTAGGTAGCTCATCCACTAACATCTTGAAAGTACAGTGACGCGAAGAGAGCTGAACCACGACGACAGGCAAGACGACACGACAGTGACTGTCCAAGAGCACGGCAAATTCCGAGTCCTGTCTTTCACTCGACTCGGAGTCGAAGCACGAAGCAAGGCTCGAAAATCATTCCCAGCAACGTTCAAAAACAGTAGCGGCAAGAATTGATAGGTAACAGGTAATTGCGAGCCGCTCAATATTCGCGAGACCATGCCTCCAAACACTCAATTTTAATGTCACGACGGATGTCATATGATCATCGTGACTCGAGAAGATGGCTGAGCTCGAGGCACAACAGCTTGAAGGTTTCGATTGCTACGCCGGGTCGATGGGTTATCATGCCGAGCATAAACATGATCGTATCGTTCAGATTATATTGTACTAAAGTAGAGCGATGTCCAGATCTTGGGGTATATAAAATAGCGCGTCCGAGTTGAGCGTAGCCTTAAACCTCAGAATTATAAACGTCAAGAGAACGTGTGAAACGGACAAGGGTACCATGAAGTTCCAAATCTCAGTGCTGAAACCGCGTGACCACTCCGACGATGTTGTTCAAATGCGCATTAAAGAATTAAGCCGGATCGATGGAGAGCGTGGTTGTGATCGTGCCGGGCGGCTTGTAGTGTCAAGCTCGGGTAGTTCTAGGACTTGCTTGAAGTCTTCATTGCGAAGCGTAGCGCGTTTAGCATCATTGGCGACCTCTACTTTTATGTGGACGCCACCGAGGCCTCTCACGGTCGAGGCGGAGTCATTGGAGTGAGAGGGTATGGCGAAGCTCCAGGTGATTTTGCTGGACGGATCCTCAGCTCTTGGCATAGGCATCCTACCGCGGATGATCAGTATGGCGGATAAGTAGGCTGATATATCGATATTTACCATGATAGCCAGCGAGGCCGAGATATTGACCCTTTCGAAGGAGGCGAAAGCTGACGACATCCTAAGTGATTCAGGAATGTACGGTAGCATTCGTATGCTTCCGGGGTCAACGCCAACAAGGCGGAGATCAAGAAGGCAAATCCAGAATAGACCCATACATTCATCTGTATGAAGATATTCAAGGAAGAATTGGTTTCCCAAACAGCGCTGGGCAACATGTCCACGCGGGGGAAGTCGTAGTTCGCCTGAGATTGCGAGAGGAAGGGTTGGAGTCTGGCGTTAAGCCAGAGGAGGTAGGCGTTCGAGGGTATAAGGTACAGCAACATAATGGCGAGCAGAGCGAGGAGTCTATACAACTGCTTTGTCGTGACAGTAGAGCTTGCATCAAGTACGCTGGGTATCGATGCGCGTCGAGTGAAGACGATATAGGTACACATTACTATTCAGGTATCAGCACAAGAAATCGAGTCACGAGAGAACAGAGAGAGAAAGCGACCCACAATAATAAATACATGAGCCGAAGCTAAGGAGCAGGGGCCAGATTAAGACGAGAGGGTAGGCTGCGATGGAGTTGAAGGTTGCAGGCCAGCACCCGACGTCTTCGATTATATCAAATCGATGACTTTGGACAATACAGTCTGTAGCATATGTTTAGAAACTGTAAGAACAGATGATGATGAAACGTACGAAGCGCCATAATAAGGAGGGGAACCCCCGCAGAGAGGGCCAAATCTACAAGCATAACTCGGGTGCGCTAATTGTCCTTCAGTCACCGGAAACGGTGAAAGATGGATGTTCTCACCTGGGGCTGGGTAAGGTATGAATGTCCGCCTCTGATTATGCTGAAGAGGCGGCGGGTGATACATAGACACGCGGCGGGGACGCCTATTCTGATGCCGACTAAAAGCTTCGCAGCTATCATTACCATAAGCCAACACTCTCATAGCGATGCAATGAAGCTTACAGATATCACACCACGCAGGTGCCTTGTCTTCGACAGTCCCACTCCAGATGATATGGTTGACGAAGAGTACGAGGCATCCGAGCGCAACGTTGAAGATCAATGCACAGACTCCGACGTTCCATGAGCGGAGATTCCAAGGCAGGGGTATAAGGACAAATACAAGACCGAGAAATGAGAGGACAGCATAGACATTGCTAAGCATAGTTGACAAGAAGTGTTCAGACCAGATGTGAGGGAGAAGAAAATGGGACGAGGGTTCTTGTGGTGGGTCGCTGCGGCCTTTTAGCTACGCCCATGATTTGAATAGCACACAATGGCCAACTTCGGTTCGTACAGGTGCGCATTGTCTAGGATACTCGGGGAAGCCGCGAGATCTGCTTCCGCCCAGGGAGAGCGTGGATGGCTATTGTGGACATTGTTTGTGTCTGTTTGTATTCCACCTATTTAGGAAACTCAACTATTCGGACTTATCGGCGTAAAGCTCAACAATGGCCATTGCTTGAGCCATTCAATCATTTTGCAGCCGGCACGCTGAGGGAGACGATAACAAGAAAGAATACTCGAAAAGAAAATGATCGATGATCTATCATCACCGAACGTGAAGTACGGACCCGGATAGCCTATCATTCAAGCAAAAAGTCGCTACAAGCCAAAATTGCCGAAATCTATTCCAATGTATACGTGCAAAGCGTGGGAGAGCAAAGATACAGGAGTTCATATGGATACAGTATATCATCAGATTGACAAGTCCAACGCAAAATAATCAAAGCGAAGTCTAACGGAGAACCACCCTTACAAGTTGCAACTCCTACGGGGGTGTTGCGGTCCGATCGTCGTCTTCGTAATCAATCTCATCGTCATCGTCTTCAACATGTGCAGACCTGGACTGTTGGGATCCAGGACCGTCATTTTCAGGATGAGGCCCGGGATTGGTGCTTGGTACCCGCAGGGACTGCGCAGGATCAGCGCCGACGGTTACTCGAGGTTGCGCATTCAAGTGCGCCATGGCAGGTGGGACAATGTCTGATGAACATAAATCCAAGACGTTAAGATTATGACCTCAGATAGATCAGAAATCTAGACACTTACCACCAGGATGAGATTGCAGTTTACTTTGAAGCATCATATTCTTTCCATATGCCAAGGCTGCAGGCCCGTTCCATGGGTTCGATCCGGCCTTTTCATCGAAAGCCATTTGTGAGCTGCTAAAGCTCCCTGATGGATAGTGACCGGGGAGTGCCATCGAAGGTGGAGTCGAATGCATAGGTAAAGGAGTTGTTTTCGATTTATTCCAGAATGACAAAGAACGTTTCTCTTTGATGGATTCGCGGAAGATCAAACCCTGTTTTGGGCTGAGTATTGGTAAGACGTATAGCTCGTAGGACTTACAGCGAGACAATTGACGCATCCAATAGAAAAGAGAAGGAAAGCGGAGACGAGCGCAAATCTGCCGATGTGATGGGACAGTACCGCTGCACCAATCCTAAGCAAATGGAGTGAGCACCCAATCTCCTTTTGTTTTTCTGAGGACGTACAAGCACTGGAAGATGCCCATCGAACCAACACCAAAGCCAGAGCCCAGGACCGGAAAATAAGCATCGAAGAACTGGATTGGCCAATCAAGCTCGGCCAACGCCAGAAAGAGACACTCGAAAAGGATGAGAAGACGATTCAAGACCGCCCAGAACACCCCCGCTGACTGATTGGGGACGGTGCTACCTCTGATGGAAAGTTTCGGTCAACAATTCCTGGTGTTCAGGATACTAGTAGACGTACGGAATGTAGTCGAACGACTGAGGGATAGACATATTCCCATTGGGTATGGGGTTGGCTGCGAAGCGATTGACGGCTTGAATGTCGAACACCATCACCATGATGTTGCTGGCGAAGACAAGGATGAGGGACACGATAGATATTACGCGGATGGCATTGAGGGAAAGGAAAAGCTATGAATGAAGATTAACATTGTGGCCTGAACGCTGTTCGCGAGTAACTGGACGTACATATCCATGAGCAGAGACCATCCCAGAAAGAATAAAGATTGTGGATTATAATGAAAGGTCTAGTTGGCTTGTTGGATTATAGGATGAAGAGAATGAAGACAGTCGGAAAACAAGGTGATCCTGCACCGAGAAGTAGACAGCGCCCACTGGCAGAAGATGGAAGTTTATGGAAAGACTGCTGTGGTTCATCTTCCACGCTGGCTTTTAAAGCAGTATTAGCACCTTCTTGAGAACAAGCCTCCGTTTCTATGGAACGGGCCGCGTGTGCGGCCGAGAAATGTTATTGTACTTGTAGGGAGTACAATGGCAGGTACAAGACGCCGTCGCGTCGCGAGAGCGCGGACAAACAAAGCGCGTTTATTACATGACTGCAACGTTCTCTACTACGATCAACGTCGACATGCCTTTTGCCTAATTATCGGACCAGTCTGACTGTCTTTCGTAACTGATTTTTTATTGTGAATTCAGGTCCAGCATTCGTCCCGGTCGAATGCACCCGACGAACCTTCAAGTTCGTCGGCGATGTGGGTTCTGTTACTTATTGGCCCCAGGACTTCGAGCTCATCTCCTTCACGTGAAGAGCAGCCACTGGAGCTGCACCGCCAGCTGTATGGTATCCGAGTGAGACGAGACAGAGACAGCGGCAAAGCAAGCGGCAAAGTGACGTGAAGAGGCGGTACGTGATGGTTGGTACCGTGTTTTCTAGCGATACCGTAGCTGAAACAGTCATTAGACTCCGTTGTCTTCATGCTTGTCGATATCTTCGTTTTGGTCCCCTTTGTTCAGGCTGGTGCCAAGTGCCCTAGAAGTCTGGCTGAGATAGAAGATCGCCTACTATTCCACACGGTTGACTGAGATTACTACTTGAAGAATACAAGACACCTTCAAGATTGTGAAACGCTGATCGACGTGCCTGGCCACCCAAAAGTGATTCCGAGCGAAGTGCTGGTCGAAATTTGTTCTGCTCGGGATGGCTCCTCCGGAGGTTCGACTCGAGGACATATTTTCACTACGCAATTGGCGTCAAGCTACCGTGGACTCAAGGACCTTTTTCGTAACGATATCCCGAACTGACAGTGCTGTAGCGTCGGCTCGCAGTGATGTCGTTCTAAGGCGACCAAAGAACAAGAATGCTTGCCAAAACCCTGATGTGCCTTGAGTTTTGGTCTAAAGAATCTGCCTCTGCTGCGGGATTCTCGGTGGGTCAGAAATACTACATGTAAAGATATCCTATGAAGCGACATTGGTGTTCTCTGGACGGTTCTCATCCGCGGAATTAGCCGACCGTCAGTCGTGCAGACGGTTGACACAACCGACTCTCGCTTATCAACTTTTGATCTCAGGCTACATCTATCAAGTGGTACCACCGAGCCATAGAACGATGAGAACACTGCGGAACAAGATCTATGACTCAGCTCTCTCCTTTCTTTCTGTTCGGGTATATAAGACCGTCTTGTGATAGTCGACTTGGACCCACACACCCATCTCGAAGACGCGATTCCAATGCTTGCTGTAGACATCCCCACTCCCGTCTCCTCTCCCATCTTTCCTAGTTTTCCCCAATCTGCGGTCGAAAAGCCTAGCGCCGGTGCTCGTACGAAAGATCTGAGAGCTGCTTTGTCTGAGCCGAACGTGTTATATGGTATGTTTTGGCCTCGACATTGCCTACCCAGCTGATGAACCTCTTACTATTCCCTTGATAGCAGCAGCGCACGAGACCAATGAGAAGATCGACCTCAATCTACCGTGGAATGCTCCCAAGTCCAAGTTCAAGGAACTTGAAAATTTAAGCATGGCCCCCGAAGGGATGACTGCAATGGAATTCATCAATCTATCCAAGGAGATAGTCCTATCCATTAACTGTAAGCTTACACAATCTGTCATTGGTCAGTCGCTTATCGTACACCCAGTCCAAGAGAAGTATGTCCCCGAGGACAAGAATCAACAAGACGAATGGAAAGATTTATGGACGGATGTCGACGAGCTCTGTATTGCATTTGATGGAGATCTACTTCTGGGGTATGCGACCCGCTACCGGCGCTATGCCGAAGTCAAATCAATCGTGATTTTCGTGAGCGCTTTCGCCCTCTGTAGCCATTATATTCCCCACTGACACGTACCGTAGATTGAGATGGCTAATGCTCAACGTCGTACTTTTGGAGACGGGAAGAAGGCCTTCGTAATCTCTCTCATGACATTACGAAAGATGCAGAGAATCATCAAGGCCGCTATGGAGGAGCTTTGATGAAGGAAAGATAAATCGATACGAAATGCGTTAGAGGCGCGCTCGACTCCGTCTATGTAATAGCCTTACCTTTCACATTCAGTATATTACTCTTGGTATCTCATTCTCTCTCTATACGAGAAAATGTATCGCGCATGTATTTTACTTTCGCGGCGCAGCAATGTATCCGTGTATTCTCGTTCTGAGGGTGCAACTATATGCACGAATCTACAAAATGTACAACCAATGATGTCCAGGTCCATGTGGTTATCCACCCTCAAGATTCCACCTTCACTTCAAGCATGATACCCAGAAATTTAAAGTTTGGCGCGCGTCTAATTTTTTTGTCAATCATAGCGGGCGCACGGACAATCGCTGACTTACTGCGCTGATTTCATTGAAAGCACGTCGGAAATCATCTTTGAGATCCTATATCGAGTGGTTAAGATCTGTCATAAATGGTCTTTCAATCGCTGACCTTGAGATCTTCAACTCCCACGCTGATCCTGACCAGCCGAGGATCAGCATTGGGATCGACAGTGCAGCGCTGTTCAATCAACGACTCCACTCCTCCAAGACTCGTCGCGCGCTATATCCAGTAATTAGGCATCTTCATGAACGGGATAATAAATGCGTACGTACCACAAGATATTTGACTTTCTGCGTCAAGAGACTGGCCGTCTCTCGGTCGTGGAGTAAGATAGAAAATGTAGCATTAAAGCCACCTTCCAGTTGAGCTTTGGGATCGAATTCCGCAGTGGTCGGTTGAAGTGACGAGTGCCAGACTTTCGTCACGACTCCTCCCGGAACGCCGTCCCAGGTCTGACCCTTAGGGATATTCGACACCTGATTCAACCAGGAAGCCAGTCCGGTTGCTGTCTCCGACTGCCGAAGAACACGTAACTTGACGGTACGGAGGGATCTTAGGAGGAGCCACGATTCTAGAGAACCCTAAAGGATCGCGGAAAACGTGAGGAATGAGAGGGGGGACGATGCAATCGTACGGACCAGCGTGCTTCCGGAATAGGTGCGATCATTCCAAAGCTGTGGGAAGGACGGTTGGAGATACAATTCAATCGGTAGACTGTCAACGTACTGTTAGCCAATCCTGCTCGGATTGAACGACCAAAACTCCACAGAGCAGATCCGAATGGCCAGCAAAATACTTTGTCCCTTCATGCATATAATCAGCTGGAAGAAATGCTTCGTTGGGAAAGACCTTGCCGCTGTGCATAACCACGTCAGCACCCCATTTGAAAGGGTTTTGCAAGGGTGGGGGAGCAAAGGTTGAGTCGACGATGAGCTTTCCGCCGACCGCATGGATTTTGTCGGCGTAGTACTTTATATTTCTGGACTCTCCGGTTGGATTCAAGGGGGTCTCTAACCAAGCAACATCTCCTTCTTGATACTCATCGTCCAGAGAAATGAGTGAGAAATCGCTGCCTCTCGATTTCTTGTAGACTTCGAGTGTCGAATGGAATCCTGGATATCCGCCCGAAATCGCTAGGCGCTTAGGACGGCTGAATACAAGGGCCTACCCACATTAGTTAGAATAAAACAATGAGAACGTAGAAGACATACTGCGTAGCTGGCAGCCAGACCCGATGGGTAAGTGAGAGCACGCCCCTCGCATAGTGAACTCAGGACCTTCTCAGTCCTCACGTTGGTGCCCTGGCTATATCGAGAATATACATGATACGTGGGTTGAGTCGGGTCAAAGTCTGCTTCCGTCAAGGTTGGATCGACTCGGAATGCTATTCATGACACTGGTTATAGCAAGCATAGGGGCCAGCAAGAGATATCAGACTCAACTGGTGCTGACAGAAATTGAAGGAGCGACTTCTGGACCGTGAAAGACGTCGTCAGCATGAATGAGGCGTGTAGCAAGTCCAGGTTGATCTTTCTTGGAGGCCATGGTCAGGCTCGGTGTGAACGAGGTCTCTTATCCAAGATCCTCCCATCTTGCGTGCTTGTCGGCTAGTCACTACGACGGATCGCCGGCCCGGTGGATTTCCTGCGTTTGTTCCGAGTGCCGACTATTTCCGACGAGTGTCTTTTCAGTCAACGCCAAAAACTCGTCCAGTGAACGATGCGGCCCAGTCTGATAGCACGGACGCGATCTTCTTGGAAAGGTAGTGTTTCTGATTCCCATTCCATTTACACGAAGAGCTAAAAGTGTCTCTTAGGTCCCTACTTCGTCGCCTTTCCCAACCTTCGGGAAGCTCTGCAAAACAACCTCCCGATACAGACTCAAGCTAGAGCATGTACTATTCTTCCTAGTTTTGTGGGGTGCGCTATACTCAATCACTGAACATCTGGATGCTAAAGCCATTCGTCCAGGATTCGATTTATGGTTCATAATGGGAAATCGTACCTTCCAGTGACAGTTACGCAGGATATGGTCGGGCATAAGCTAGGAGAGTTTGCGCCGACGAGAAAACGGTTCACATATAAGTAAATCTGCCATCCATTTCCTGCCTTCTTGCACTGACGTATAATCTCCTAGGCCTTCGAAGAATAAATAATCATCTCGCTTTCCGTGCCTATCTTCTCGAATATTTATGCCATCATCTGTCAACACGCTGTATTCAAATCATATCATAATTCATCCTCTCCAAACACATCCTCGTCCGCATCGTATCCGTAATTATCACATATCGTCCACAGTTGATCCTTCAACCCTCTCAGCTCATCTTGATCCGAATCTACATCAACCTTGTCCTTTACGATCGTATCTAACGAACTCGCCAAAGCTTTGAAGAGGACTGCGGTGCTTGAAGATGTAACCAGCGCAGAGACCAAGGGAATTGATACATTGGTGCTGGTTGCAGATCCACCTGAAGTCAGGCGCGGGTCAAACAGTGTGGGGAATGATGATGGCAAAGGATAAGACGGCAAGTATGATCTGAATCGTGCAGATGATTAGAAGGCCTGCTCGTGTTGCGCTATGCAATGGCGATTCAGAAGACTTACAAAGGCGGCAATTGAGGCAAATCCACTGCTTGACCATGTACCCAGTCTTCGACGAGCCGTCTGCCGTTGCCCTGCACTCCACGGGCTACAAAAGAACCGGCACTCAAATCATAAATCTAAGAATATGTCAACAAAGCAAGCGTCGGATAAAAGATGACCAAACTGACTTTACGCGCCGGTTGCTTAGTCGAAGACAAAAAAGAAAAGTCGTGGACTCGAGTTCTGAGCTCGCCCTCTACAAACGGCAGCGTTCCCATGAGACTACTAAATCTACATCCTCCTCGGATATTCAGTGAGTCGCATAATGACAACAGGCTTGGCCGGTTACTACGCAATCTACGGATTTGGTCAGTACGCTCTCATTGTAGGATGTCATATAATGCGGACCGCAGGGGTAAAGTCGCGCTCTCGTACACGGCTGAAGCAATCGCCGAGGTCTGAAATATATTTTGACGCTGAAGTCTCGTCAGAAATATTGGAGTGTCATGCATATATATATCACTGACGTTAAAAGACAGATTCTCTGACCATGGATCTGTCTGCCATGTTTTCGGGGACGTCAAAGGGATTGTGGTGCATTCAAGTTCATGCATTTGAGAGAAATACACCGCGCTGTCTAGTATTTCTCGAGCATGTGCCGCCTTTCGGCGAAATAATTGAATTTCCAGCGGTTCAATCGGGAAGATGACTTACCACGTTTGAAAGACTTGAAGAAGTAAGATATTCCGGAAGGATACTGGCGCAAAGTATAGGATGTTTGGGATATTCGTCTTTATATGCAGCCAGGAGACTGGTTGTAAAGCCGCCGAATGGCGCAAGATCCAGAGTTACGTTCAAGCCCTTTAATCTTTGATTAAGTTCTGTGCACTGCATGTGAATGTAGACTGCACTAACCTGCAGCAAGTCACATTCTTCAGTGAAATGTCGGACAGAGTCATCCATGAGGCTTTCATCCTTGTTTTCCCATCAACGCAGATAAAAGCCACCTAGAGTAATGACGCACCAGCTCTAATCTTTGGAACTGCTCGCAGGAATATGTCCACATACTCTGTTGCTTAGCCCACTCTGGTGGCTCCGGCAGCGAATGCAGGGATCGAGGCACATAATAAACTCGATTGTAGTCAGACCAATAGGCAACTTCATCTGCACCGGGATGATATGTCTGAGACTGAGGTTCTCCATTAGTGTCCATGGCATTCTCGTCTTCAAGAGCTTGTTGGTAGGGTGCCACGGGAGCTGCAGGTTGATGGTGTTCATCGACTTGGCCATCCCTGTCCGAACAGTCAGTCTCAGACCACTCGTATGGGAGAAGAATATCACCACACCATAAATCTCCCGTCCCAGCATCCGTCTCGTCGGGGAGCCCTTCTGGGTAGAGGGCATTATATCTCGACAGTGATCCAAAATTGGCTAGATAATCGCATTTGAGTCTCGAAGCAACGCAATGGCAAGTACAACACACGCTTATAATCGAATATCAGCACCCGAGGGCAATATGTGGGTTCCTTTAAGTCAAGTCAATGATCTGAGCAGTTTCCGAAGTAATGTTCCTCGTACGCTTGAGTTCGTGGATGAGAGGCCTTCTCGCCATGAGATGTCATGATCGACGTATGAGCCTTCGTCTTCGTCGTAAGTAAAATATGCTTCCTGAGTATTCCAGAAATGAGTGCCGAAGTAGTTAGCAGCGCGACCAGCCTGGATGTACAAGATTTCATGCATGTCGCTCGCGTTCTCAAAGCTGAAATAGGCGCCAGTCAAATACTGATAACGTCACCCAAAATCCAAAGGGTTAAATAGTCTACACAGGGGTCGAGCAACTGTACTAGTGATACCACAATCTAGCCGCCTCTCCATCCGGTAGAATTTTAGGGGGTCGATGAGTAGACGAACCTATCGTACGCAGCCAATGACCGACGCTTTGATATGGCGTTGGTCAAGGGGTAACGTCTCGTGTTATTTCGACAGCTGAAGATATCGCTGCGATAATTGCGCTGGGCTTTTCTGACCTGACCGTCACTCTTTCCACGTCAGATAGCAAGTCTCGAGATCCTAGAACGAGTTGCACGAGAGAAGCTGCGAATGCTTCCAGCGTGAGATAAGAGGTGGCATCGATATGCTATACTGAATCAGTATGATAGAAAAGACCAGTCTATGCAAATAGCGTACTTTCACCAGTTGATCAATCAATTTTGGCAGGCCGGTCTGGAAATTCCGAGGTTCGGAGAGCTCAAAGGAGAGAGAAGTTAGAACTCTTTGCTTGAAGATGCGTTCTTGCTCGTTGACTCCAATGATGACAGACGATTGTATACCACGAATATGAATTTGGTCTGCAGGGATAGCACCTCGAAGCTTCTTCAATAGAGATGGTAATATTTCGGAAGGGCCGCCCCGTATACGAAAGATCTCGACTTTCGCTGATTCCGCAAGCAGTAGGCTCTTTGGAGCTTCTGCTTCGATGCGCACTCCAAGAGCAAGGGGACGCTGCAGCACGAGGTCGGCGCATGCCACAGCCAAAGAAAATAATCCGTCGAACTCTTCAGCGCTCGTTATTGCAAGGACTGATTTGGACATCTTGCTGTAGTCAATCGATTGTTCGACATTGTCCGAGACTGCAGCCGCCTCCGCGTCGGTGTAGATATGCAGGGAGAGAATGACAGGCTGTGGTCGCCGGCGATTCCAGCAGTCAGGGCCTATTCCAAGAGTCGCTTATAAGAATCATCTACTTCTTCGTGATTCTGATAGACAGAGACCTATAACGGCAGATGTGTTCAGACCATTGAGGATCACCAAGTCCATCGATGAGGCTTGTTGGGTTTGTTTCGAGCTGTTGTCGAGCTCAGAATTTTTCGGGTTTTGCGGACGGTGCCGCTTGCCGATTTGCCGAGATCGTGATCCCAGATCAGATCAGATCGATCAGACGGAGTCGGGTGTCCACCTTCACCTTCGAAAACAAACAAACAGACTTCATCCTCTTCCACGACCACAACGATGGAGTTGACAGAACCCCAAAGAAAAGAAATAGGACAGGTAAGTAAATTTCTGATTACGGGGGTCTACCGGTGACTGAAGTTGAATAAACTCAAAGCACTTCGTTTTAGGATTTCATGGCACCGAGATCAGCGAAGAAGCCTTAAGCTTGATTCGCACCTATTATGTTGGGTGAGTGATTGAGCAAAAGCTACACAACATTAGTATTTTAATTTCAATCCCAGTAATATCATCATAATGAGGAGAAACGTATCGAGTACTGGTTCTTTCTTCCTTGCCTTGAGCCTGAATTGACTGCGCCATACAGGCATTGATCAGCTTCAGAAGCTTATTCTCCAGCTACAGTCTGCGGCCAAAGCATCTGGACACGATCAACCTCTAATGATTGGCATCGATCAAGAGAATGGTCTGATTCATCTATCTCAACGTCGAAAAACACCTTGATCGATTTGAAGGGCTTGTCTCTGCGTTTAGTTCAACACATACCAAGACCGCAGGAACTCAATTGTAGGTCTAGCGATTATTTTGGACTATATTTTCGTTTTGATGCAAAATTTAGTCCGGGTGCCATGGCTCTGGCGGCGACTGGTTCCTTAGAGACGGCACAGAGCATAACCCGAGCCACTGCCCAAGAATTGGCGATGTGCGGCATCAACTGGGCTTACAGTCCTGTAGCAGATGTGAACAGTAACCCGCTGAATCCTGTCATAGGTACTTTGTTATGATCAATCCCTCTGATCTTACTTATACAAAGGACAGGTGTTCGATCATTTGGCGATGGTATATATTATCCCATGGATGCCATTTGGAAGATATTCAATATTTGATCCAGACCCGATCAAAGTCGGACACTTCGCAAGAGCTGTCTCAGATGCTCTTACTGAAAGCGGCGTTGCACCCTGTGCTAAGCACTTTCCAGGACACGGTGACACATCCGTGGACTCCCACCATGGCCTTCCCGTCATTGATAAGACGTTGGTAGAGCTCGAAGCAAACGAATTGGTTCCCTTCAGGACGCTCGTAGACGGAAAAGAGCCAGTCGCCAGCGTTATGACCGCCCACATCGCAATGCCGAAAGCTTTTGGCAATGATATTCCGGCATCTATGTCTTCTTCTTCTAATATTCGACTTCTTAGAGAGAAGCTATGCTATGCCGGCATAATCGTCACTGACTGTTTGGAGATGGGCGCGATTGTCGACAATTATGGCACTCCAAAAGGAGCACTCGAGAGCCTCATAGCCGGGACGGACATCGCTATGATCTGCCATACCTATTCCAGACAGGTGGACTCGATCACAGCGACCTACGAGGCTGTCCTCGATGGAAGATTGGATTTCGCTCAACTCGAGATCAGCGGTCGAAGGATTCGCCAGTTCAAGCGTCGATTTGCGAGAAATTGGGAGGCCGTATTGTCAAAGAAGGAGCTTCCTTCGCAGGCTTTACTCGAAAAGCACGCTCGCCTTAGCAAGGACGCATACCTTCGAGCGATTACTCTGCTCAGCGATCCGAAAAAGACACTCCCACTTCCTATAAATTCATCCATTCTCCTTTTGACGCCAACAATACAGAGCCTTAATCCCGCGGTAGACGATCAAGGCGTCCTCAAGACCAAAGACGGCGTACTACGCAACACAGCCGGTCCATCCTACTTAGCAATGGCTTCGGTTGCCAGTGCATATTGCCAATTGAACCATGTTGTTTATTCGAAGGATATCATAATCAATGAAGAATCGATCCGAGATGTCTCTGCCGTCATCTTCGTCACCAGAAATGCCAACCAAAGTGACTGGCAAATCAAAGTCTTGCAAAAGCTCATAGAGACCCTCCCACATGATACCAAAGTCGTGGTCTTGGCAAGCTGCGGGCCATATGACTTACAAGCGTCCAACGTTATCAGGCAAAAGGTCGCCTATCTAGCCTCTTACGAATTCACCAAACCGGCATTGGAAGCGGCTGTAGGTGTGATTTTCGGAGATCATAGAGCTCAAGGAACTTTGCCAGTGCAATTGTCGGACGATAATGTGCGGAGTGCTTCTAGCTGAAGCAATAGCTATATAAGCATGATATACAATAGTTTAGTACACTGCTGACAGGCGAATCTACAATATGAAAATCGAAGCGCCCGTACGCACCGGTGGTCTCACTGGTACCACTGCTCTCGTAACTTTTTCCGGCGAACCATTGGCTTCACGACAAGAATACCGACAGTCAGGCCTGCGGTGATGAGGACGAGCTGTGCCTTGTTGAAGCTCTCGCTCAGGAGGTCGAATGTTCCACTTGGGCTGACCCGTGTTAAGAAGAGGTCGAGACCATATGTGAAGACTAATGATGTTGACTCGAGGAGGGTAGGCGAAGTAACGATATCTCGGACTCCGGCAACCTACATAGGTGCGATCAGAATGAGAAAACAACCAGATGAACTTGACATACCTGATATTTGTGGGAGATAACTCGGCGCGAATCGTCGGGAAGAAGAGGTTCATATTGAGTAAGCCATTCTTCTTGTTCAGCTGCAGTGGGTTTGCCCTTTGGCCGACGGGGATTAAGAGCCGGTTTGGGGAATAATTGAACTTGATGATTGGCGCTGGCAACTATAGAAAGAAAATAAGAGACGTGGGTACGGGACAGAATACATATCAGCTCACCGATCAAGTCTTTGGTGGTCATTCCATACTTCGTTTGAGATATAGACATGGCGGTGATGGCGCGAGGGAAAACGAAACTCTGTTCATAAACGGATATGGGATATTCGTCCAGGGCGAAACTCGATGTTTCAGAGCTACAAAGCCACCAGTCAGTTCAGGTATTTGATAGGGAGCAAGAAGAAAATCGCCCACCTTCGCGTCTTGTCGTCTGGCTTCTCTCCTTCGTATAGCTGAACACTAACCATTCTCCATCCCTTCGATTCATCAGGTGATCCAACTTCATCATTCCAATAATGATACACCAGCCAATTCTCGGTCAACGCGGCTTTGATCTCGCAATCATTATCGGCAGAGTACGGCACGTTGGCTCGATAGACGATCTTGCCGCTGACGCCATCCACCAACTGAATAGTGCAACGAGCTCCGGACGTGTTAATTTTAGGTTGATTAGGCGATGATATCACGCCGATCAGGTGTCGGTTAAGATATTTGTAAAGGGTCCTTCTGTCTCCGAGAACTTGCCCGATTGACGCGATTGGCTGGTCTTGAGGAGCTTTGAAGATTGATCGTACATGGTGACCTGGGGGGATAGAAGCCGTCCATGTTGGTGTAAGTTCGGCCCATGAACGGTGTTGTGTTAAGGAGTGACCGACGAGTCGTTTTTCCGAGGATTTGCCCGTTACCAGAGGGATGTGAATCTTAGGCGCCAAAGCTGCCAGGACCTCTTTTGTTGCAGTGTTGTTCGGATAAGCATGAAGCTGAGCATTCGGTGAGCTAAGACGAAAGAGAATGACGAAGATTTACTCACTTTATCCTTATCGTCAACCATGAATATCGTCTTCTGTTCACCGTAGTAGTGCAAATAGGCGTGTTGAGTGCCTTCTGAAAAGGCTTTGTTGCCTTTGAGCATGCCATCGTGAAGCTCTCCTTGGAGAGGTAAACCAGTGAACGCATTGAATCGGTATACAAGCGTCGTCGTTCCTTGTGCGGTTTTGAGCTCCGCGACCAAAGCAGCGTGAGGATCGCCACCATTAGCTTCTGCCACCGTTCGAGTAATGAACAGTTTCACAGGTCGGAGGTAAGCTCGCTGAGTCCCTCCTAGCGATAGAACCCTGGAATAGATGATGGCTCCGTTTGACGAATCTAATGCAATGACTTTGCCGGTCGCTGTTGCGACTAAGATCACTTGTCTGAAGCCGAACGTATCGCGGTGCAATGTGTCGGTCCTCTTTGAGTCTAGAGCGCTCACGGGCTTTTCGTATTGACCGGTTACAAATCGTCGCACAAAGTCGAGAGCATAAGAAGGGAAGTTCTGTAAGACATTGTCAGGTCGAGTCGAGTTTGTGAGAGGAGTGCAAGCCTTACCTGGGCGTCGCTAACTTGGCGGAAAAGCCTGTGAAGGAAATTTTCCAACGTTATATCTGCTCCTGATCGAGCCTGAGGGAGCTCAATAAACTGGACCGCGCCTTCGACGATCTCGGATAATGATTCCTCTCTGGTCCACTACATAGATCAGGCACCTATACACATGATCAGAAAATGAAATACCTGGAGCTTGTCCTTATCCCAAAGCTGATTTGCACCCAGCGACGTTGACACCAAGAAACGTGGCCTCACGACGAGAGGGTTGGGGCTTGCTACGTCGATGGCTACCTGCGAAAGGGTTAAAAAGTGCCCCAGAGATATAACCGAATTTTTACATGTTGGATTATGCCGTGCTCCGAAGAGTCCAAGGCGAATGTGAACCCTGTGATTTGGCCCTTGCCGTCCTCTCCAGAAGAGTAGACGTTCATGGAAGCCATGCCAATGGCGAAGCTCCAGTATGTTCTAGACACATAGACGTTCCCCTCTTTGTCCAATCCTCCAGTGAAAATTGAAGGCGAAGCGGAACGATCATGAGCGGAACCGCTGAACTCCCAACGATGTTCGACGGTGCCGTCGGGTTTCAGTGCAAGAACATGGGCGGTGCCATCTTCTTCCTGTGCCACGAAGACGCCTTGGTAATGTCTTCCTATGTTATGAGTTCCGGCATATGCACCGCGAACGATGTTGGCTTTGACATTCAACAGCTCAGGTTCGAGCACAAGTGTGTTGATTTGCGAGTTCTCCACCCATGCAAGTGCATGCGTTGATCCCGAGGACAGCAAGAAATGAGTGAATGGTCCCTTGACTGATGACGGAATGGGAAGACTCTCGATGACTTTGCCGGTTTCAGAGGAAATGGAGGTGACATGGAGGCCATATGATGCAGTTCCCGGAGCTATGCCAATGGCATACACCGTGGTGGCCGTGGCAATGATGTTGGTGTACAGTATAGATGACCTATCATATGATGAGTTTGTCGTTCGATCTGTATCACGGTACACACCCTTGAGTTGGTGAAGTCCAAGTCCACACGATATCACCCTTCGCGTCAATTTTGGTAATAGTATAGCCATTCGTCAGGACATATAAGGTCGAGCTTTCCGGATCGAAAGTGGCTTCTGACCCTAGCCAAGCTGGTTCTTCGAGCTTGCCAAGTTCCGGAGGGTGAAGCGTTCGCTGGTAAATGAGTTCGCCCTTGAGAGCCGTCAGAAGGCGCACGTTAGAGCCACCGGGACCTGACACTGCGGCCACAAGGTCTTTCTTTGGATGAACCTGGAACGAAAGCAGAACGTCATCGCGGGGAAGGAGGTGCCGCCACGCTGGGAGGTTTCCGACGTTAGCAGACGAGAAGATAATGTCGAAATGACCGCTGTAACTCACCTAATTCGCCGTTCACGGGATCTATTGCACCCAGGACATTCTTCTTGCTCCCTCTAATGATCACGCTCGAAGTGTTCGCCTCAGTTCGAACTCGGTGGAAAGTAGGCCACGTGAAAGGCGCGTTCAGGTCAGGCAGCCCAAGTAGAGGTTTGTGCCAATCGATGACACCGACATTGGATTCCTGGATGGCATAAACTGGTCCAATGTTGAATATCTGAGTGGCCACAAAAAGGACAGACTGCCACTTTCTGGCCCACAATATTCTCATCGCTGGCGAGCTCGGCGATAAGTAGTTCTTAGATGCGACTTGCAGCAGAAGGAGGCCGGACTTATCTTCCGAATCCCCACATCTCTAACTGCTACTTCCATACTGGGTTGAGTGTCTCCTGATCTGAACGCGTCGCAAAGCTATTCTTGTCCTTTGTCCGGAAAGCAGCAAGATCACAAGGCCTGACGTTGCTCTCGGTGCCGTTCAAGCACGCATTATTCGAAATGTGCTCAAAATGGAATCATTCAAGATGTCTAATGATCACCTCTAAAAATACTACACCGACGTTCAGCCATACGCAGAGATGCTAAGGTCTCCACTTGCAATGACCAGCTTTTGCCCATGTTTCCTCGTTTATCAACAATTCTCAACAAGATCTCCCCGCCGGCGATACGCTGAATATGTTGTTCCGCCAGCCATGATCCTGCTTCTCTTCTCTTCTGGATCTGTAACCTTGACCGACACCCGATGTTGTTTAGCTTGGGGCACATGGACAACGACTCATGCCAGTCTCTGCTATAATTAGAGGGCCAACCCACCATAGGACCGACATCGAACCGCCCAGCCAACGTCCTCAACAACGGTGTCGAATCGTCCATCCGTGGTCTCTCCATCTCATTTACAATCTCTTTTTATCTTCTGTCAATTCCCTCAATTTTCCGTCACTGGATCAGCACTCGATATAAAAGGAGACCCTTTGCTCCCAAGAAAACTTGAGATACTCGTCCACAACAAGTCTCACAATCCCAAAAATGAAGCACACCATCTCTCTTGCTGCGCTTGTCGCACTCGTACCGGCTTACGTAGCTGCTCAAGCTGCTGAATATGCTCAATGTAACTTTCCTTCCCAGCGCCACCTTTTTGACAAAGCTAACATGCAAATGTAGGCGGTGGCATCAACTACAGCGGACCAACGACCTGTGTCTCTCCTTACGTTTGCACGTACTCAAACCCGTACTACTCCCAGGTAGGTATTTGTTATGTTCAACAACTCTTTACTCACGAGAAACCCAGTGTCTCCCCGGAACAAGCTCTTCATCTTCGAGCCACTCGACCACCACATCATCCTCATCGAGTCACTCCACTACCACTTCAAGCTCTACCAGCAAGTCCTCGGGTACTTCAACCTCGACATCTTCAAGCGCGTCATCCACTTTTACTCCTCCGGCTGGGAATCCTTTCTTGGGCAAGAATGCTCTTCCCAATCCATTCTACACCGCTGAGGTAAGCACAACAAAGATGTTGAAAACTAATGCTGAAATAGTCAATGACAGATCCAAGCGGCCATCCCTCTCATCAGTGATGCCAACACGGCCAAGGCTGCTGCCGTCGTTGAAACCATCCCGACTTTCTTCTGGATCGACCAGGTCGCCAAAGTCCCCGTACGTATATGCGCCCTTCTGATCGAACACCGTCTGACAAACGTCATTCTCAGACTCTTGATACCACCCTTGCCGCCGCTGCCGCTGCTGGTTCCAATAACTTGGTCGAGATCGTCATTTACGATCTTCCCAACCGTGATTGCCACGCCAAGGCATCGAACGGAGAGTTCCAGATCTCCGACAACGGTGTAGCCAACTACGAGAACTACATCGACCAAATCGTCGCCGTCATCAAGAGTACGTGCGACCTATACTTACGCGCGTCACATACTTACCATAATTTCAGAGTACCCCACCGTCACTATCGTCGCAGTCATTGAGCCCGACTCGTTGGCCAACTTGGTTACCAACTTGAGCGACCCTAACTGCTCTGCTGCCGAGACCGCTTATAAGCAGTGCATCACCTACGCTATCCAGCAACTTAGCACTGTTGGCGTCATTCAGTATCTCGATGCTGGTCACGCCGGATGGCTCGGCTGGCCCGCCAACTTGCAGCCCGCTGCCACTCTCTTCGGTCAGATCCTCCAGTCGGCTGGTACTCCCAACACCGTCCGTGGTCTTGCCACCAGTGAGTCCCACCTAATAGCACAAGCAACACTATCTGACCATTAATGTTCAGACGTTGCCAACTACAACTCTTACCAAACCAACAGCCCCGATCCCTGCACCCAGGGTGACCCCAACTACGACGAGCTCCTCTACATCACCGCTCTCGCTCCCCTCCTCCAATCGGCTAACTTCCCTGCTCACTTCATCGTCGACCAAGGACGTTCAGGTCAGCAGAACCTGCGTCAACAATGGGGTGACTGGTGCAACATCAAGGGTGCCGGTTTCGGTATCCGCCCGACCACCAACACCAACTCCTCATTCGTTGACTCGATCGTCTGGGTTAAGCCCGGAGGTGAATGTGACGGCACGTCAAACAGCTCTGCTCCCCGTTACGATTCTACCTGCTCCCTTCCGGATGCTGATCAGCCATCTCCTCAAGCTGGTTCTTGGTTCCAGGAGTACTTCCAGACCTTGGTCCAGAAAGCTAACCCACCTTTGATCTAAATCTGTCTTATATATGTTGTCGGCTTCGCGGTCTGAATTTCTTGTGCATATTTTCTTATGATGTAGTTATACCGCTTTGTCTTTCGTCATATACTATACAAAGACAGTGGGGCAGAATTAAGCTGGTTTGAATCCTATGAACGTCTATGATCATGACTCCATCATTGGGTTGATGAAGAAAAGAAATAACTAGTAGCAATATACGAGTACAACGCGAAACAGACACAGAGCTGTAAAGAGAGAAAGAGCAAGGTTAATTAAGTAAGTAAAGCAAACAAAAGATAATAAAAAGCAGATAGTGAAAGCAACTCTGAATGAAATCCAACACGTTACTGAACCTCGACTAATGTTCGTTCGCTCGGTGGAGGGTCGCCCGCAGGACTAGCTGATCCACCCGCATCTTCATCATCCATACCTAACGTGTCGTCGTCCATAGCAACGTCATCATACTTCTCGTCCTCCATCCCGTCGACATCCATGGCAGTCTCATCATCGTCCTCGTCAAGTGGAGGAGTTCTGGCCATATCGGGCTGTGGCTTGGAGTGCGAGTGCGAATGTGATGCACGCTTTTTGATGTACTTTGTAACCCATTGGTGCGTGAACTTGCTGATTTTGGCCTTCTTGTGATCTTCGAGCGACTCCAATTTTGAGGTGGCATAAGACGAGCTTTTCTTCTCCTTCTCGACGATGACAGCGACGAGCTGATAATCGAAAGTCAGTGCGTGCTATCCAGAATTAAAGGGGAGTAAATTGCCTTTTTAGCCTGCGCTTTGAAATCATCGGAGTGCTTGAAGTCTTTCTTATGCCTTGACATGGACTTCACGACGACGGGCGCGATGAGCTTAGATAACCGCTTCTCTCGCGCAGCCTCTTTCTCCTCTCTCGACATCTTCTTCTTATCGCGGTCTTCTCGAGACTTCTTCCTGTCTTCCGTCCCTTGTGATCCGCCTCTCGATCCACCTCTCGAAGAGGAAGCATTGTCTCCTCCAGGACTCTCCTTGAGAGCTGCAGCTTTGGTCGCGGCTGCAATGATCTCCTCGATCTGTGATCTCGTCGAAGGCTTGGTAATGAGAGGACTTGCTGGCGTTTCGGTTACTTTACGAATAGGGATAGGCGGCGGTAACACGAAGCTTGGGAGGCTCAAGGAGAATCCGGCCAGAGTTTGTTGAACAGTTGCTCCTTCGTTGACCCTGGTCAACAAGTCACTTAACGTAACTTCTTGGTATTCTTTCTTTCCTTCCTCCGTAGTTTCCGTAGTTTCCGTAGTTTCTTCGGTTAGTCGTTTAGGGATTTTATACACGACGGAGAACTTGGCCCAATGATCCAGGAGCTGTAACGACATTGCATCAGTAGAACGCAGCGTGGGCACAATGCGATTCGCACCTCTTGGGCCAACGCTTTGACACGCTCGTTTTCGGAATCCAAGAACTTGCGGACCTCTTCTTCGATGTTTGAATTGTCTACTTTATTTCGATTGATCAGCGGCCATTTAAGCATTGCCTCCATAGCCTGAATTTGATACGAATGAGCAGTATCCAGTATTGTATCAGTCCGACTTACGGTGATAATCATTTCGTGATCGGCTCCATACTCCATGTACAACGCTTTCAAAAGGGAGAAGCCACGTAAACGCATAACCATCCGAAGGGGTTGTTCATCTTCTGTGATCTGTTTCAACATGTATCAGGAGGTAAATCGGGGTAACACTTCCTTGCGACCGACTTTCATGCGTATTAGCACTTTGAGCAAGACCTTTCTGTTCTGTGTTTGGCGCATAGCTTGAATTACTTTAGGCACCTCGGGGGTCTTCAGTGGTTTGAGCTCAGCCTTTCGAGACGATCAGCGATATTCTCGCAAAATGTATAGTCGTAGTATCGCACCGCATAATCGTCAATATTCGTGATTCGTTTGCCCTTCTTCTTCTTCCGGGTTGCTTCAACGTCAGCCTCCGTAATGCCAAGGGCTGAGAATCACGTTTGAGAGGACTTCCTAAGGGATGAGGGAATAAAACGTACCATCAAGGTACATATCGTCCACAGTCGCCATCTCGGTCTGCTTGTTTCCACCAATATACCCAACGCAGTTTGGTTCGCCACAATAGCATTTTTGTGCTTCGTGTCTGAGAAGAGCACTCAGTAAAATCATCCACGTCCAGATCATATTTAGTACCCGTATCGATCAACGTTGTAGTTGAATGTCAATTCTTCGTCCTTGAGGATCTTGCGTTTAGCAAAAATACCCATGCGTAATCTGGGCCCCACGGTCCATTTGGCGACGTAACAGTTTGGGTTACATGAATGATTGGCGAATCGTGCAATACAGCCCTTCTTGGTGGCATCGATGTACTAGAATAATGTTGAGGACGAACATAGTGATGTGAGAAATGGCCGCACCTCATCTTTTTGTAACATCATGAAGTAAAAATGTTTCAACCCTTCTCGGGCATAGTCTCTCATGCGTTTCATGAACGATGTATGAGCAACAACCTCGCCGATATACTCAAAGATGAAAGCATCCCTAAATAAATAGCGTTTGATAAGAGATTCAGCTCAATACGGGACGAGAATACAGACTTTGGAAGATTTTCACGAGCCCGAAGTCCAAACCCCTTAGGGCCAGTGTCGACGACATCAATAGGGGAATATTGCTTTTTCTGAAATCTGTCGAGGTAGAACCCATGTCGTCCCAGACTATCCTCTAATTGAAGAAAGAACACTGGAAACTGACCTTTGATTCCTGCAATGGCCTCTACATCGACATTCTCCCTCGACACACTCAACCTGCGTGAGCCGATTTATACAATCTGCACTCTCCCCACATGCTTCATCAGGATCTGATACTCCTACAGGTAGTCAGCATGCTGTTGTGAGGCTACCAGAAAGACTCGAGGCAAGTGACTACAAAAGCGAGAGTCGAAACCTACCATGCTTGTACTCGCATTCGCACAGATATCCTTCATCCTGTGCTTTCGTTTGACCTAATCTGGCATACTGGTACGTATTATCCGTCAAGTTGACGAAGGTCTTCAATGCCTCTTTCTCAGCCACAGGGAAATGGGGGATCAACTGTGGCCCAGTCCGAGCGGGCGGTGGCGTCGCTGAGGCTGAAGACTCTTTCTTTGGCGATTTTGGGGGTGATGAGAGCGTGGCCAGGTCAACCTCCTCGGGGGGCTCATTGTCCATCTTAATGTCCATGATGACGATAGCGGACAAGAGATCCAGTTAATACTATGACGGTGGCACCTGTAAGAGAGTCAGGTTAGAGACGCCTTTCGCCCAAGTCCGCCAACATATTCAAAATTGACCGTACGAGCAGAGGTTCAGTATAGGAATTGATGTCTTCAGGCTTGGAATAAATAGACACGAAGACCTGTGGCTCGAGATAACCACTCCTGTCAGTGTTGTCGGCCCATTGGCCAGCCCAAGGGCGCTTGCGAGGAAGGAACAAGGAACGTGTAGCGACTCCGACGTAGTTCACCCTGAGGACCACGGCAATCCTACTCTGCCAGCGATCTACCAGAAACGGTGCTTGCTAGAAATGACTGTGTCTTGTATGACAGTCTTCACTGCTTTGGCTCGGCGACCACCTTTGAAACGTTTCGGACCAAGAGGCGCCGCTGCACCGCCGGCGGTCACTCCATATAATTCTCCTATACCGACCTTCCCAAACTCATCAAGAAATATCCGCCTATACTCGGTAACAATCACTACAGACGTCCCTACAATATTGTAGGAGATGCTCAACGTTGAGCCAATGGGTCCAACAGTCCTCAAAATGAAAATGTGTCGTGCCACGTCGAAAGCTGCTGGCGCAATATTCAGCGAACTTACGACGCATGTGATGTCCTCGAGCGCTGCGGTCAGTTGATTCAACCAAATTATACCTCTCTGCTGCTTTGCCTGAGTGGTGGCTGAATTCTAGGGGCTCAGTGCCTTCATCTCGTCCTTACCCACACCAAAACTACGTTGGTCATGCGTGAGTCTGCAAAGCCTCGTGGAACTTCATATCCGCCCGTCATTTGCAACTGGAACGTATTCTGGACTGAAATCGGATGGCCGTCTTGGAAGGGACATTGTCGGCTGTCTCGGCCGATCCTCATTCCGCCAATCTGCGTTCCGGTCATTCGCTCTTGCCTTGCCGCTTTGTATTGATCCTTTTGCGAATCGACTCTTAGGCTCAGAAGCATGACAATGGTGTTGTGCGAAGAATTAGGGAAGAGAAAGAAAATGCAAATGAGATAACGTTACGAAAGCAAAATAGACAGATGACTATGAGGAAGAATATACAGTGGGTGTGCTATACAAAATATGGCATTGTCGTCTGAAATGATGTATTAGCAGATAAAGACGTTGAAAACGAGGAGTACTCACAGCGCGGCCAGCTTTCTGCGCTCTGTCAGTATCATTTTCGGGTGCAGCGTCATAGACCACGAATCGTCGTTCAACTTCTCTTCCCGTTCTCCGTTTCAATTGCTCAACAATACTGTCGCTGTCGCTGCTATCGTCCAGCCCGCCAGTAGAGCCTTCGCCATCTCCGATCTTGAGAATGCTGGCCAAATTGCCGCATCGGTAACAATAGTTTGGCGCACTCCAGACGGTCACGAGAGCTTCGTCGAACATATACTTGTAACCTTCTTGAACGAGCTGGTGGGCTCGCGCTATTAGTGACAGGCCGTTTGTTCGATTGAACTGTTACGAGTCAAAATCAAACCTGTCAGTCAGCGATATGTGTCGAAAAGATTTTAAGAATTAAGATACCTCGTGGGTAATTCGTCCTCCGAATAACCATCCAGCTCCCCGTGGACTTACAGCCCATGCCTCCACTTCTTCGGGATCTGACCACATAAGATCTATGAAACGAATGGGTGCCCGACATCGTCGGAGGATAGGAGCAGAGCATACCACAGAAAGCGCCTTCGTGAGGAATCTCTTGTGCCCGTGCAAGGACACGAATTTGATCTAGGGTTCTGATATCAGGCGAGAGGCCTCCATGAACACATAATGTCGTTCCATCGATAATCTAAGCGATAAATCAATGACGAGTCAAGACGCATATATGCGGGTTCGACGTACTGCAGCAATGTTGAGAAAATCGAAGACACTACAACACGCCATCCATACAACAGCAGAGCCATATTTTTGCTGACATTCATCTGCCCATAGCAGATTATTTTTCGTTCGATATTTGAGGCGTGACGCAACGCACCATAGAAGCCGTACACTTGAGTGATATGTCGACTCTCGTGATTACCTCTCAGCAGTGTCACTCTATCGGGGTATCTGTGTATAAAATAGTCCGTCAGCCTCAGCAAGGATGAATGACCACGCGGTAGGTGGAATAAGACGCTCCATCACCTTGCTTTCAGAGCGAATAGTAAGCTTACAGTTTCAAGCGAATAATAACCTCTATCCACAAAATCACCCATGAATATATAACTCGTCTCCGGGACAGGCCCTCCCTTCCTCAACAGCTCTAATACGTCCCAGAATTGACCATGAATATCCCCGCAGATAGTCACAGGGGAAGAAACGGGTTGGATGTTTGACTCTTCGATGAGGATAGAACGAACTCTGTCGCAGAGCCGTTTCATTGAGCGTTCTGGCAGGTGCGAGCAGGTCATTAACTGGGTTATCCATGCGTCGGGGTCGTTCATGGTGTCGAAGCGGAGGATCGGAAGGCGCTCTTCGCGGAGTTCATCCAGCCTTGCGCTAACGGGTCTTTTGAGGATGCTTGCTGGTGTACGAACTGTACAATTTCGAACAGTTGTTCAATGTACTGCTCAGAGATATGTCTCGTCATCACCATATGGGCGAACGCATGTTTGGAAACGAAGAAAGCCAGTTTTGCCCAACCCAGTTGGTCAGTCAATTTCGCATTTGCTTCTTTGAGAGAGGCTAACAGTGTATCAGTTCCTACATTCCCTCAAAAAGTGATATTATCTGATGGATCCACATACACTCATTATACGACTTCACCCCGTTCAACGATCCGTCTCACACGAGATGTCACGAATAACCCACTGTGGAACCCATCTGCTATCAAAGGTGGCATCGAGGAAGAGTCAGAGACGACGGGTCGTTTGGGCAGATTCAGCAGGAAATATGAAGGCTTGGGAGAGCAGAGCATGGATTTCTATGAGGAGCTTGGTGCAAGCGAACCGACGTCAGAGCCGGCGAAGGAGAAGGACAAATAGCTTGGACGGAGATGAACCGAAATATTCTATCATTATTTACTGAGAATCTCCTCCGCCTTTTTCTCCACAGAGCGCACGACTTCTCTTCCCTTCTCCTCGGTCCAACCCAGGGCTTTTCTTAGCTGCAGTCCTGTAGTGTCCTCGATTTTACCCGCACTCCATCTGATACCGCTTTCCAATCTAGTCTTTCCATCTTCCCATACACCCCGTCCTGCTTCTAATTGCCGTTTGGTGGAGATTCGAAGCTCATCGTGCTGTTTTGCGAGTTCAGGAGTGTACTGTCGTTCCAGTGAGTTCAAGTAGGATGTGATGTTGTGAGTTGTTTCCGGAAGGAAGTGATGAGCAGATGCGACAAAAAAGATGGGAGGGAGGAGGAAGCGGAGGAGGAGCGTTGAACGGCCGACGATGGATCCTGTGAGGGAAGCTACGCCAACGTAGAATATGCCCGGCGCAAGATCCTCGTTCGGCGATTTGAATGATTTTATTCGACCTGAAGTAACCATGGATTAGATGCGCGTCGGAATGGGAGACCTCGTCTAGTAAGGCGTACGTTCAACCCTCTGTTCAACGGATATCCATTTGTCCACAACTCCTTGAACTTTGGAGTAGCCTTGATCATAGATCATAGAAACATGTCTCCGAGCGACGCCAATCTGCTTTTCGAGCTCGATGGGTACTTCCTGAAGAACTAGCTCGGGGTCAGATGCAGGATAGATAGGAAGCTGATTTTATTGCATCAATGATGGTTTACAGCTAGACTTTCTGACGCCGCACTTTATCATCAGATTTCAAGGAGGCAGCACCAGCCACTCCAGCTGCCGATAGCAGTAATCTTCTTGATGCCTAAAAAGCACTTGTCAGCTAGCTGCCTCCTAGAGATTCGAATGGTCGACTGACCAGCGGCCGCAAGAGCATGACGGGACCAGGAGATACAAGGACAAATAACGCGACCACGCTTCAGACGACCCAATGTCGATCGTAAATATTCGCAGTGTCGAATTTCTCAACAACCCCGCTCGTTTTTTAGATCCATACCATTGTAAAATCACTTTCGAATGCATCGCTCCCCTCAAAGATGGCGCGTTTCCGGCTTATTTCTGCTGCACGAGCCAACCCTTGTACTAACTTGTCACCTTAGACGTCGAATGGAAACTCATCTACGTCTCGTCGCCCGGAAATGAGGAGCTAGATCAAGAACTGGATGACTGCTGCGTCGGCCCCGTCCCGACTGGCGTCAATGCGTTTACGTTTGAGGCATCACCGCCGTCACCCGCCGGGATACCAAAGGAGGACGTCTTAGGTGTTGCTGCGCTCATTCTGACAGGATCATACAACGAGCAGGAATTTGTCCGGGTCGGATACTACCAACACACGGAATATGACAACGAGGAGATGAAAGAGTCGCCGCCGGAGAGGATCATGTATGAAGCATTAGTGAGAAATCTGAATGATAAACCAAGAGTAACGAGGTGAGTTCTCCTATGCTGGATCTGAGTTGGGTATTTATTCGGAGTAGGTTTAACATCAAATGGTACGTTTGTCCCATGATAGCAACTGGAACGATTGGATCTGATACGCCGACAGGGACGTCGCATTACCACTGAGTGCGCCGGCCCTGAATCCATCGGTATCGACAGTTGGATCTCTGGCGTCTGCTGCTGTGCCGTCAGCGAACACTTTCGCCGGGGACGAGTCATCAACGACGACCACGTCAACGCGAGATCCTGGCCTGAACGGAGTGACCGGTTCCTAGCGGAGGGGATATCATTGTTTTGGAAATGTACAGTACACATTACAAAGGATGTGGTGCTTGTAAATAATGCAATTGGAGGAAGAAGTTGGAACGTGCACTAGACTCCGTATACTCTGCGCGATTCTTGAAATTTTTCGTTTGAGGGCCAGAGTCACGGTATCCGGCCAAGACCGAAGCGCTCGAGTATAATAAGCTGAGCCATCTGCCTCTCGTCAGTCACCCCAACACTTTAGCCACCAATCAACCAACGCAGATAACCATGGTCAACGTCGTACGTACCCTCATGCTCATCGTATGACTGGATGTATGCTCATCTATGCGCCTTTGTTCTCACTCTCACCCTGCTCATCGTTTTCCCTGATTATCGATTGGCACTTATCTCATTCGTTGATCTCTTCAATTCTTATGCTGCGATATGCGATTTGACAGGGAATTAACGGATTCGGTGTGTACTCCTACGACTGAGACATATTCAGAGTTCTGATCATCCCGCTTTGCAGGTCGTATTGGCCGTATCGTCTTCAGAAATGCTCTCGCTGATCCCAGAATCAACATCGTTGCTATCAACGAGTGAGCTGCTCTGCATATCACATGGACTCAATTAACCTGCTGTAGTCCCTTCATTGACCTCCAATACATGGTCTACATGTTCAAGTATGACTCGACCCACGGTCGTTTCAAGGGATCCGTCGAAGCCAAGGATGGCAAGCTCTACATCCAGGGCAAGCCTGTCTCAGTCTTCGCTGAGAAGGACCCCGCCAACATTGCTTGGGGAAGCGTTGGCGCCGATTACATTGTCGAATCCACTGTGAGTCTCAATTCTTCGTCGAAATTGTGGGATAGCATTCTCATATGTCTCATCGATTAGGGTGTCTTCACTACCATCGATAAGTTAGTCGGCTAATCTGCGATTTCGCTTCGAGATACGACTAAAATTTTCTTCAATTCAATAGGGCTGGCGTTCATTTGAAGGGCGGAGCCAAGAAAGTTATCATCTCGGCCCCTTCGGCCGATGCCCCTATGTACGTCTGCGGTGTTAACCTCGAGTCCTACAACCCCAAAAACACTGTCGTACGTATATTTTCAACGTCTTCAAGCTGCTCGACCAGCGAACACGCCTAACGCATATGTCTCACAGATCTCCAACGCGTCTTGCACCACCAATTGCCTTGCACCCCTTGCCAAGATCATCAACGACAACTTCGGTATCGTTGAGGGTCTCATGACTACCGTCCACGCTACCACCGCAACCCAGAAGGTAGGTTGCATTTCTGTTTTCTTATCGACCGTCTCCTGATTATTTGCTGCGCATATAGACCGTCGATGGTCCTTCCAACAAGGACTGGAGAGGTGGACGTGGTGCCGCCGCTAACATCATTCCTTCTTCCACTGGTGCTGCTAAGGCTGTCGGCAAAGTCATTCCTACTCTGAATGGCAAACTTACGTGAGTTTGGAATATGTTTTGGGTACGACAAGAAACTCAACTTTCTCTGGCATAGTGGCATGTCATTCCGTGTCCCCACGAGCGACGTCTCCGTTGTCGATCTTACCGTCCGTCTGGAGAAGGGTGCTTCTTACGATGAGATCAAGGCTGTGATGAAGGCTGCTTCCGAAGACCCCCACTACAAGGTTCGTGCCTGAGTGTCTTTTGCGAATTGGAGGCTGATAAACGCGTCCAGGGAATCGTCGGCTACACTGAGGATGCCGTTGTCTCCACTGATTTCGTCGGTGACGAACACTCTTCCATTTTCGATGCTTCCGCCGGCATCAGCTTGAACAAGAACTTTGTCAAACTCGTCGCCTGGTATGACAACGAGTGGGGTTACTCAAAGAGGGTTTGCGACCTCTTGGTTTACGCTGCTGAGCAGGACCAGAAGGCCGGAATCTAAAAGGCTGACGCGTCGAAAGTGATTCATGAAGCATATAGACATTGGGCCACTTTTTGATTCCAGCTCCCTCAAATGCGGATTCTCCGAGTTGAGAGCATGTGTTCACGAAATTAGTTACGCGTTTGTGATAGTCAATTTATGAAGTCGTTAGAAGAAATAAACAAGCAGAAGAATTGGTTCGTGTATCATGGCGACCGAGATAATAGCGTTTCAATCTTCCGACGACCGCTCCGAAACTCCTGCTTCAGTGCCTACATCTTCCCGAGCGAACAGTCAAGGAGCCTACAGTCAAATATCTAGTCTGATGCAGCATCGATGATAATGCTTCAGCTATCACCTTCGCTCTTAAATCACGTCCACAACTTCCCCCAGACTGGATCTCATTCGTGCACTGGCATCCAACACCAACTCAACCGAACACAACCCAAGCCATCCATGCCGCACGCTCGTTCAATGTCTTCCATTCCCTACGTACATCAAAACCGAACCCAGCAGCCCAGCTCTCAACCCCATCCTCAGCCTCATCCCAAGCAGCACCCTCAGCACCCCTCAGGGTCGCTACCCCACTCGCGTTCTCCAAGGCATCAGCAGCCCCAACACCAACCCGTGGCGTCGTCATCGAGCTCGGGGTCAAGTCTGAACACAAATTCAGGCTCTTTTCCGACGTCACGATCGCGAGATTTGTTGGACACGCTAGCAGAGTCTGGTATCCATTCTCAGGGTGTCCAGCACTACAGCGAAAAAGGCTGGCATTTGCCATGGCTCGATGATTTTGACATGCGTTCAGCGACAGGCCCTCTCCATCTGTTCGTCTTTTTCCTTATCTTTGCTTTTTTTCGCGACTGAATGAACGCGCGATAGACTGGGCAAAGAGATATGCGCGTTGGAAAAGTTCCTCATGTTAAGTCGAGAGGAACGGATCATATATCAGGTCCAACTCCAGAAAATAACCTCTGTCATAACTACCGTCTGTCCTTCTGCCTCTGTGGTACCTTTCGGAAGCTTCCAAACAGGCACCAGTATGCCAACTAGGTGAGTATCTTGATTACTTATCAGTATCATTTCTAAGCATGATATGATTCCCAGTGATCTTGATCTCTCCATCATCTTCGAAGAGGGCTGGCCAAATCAAGAAGAAGTCCTTCGACATATCGCTGCAGAAATGGCCATTGAGAACATTGCCGTGCCGTCGTCTATCAACCTGATATGCAATGCAAAGTCGTCGCTCCTAAAGTTCCGTACGGCCGTTGGAAACATCGCGGTGGATATTAGCGTCAACAAGACCAACGGACCCGAAGCTATTCCTCTGGCTCAAGCGTGGCTAAAGGAGCATCCGACATTGCGGTCATTGCTGCTGGTGACCAAACTTTATTTCCATATGAATGGCTGGGGGCAGGTGTACACTGGTGGATTTGGGGGCTATGCAATCATGGTCTTCATTCGCAGCTTCCTAAAGGTCGGTTGCCAACAAACGTGATGAGATCAACCATTGATGATAAATCAGAGGCGCGTTGAGGTGTCAAAGCAAGGCTCAGAACGTGTCGGGGCCCATTTCCTCGCACTGCTATGCGAACTCGGGAATCGACCATTATGGGAAGAATACGGAATAGCAAGTGATGGAACCCTTGCCAGAAGAAGTGAGCTTCTCAAAGCCTGTGGCGTTCCTGGAAAGCCCGCGCCTTTCTTTATCATTCAAGATCCCTGTAATCCGGGGAACAATCTTGCCGGCGGATCATTCATGGCGCAACAGATCTGTGATTTCTCAATGCAGACAGCGAGCAATCTGACTTTGGCACTCCATCTGGTCAAATGTATGGATCCTTCCATCGTTCGACGCACGATCTTGGGTGTCGTTGTGGGCGTTAGCGATTCGGTATGTTCATCATGAACGTGCGTCGTCGCGATACTCACGATAAGCAGCTTCTGCGACATCGAGAAGGAATCTTGAACATCTATGATTCCATGAGTGGTCTGCTCGACAGCGCCGCATTAAATGCGCCTCCCCCACCTCCTTCATCGCGGTCGAGTGATTCTCCGCTCCCGACGCCGCAGAAGAAACTATCCCGCCTCCCCGCGTTTCTCAATAAGGAGAACTCGCACCATCAACATGTCGAAGATCTCCTTACGTCACGACATGCTATGTCTCATTTGAAGAGAAATCATAGTTCACCAACCGTATCTGCAGCAGTGTCCGCAGCGATCCTAAAGGACCATGCCCAAGGCCAGATCTGTGACGATCCGGCCGTCATCATGGCAGCTACTACCCAGGGACATCGAGCGGATCGATTCCAAATTCTGCGCGCCCACAACGGCCGTCCCTTTTCACCCATCTCTCTGAACATGCCTCCCAATTACGATGGCCGGATATCATAATCTTCGGCATCGTCATTCGAGCATACCACGCAGGCGTCCACCGAAATCATTCTCTTAAACAGTCAAACAAGCATCGCATTGAAGATACCCCGAAATACCCGCATCCACCAGTTTTATCATTATCTACGTTATAGCGACACTAATTCATCAAAGCCTCGACTCGACGCGGTTCGACTCGACCACGACCGACAAGTATAGCAACAAAAGCTCGGTCGGCTTGTACATTCTTCGGCATCGAGAAAAATGCATGGAATATTTCCTTCTCTATTTGAACGGAACATCTTCCGATTCTCTGTCTGTCCTTTCTCGTGCGTCCGTTTGTGTTTCATAACTATTATCGTGACATACTTTTGGAGAAAGTGTGGTTATCGTATCTTTGTATTTCTTCGTATTTCTTCCTACTAGTACTATCGCGCTCGGGCTTCGTATTCTGTATTCAGATTTTGGAATTGTCAATGTGATTCCGCGTACCATGTATGCGACTATATGCTTCGTATTCGTACTCGTTCTTGAACTTGAACTTGGTTTGAAAGCGTTGGAGAAATTGGAGGTATATGCGTGATCAGATATAGATATAGCATACAGGTACAAGTTACATTCTTTTTCTGCTTCGACTGTCCTTTTCGCTCTTAAAGTAGAGGGCGGGCGAATATGATTAGTAGCCGCCACCGGTGCCAGAGTCACCTCCTCCACCGTATCCTCCTCCAGTTCCAGAGTCGCCACCTCCACCATAACCACCGCCTCCTTGTCCTCCTCCTGAGTTGTTGTTGCCTCCATAACCACCACCACCGCTGCCAGAGTTGTTGTTATCGTCTCCGTAGCCACCGCCTCCTCCTCCTCCCGAAGTGTTGTTGCCGCCGTATCCGCCGCCGCCGCCGCCTCCAGAGTTAGAGTTATCGTTTCCATACCCTCCTCCTCCTCCTCCTGAGGTGTTGTTCCCACCTCCATACCCTCCGCCAGTACCAGAGTCGCCACCTCCTCCATATCCTCCTCCGCTCGAATTATCGTTATTGCCTCCTCCGTATCCTCCTCCAGTGCCAGAGTCGCCGCCGCCACCATAACCACCACCCCCTGAAGTGTTGTTACCGCCACCACCATAGCCGCCACCGCCTCCAGAGTTGGAGTTGGAGTTGTCGTCGCCGTAGCCGCCGCCGCCCGACGAGTTGTTGTTGCCTCCGCCGTAGCCTCCGCCGGAGGAGTTGTCGTTTCCGTAGCCGCCACCGCCGCCACCACCAGAAGAGGTGTTGTCGTTGCCGTATCCTCCTCCTCCGCCTGAGGAGTTGTTGTTGTCGTTGTCGTAGCCTCCTCCGCCACCCTGGCCACCACCTTGGTTGCCGCTTCCGTAGTTGTCACTGTCGTTCTACAAGAGCGTCAGAGAGGTTCGTGATAAAAATGTCGTGAAGACATACGTTGTAACTCATGGCTTGGATATGAAAAGGAGGAGAGGTCGATGAGGAGGGAAAAGAGGGCAAAGAAGGTGGACTATATAGGCATTTCGAGGGCCAGGATCCGAACTAGGAGCAGAGATCGGCATAGGAGGTCACAGGTGCTGATTGTTGATTGCACCATCTCGTACTTCGGTTCACAGCAAACGTGATTGTACCTGTCAAGAGAGCACGTCTCGAAGATTGAGTGGGAATGGACCGGTGACTGTCTAGTTCCATGAATTGCAATTGATCCTATCTGTTCCTCGTTCTCGTTCTCGTTCTGGCCCCAGTCTACGCTTTGCTGTGCTTGTGCTATTCATGGCTGTGCGTATACGCTCCTGCGCGGTTCCGGACTGCCAATTAGTGACCGGCCTAGAGGGGACCGAGATGGAAATAGAAAGCAGCGTCCACGTTTGCGTTTGCTTTCGGCTTCGCGGTCACCCGGCCCTAGATTCGGAACACATCCGAGCTCCGCGATAACTCGCGCTAAATTTAGATTCCGATTGCTATCGACGCCGATCCTCTCATTTATTCGCCTTCGATTGACGTCGCCGTGCGTGCACTTCGGATCGCAATGATCTTATTATCTTCCCCGAATATGCGATTCGTGCGTCATTAGAAGTTTGTACATTTTGTGTATTGTTCTTTCACTATTAGCATTACAACGCCGTCGTTGACATTCGTTGACATTGACAGCTATTCAATTCTTGCATTACGTTTCTCCCTTGACTCGGTACACATGACATAGGGTATAAGCGTTAATTCATATTACATTTCGCTTAATTAGACTTCATCACTACCAAATCCATCGGCATCTAGTAGTTGTTCTGGTTATCATTATTTCCGCCATAGCCGCCACCCTGCTGACTATCGTTTCCATATCCTCCTCCCTGGTTATTGTCGTTCCCGTAGCCTCCTCCCTGGCCACCTTGGTTTCCGCCGTACCCGCCCTGGTTGTTGTTATCGTTTCCATAACCGCCGCCTCCGCCGCTGCTTTGATTGCCGTAGCTGTCGTTATTGCTGCTGCCATAGTTATCGTTCTGGCCCTGGCCCTGGTTGGAGTTCGAGTTGTTGCTGCCGTAGTTGTCGTTGTTCGAACTTCCGTAGTTGTTGTCGTTATTGTTGCCCGACTGGTTCTGCTGGCCCTGATTTTGGTTTTGGTTTTGGCCTTGGTTTTGGTTCGAATTCGAGCCACCACCACCAAGGAGTCCACCAAGGGCACCAAAGACGCCGCTGCCGCTGTTTCCACCGCTCTGGTTGTTGTTGTTACCGGAGCTAGTGTACTGAATCAAATAATACACGATCAGTCAATCGATCAGATGGCGATAAGATATAAAACTCACGTCGCTGACGAGCTGTTGGCCCTCCTGCAAAAGGTTTCCGGATCCGCCTTTCTGATAATCAGAGTAGGCGTCCGTAGCAGCTTTCTATTAATACGCAAAGCAAGTCAAATCAGAAAACCGAAAAATCGAATGCATAGATAGGCCCTACTTCGATTCCCTCGATGTTAGCGCCTCCAAAGTTTCCGAAAGACATGATGATTGATTGTAAGTGAAAAGATGAGGCGAAGGTACGGTGGTGAAGTGAAGAAAAGACGCGAAATGGATGACGATTATATAGACAAATAGCAGACAATGATCACATGATAATCGCGCTCCATAATTGGGAAGAACCGCTCCTGCAAACGCGTCAGGCACGCGTCCATCTAATCGCCGGGCAGTGCATGCACCCACGGAAGACGCGGAGAGCGGAGATCGATTCACCGGCACAGCTCAAAGACCCTTTTCCCACGATCGCGACGTGCCGAGATGACAATCTTATCGATCATTATCTTGATCTCCGAATAGCGATAGCGATGGACAACCAGTGACATTATTCGGCTCAGGCTCATGATCATCTTCTCCGGTCTCTCACTCATGCGAGCTTCTGCCCTCCGTTGACGTGAATAATTTCGCCATTTAGGAATCCGCATCTGTGAAGCTCCGTCAGAATTATCCATAGGCATTTTTGCTGATCCGAGAAGAACGCACTTCATGGCGAATAGGTACGCCTCCGCGAGCTGTGTTCAATTCAAGTTCAGACACTGTTCAGGAACGAGATCAAAGGTCCATACCTCTTCGGGAGTTCCGAGCCTTTCTAGGAGCACACCCTCCGCTGATCGGGTCAACAATTGATCCCTCAGATCTGGAGTGATTCCATCCCACACCTACACACAATCTGAGACGCCTATTCTGAATCATGTCGCACGCAACAGAAGCTCACATCAGTCAACACCTAAAAACGGATCAGTATAAGGAGAACAGTTGAATTGAAAGACGCACCGATCCAGGTACTATCGTGTTTACTCTCACCACAGGCGCGAGATCAACAGCGAGACCCCTGGTGAGACCTTCCAGTGCACTATTTTTACCTGCTATGGAAAAGCCGTCATTCGATCAGCGTCTGGACCGTCCTTCTATGATGGAGAAGATTCATTTACCAGCAGTCAAACAAATAGAGCCGCCCGTCTTGATCCGAGCTTGTCGAGCTACCAATCCGAATCCCCAGTATTCGTGGCTTCCGCTGCCGTTGCTGTTGAGGCTGTTCCTTCCTCCTCCAAAGACTCTCGTCGAGGCTGAAACTTGTACTGGAGGTGGTTTGAAAGTCTCGTTGTCGGCGATGATAACATGATCTACATCTCCGATCTCAGCGAAGAAATGATTGATCTGTTCTTCATTCGTGAATTCGACCGTTCGTCCTTGGACGGCGCCGGATAGATGATGGTCTTTCGCTGTGCTGATGAGTCTGTCGACTATTCGTGATACGTGCGCCGAAGTGGAAGCGGCGACGATGATGTGGGAGGCGTGCGATTGGAGAGTCGCTAGTGCGATGGCGAAGCCTAAGCCGGAGGTTCCGCCTAGGATGACTACGGTTTGGTTTCGAAGGGAAGTCATGGATTCTGTGGGGTATTCACCGAGATGGCGGGGGTTATATGCATCCTTGGGTGGTTTATAATCTCCTGCGAGGAGCGGTGGCTTGGGATATTCCTATGTGAATCGGCCTTGGGTTGTTCTCATGCTAGTAATATTGAAGACTCGAGAACCCTAGAGAGACATTGAGTGTAGGCCTAGTTCCTGCTGTTGTATGCTCCAAGTGGCGCACGGAATCAGGTGTTACGGCGACCATCGGGAGATAGCATGGTCGACAGTCTATCATGGTCTTTCGAGTCCAAATGGACAAATTGACTGATAGAGAGTTCTTGTACAAGGCTGAGTCCATAATGCGCGGTTATGGTCATAAGATCCAGCTTGTACTGGTACTGAATGACGCCGGAAATGCGAGCTTCGGAAATCTCTAAACAGCGAGAAGAATCAAATGCCATTCTGTCAGAATAAATATATAGATCACTCGAGATCATATTCCACCTCATCCCGCGCTAGAGCAGCAGGCTCAAGGGCGTTGTTTCGGTCACAGAAATTCCTTGAAATATTCGCGTGATGTCATCGACGGGAAAACCAGACTGGTGCGTTCCGGACAACTCGGAGATCTGGAGTCCACGCTTTGGCAGATGCAGATTGAGACTCTGAGGACCGCGTAGAAATTAACAGCACTTGAACGCCGAGGAATGATATATAGAGCTTGAGTTTTGAAAAGCGTGATAGGTTTTACAACGCTTCGGTTTATCGAAGCTAGATGAAAGACGATGATGCAATTTTTCGATGTTCGAATCTGCCAGAAAAATCAACGCATTGTTGCAAAACCCTGATCTAGACGAGTCAGTACACTTATAGAAACCGAAAGAGTCACTGACTTTGGTGAGGAGAACCTGCCAAGCAAGGCCAAACAAAGAGTGAGTCACTGTGACACTTTCGAAGCTGAGTTTCTATTTTCGGAACCGGCGTCCAGCTCAAGCTGCATAAAGAGTCTCAGCCTTAGCTTCATCGTCGTCCCTCGCTCTAACCTAGGATTGCCATGGCCAACAACAACAACAGCCCGCCTCGCGAAATCCGCGTGAATGTTCCCGTCGTTTTACCTCAGGGTGCGCTGCTCCAAGTTCCACCAATTACTTACGGTCGCCAACGGCAGGCTACGCCTCCAGCTGCCGGTCGTCCTCCCTTCATCTGTGGATGTGGGTGCAGTGGTCAAGGTCAGTTCAGATTTTAGAGTAAGGACGTGCTGTTTATTTAGATTGGGATATATCATAGCCGCCTCGTCTAGCAATGTTGATGGAAACATTGGTATTCCGGACAGCGCCCTGCACACCGAAGTCGACCCGACTGTATCTGATGCATATAAAGTGATCTATCAGTCTATCTCCTGTATTAAGAGGTTTAGAAACCAATCTCCTGAAGTATGCCATTTCCCCACAATAGCTTTCAGACGGTTAATGTCTCTCCTTGTTGTAGGAAATACGCCTTCAATACCTCGCTGAGAATCCTAACTACCGCCATGCTGCTGAAGCTCAGAAGTGGCCTGCCGATTTTGCGTTGAATATGTTGACTCAGAGTACCGGTGGCTCTACTTATTGGGGTCTCATCAAATGGATGATCAAACAAGAGTTGCCGTTGTCGCTCATTGACAACGCCGACTCTCAAGCCTTCTTCAGCAATAGCGTTTATCAAGGACCAGGATCCATTCGAGAGCAGGTCATCGGCACTTTGAATAGTCTCCATGATTCTTTGAGAATCCAGCTCTTAGATGAGTTTGAGGTCAGTTATTATCTCTCTTTCGCTCGTGGCATGATCCTAACGCCAGCTTAAGAAACTCGAGAATGCCAACGGCGCGCGCAATCTTTACGTGGCTCTTGGTCCATTATCAGACAAGGGCTATGCTACATTGACTGTGCATTGGTTACCTGATGGAAAGAAGTCGCTCGAGAGTGTCATCATCGATCATATTCAGTCAGAATTTTCCCTCTCTGTAATCTTCATAAACTGAACGGAGTCCAGCATCCGGCGCCAAGATAATCCATCCAGCATCGCTCAAAAAGTCCATGCCTCTCTTGCCAAATTCGATATCGAGAATCAGGTTAGTCTTGTCGTCTTCGAACACCGTATTGTGTTCATAGACGTGTATGCAGTGCCACAGCTTTATTGACTCTACATCTCGCTCTATTGGCGATGCCATCACACCACTTTTCCCTCGATGGAAAGCCAGGTCCCACGAAGTCCATTGCGTTGTACAGACTTTGAACAAATTCATGCTGGTGGGTTCTTCAAGATGTTCATTCATTGTGAAACCGATGTCAATAGATGATTACTCTAGGCTATCCTCAAACCCTTCATGGTCTTCGAATCAGACGCAGGCGACGATGAGCTGGATCTGAGCGCACTCAACCTGGGTCACTACGTGTCATCGGTTCAAGACATCCCATTCTTTAGCCGCGAAGTTCTTCGCAAGATGAACAAAGCAGTTGATGCCGCATCTGAACAGACCGTTAAAGATGCCGGCGAAGTTGATCCTAAGATCGTCTCAGAATCGAAGGCAACCTTCGCTAAGGTAAGCAAATCAGTCTACCGTCATGTTTCTAAGTGCTTATGGAATATAGCTTCTGGAATTATTCTCTGTTCTCATGGAGCTCGATTTCGCTCCTTTCAAACCAAAGATATCATTCACTAGTGTCGAAGACGGACATTGGTTCACGTTCTTCAAGGCTATGTCTTTGATCCTCGATCACAAGCCTGAAGTCGAGGCTTTCCTGGGTTCGGAAACAATCGTCCTCGATTTGGAACATGTCAAGTTGTCTAAGAACGACTGGAATATGTTGGATTCTTTGGGGCCAATCCTGAAGGTTGGTCATTCCTATATGCCCTTGATCATAAGCTTATAGTCTATGTCAGGCCCTGAATTTGATCGCAGCAAGGCTCAGCGCGACTTCAACTCCATCCGTTCATCAAGTCATCTCCATCCACAACTTCCTTTCTCGCAAGTGCGCCGAAATCATCGGTCGCGACGACTGTCACCCAGTCGTCCTGTGTGCCGTTCAGAGCGGTTCAAATGTTCTCTCAAGCGATTTTGCTTCGTCCGGAAGATCTGCTAGTTATTATATTGCCGCCAGTGAGTACACGGCCACGTCTGAATGATGAGAAGCCCTCAAACCTTGACCACTACAGTGATGCATCCGATGTTCAAGACTGCCTTCCTTCGTTCCATGGGTTGGCCAGAGGAATGGATCGAGAATGTCAAGATGATCGTACAGAACATTTGGGAGAAAAATTATCAGAAAAAAACCCAGGAGCCCGAAGCTCCATCCCAGACTGTGGGTCGATCCATCTCACTTTTCTAGATATTTACTTATATTGAATGGGATTTACAGGATAGCCTCCATGAAATTGACGACTGGAGGTATAACAACGGTTCCGAGAACGACGCTCTTCAGACCTATCTCGCGCTCGAACCCGTTCTTCGTTGTGAAGACCCGATCGAGTATTGGGTTTCTCAGCAAAATACTCAGATTGTTCCCGCTCCGTTGGCGCAGATGGCTCTCGAGTATCTTGGCGCTCCAGGTGTGTATTTTTTCATCTTTTGTCTCTATACTGATTTCTGATGTGTATCCTTTAAGCTACGTCTGTTGATTGTCAGCGATTCTTCGCCGTCAAAAAGCCAGTAGTTTCTCCCGTGTCTTTGGACCTCCGTGAGCCAGAGAACCGAGTTATTAGGACTCTGCACTCCTGGATGTTACATCCTTCTCTTGCACCGGAAGGATGGAATAACTAATTTCTCTCTGGCGTCGTATCTACATGTAGTGTCTTCAATATTGACTACATATTGTCTCACTTAGAACATCTATGTTATCTTGTGAATGCATGGATAGACAAGCCGATGGACGATCTTGGATCGCACCATCATATGCCAGTCGGCCAGAGGAGCAGTTTGGAGGGCCGCAGGGTGCGGATGGACTACGTGGGGGTGCGATTCGGCTTCTAGAATTCTGTTCAGGACTGACAGTTAAGACCAATTGCAAGAGTTGAGACCGCGAGCCGGAACCCCAGATTGGATTGGTCAGCAGGGGTTTCTCATTAGAATTAGAAGCGAAGAAAGATAAGAACGAACAACTCCGTTTTGTAGTGATTTTGTATTTCTTTGTAAGCATTACGTGAGATTCGGGGGTTGAGATCATGAGAGATCCGTTGCACGTGGTAATGTTCAAACCCCGCATCACACTCGGGCTCAATGAGTGCACCAAAGAGCGGAGTTGAATCTAAAGGTATCGTACTCTAGTAGTAGTGACTACCACTCCAGCGCAGCCCCAGCGCTATAGCTGTCAGCGAGAGTCTGTGGAACCGGTGCCGTCGGGTTATCCGCACCCGGGACCGAGATGTTTATCTGGTCAAATGGGGTCGCTTTAGGATTGTGTTTGTGCCAGAGACCGCGTAGGAGGGCTAGGAACCTGAGCACCGCGTTTACCATGTTTCATTGGAATGCTTTGTCGACATCATCCCCGAAGCAAACAACACACATTCTCTGCGCACATCAATTCCTCATATATAACTTGTCCGCACCACCCCTTCCCTATCCTTACCAGCCCCAGTCATCACTACATCATTTTTTCTTAGTCCTCGTCAGGTAAGTTGCCATTTCAGTGCTTCACTCAGTCAACTGCCGGCAATGATTAGAACTCAATGCATACAGGCATGGCTGATCGTTATGTGTACCCTTTTCAAGTCCTTCACGGAAGTATCACTCATGACCCAGCTGTATCTGCTTGCGTCGCAAACCGTGATGACATCCGAAATTCTTCAAAGTCCAATGATATTATCGGGATCAGTCGTATGTTTTCACTTCTCTTCGAGCTCTCATATCTGACATGAATGCATGGTGTTATTAGCAGATGCGCGTCATTCGGGCCAGACACACCCAGCTCAGATTGGCTCTCTAGATCACACAAACAACAATCACTCCCAGATCACTACCAGTATATACGGATTTCCCTCTCAGAAAGAGTACTCCGCAAGCTTATCCGGTATGACAACTCCTTTGCATTCACGTGTCTTGCATTCTTCGTGACTCATGTCCTGTAGCTCAACTACTTGTGGCGAGCGCAAACACTGGTCAAAGTCGGCTTGAAAACCAATCCGGTCAATATGACCCCACATTAGTCTCTCGAGACATCGCGGTCAGTGCCACACCATATTACGAACAACCTCAGGTGCGCGGTAGCCCTGCCAAGGTTTGTGTATGTGTTTTCTTGCACCTGGTGAATGGACGACTGACTCGCAAACAGATAGACGGCACGTTTGTTCCACAAATGTGGGAAGGCGACCAGAACCCGGTCCATGGGGTAAGTTCTTTTAGGCCTTGCTATATTCCGACACTATTCACGGTTTACTGCAGATTGCGATACAGGCTTCAGAGAAGGCACCGACACATAGCAATCTAGTCCAGCCAATTGAGAACCACTCACTACTTGAATTCGAAGCCAATTTTCTTGCCCCGTCGGTCATTGAATTGAAGAGAGCAGAGCCTAGCAAACAGAACGTGGCCGAGAAAAAATGCCGAGACAAGGTCAACCAAGGCTTCAAAGATCTAAAGGCTTTTCTTCATGGAGATGCCACTGATGTTGGATACAACTTGGGCAGAGCGCACCTCTTACGTTTGGCGTTACAGCAGCTGCAGTGAGTAGCCATCACCTTCTGTGATTGAGAGACAGGTGAAGATCTTAAACAGAGAGAAAGATAGAAGAATAAAACAGCACGAGAGGACCATAGAAAAACTGGAGGGGACCATAGCAAAACAAGAGAAAACAATAGATCAGTTGCTGTCGAGAACCGAGTCTTGGGTGGCAGCCCCTTAATGAAAGTATGAATTTTTATCTGCAATCTGTTCTTGGAATGTAACTTATATGCAGTAACTTATAGCTTTATTTATTAATATTTATATTCAATTTCTGAATTTCTGAAGTTCGGTAGATTCTGAGGCTCAGGCTCGGGCCTTCGGCGGATAAAAAGGCGACTCCGGATCAGTGGCAGGGCTCGAGTCTTGGTTCGAGTTCACTGTCTACAGCAGTCTCCGGGTCCCTCATTTACACCATGCGCTATCATAGATCATATGACATGTATGAATCATGTTCCCCGCTGATTAAGCAATAAGACGCTGGGACTCGCGAACATCGTACTTACATCATGATGATCCCTTGAACTTGAAATTTTGATTCTTCGCCCTGAGATGCATATGGCGCTCGTATGCGCGCGCATTTGATGACGATATACCTGCCGTGGTGCTACTACATGTAATGCAAGCCTTGCACTATGAGTGCATCAACTTGCACCGCACACTGTTCCCCTTGGTATCCTCTGCAGTTCGAGCGAACGCTGGGATTGCGGATGCTACCGGGACCGTGACATCAAACCACTCATGCCATATCACCGCCAACGCGCTGGTCTTAATCATTTGTGACCAAGCATGGTTCTATCATGCCATGTTTAGTCCAAGATCACGCATAGATCACGCCACTGCGTTCGCTAGGGCTGCTTGAAGGGGATCTTAAGAAGAGAAGGTTGCTAATCATCCGAGCCACAGCTATGACCTTCAAGAAGTGAATCAGACAAAGTCATGAATCATATTGGCGCGATGGCAGCATCTGGTCCAATGAAAGGAAACGAAGGTCACGATTTACCGTAGGGAGCACAGGAATTAGACACTCTAAATCAATACCCCCGACAAGCTTCCAGCAACTGCCTCCACACTCCGTCGCAATGTTCGCGCAGCCCTAGCGACCTCGTCATTGTCATCCTCCGCACATTCTGCGACGAAGGTCGCGGTCTCATTGGCATAACCTAGAGAATGATGTTAGGGCGAAGTCAGAGAGGCCGCACATGAACGACGTACCTGCAATACCAGCTCCAGCAGCAGGAGAGTCCCAGATCGCAGTAGCACATTCCAAGGCACAAAGCTTCACGGCAGGGATTTCGGAACGGGTTTGCATAAGAATTGCCACGTTGAGCTCCCTCAACAGGTTGTCCGACGCGCTGATTCCAGCGAATGAAGGGAAGACCTTTTTCAACACCTCCTTATTCGGTTTACTGGAAGCCGCGAACGGTATCTGGGCCACTAAAGGCTTGATGACCTGAGACAGCCGATTGTCTTTCCAGAATGCTAGCATATAATTTGAGCAACGCTATAGTGGAGAAATCAGTTTAACTTACTTCCTTGATCAGCAGTGAAACTGGTATTCAGCAGATCAATGACGGCCCGCCAAATGCTCTTAGAAAGCCTCGACTGTGTCCGAGAGGTGTTTTCAAACGGACGGAGGATGTCCAGGATATGATCCAATATCATCCCCAGATAGGGGGTGATCAATTCCTAGGCCAGGTCAGTATTCTGTACTCATTGAAGGGCTGACTCCCGACGCACTTTGAAGAATCCTATCAAGGACGTCATGAAATGACAGAAGACGATGACGCGTGCTTCGGATGTTTTATCCGCCTCCGACGTTGACCCAGATTCTGGTCCAACGAATGCCCAATCGCACAAGCGGCGGAAGATGGGCTTGAATGCGGTTTCATTGAGCTTCACGACCAACTCCATAAAGGACGGGTTGATGACATCATGCTGCATGTCTTCGGTTTCTTCGCGCCTCTATTAAAATGCCGTAAGTAAAGATCTCGAGTTGAGGATAGGGGATATACCTGAATGGCTCGAGCATATTCCTCAAATCCTTGCTCGTACAACTTCGAGACTTCCTTCAGGTTCTCGAGAATCTCTTCGCGTGAAGCAGTTCGTAGGATCCGATGCCAGAACAAGAAGTAGGCTTTGAGCAAAGCTACGGACGGCTAAACGAAAATCAGCGGGGTTCAAATAGAGATCATCGTATAGCACTCACTGGACCTGGGGCTGCCTGGATGGTTTTCCATGTCTGGAGGAGAGCTGTGATCACAATCCTTGGTGGTATCTTCTTAGTGATGGTTACGCCCAACCGATCAGCCTGTGAAAGCTGTCCCCGCGTCTTCAGAACGAATTGGGTCACATTCGCTACATCACGTGACGACCAGAATGACGGCGTGGTATTCATCGACATGCTCAATACCCGCAAAGCGGCAGCACATGATGGGGTTTCTTGGACAGTGCTTGCGGCTGGTAGTGCTTCGTCAATGACAGGGTTTAATACCACCAGCATGGTATCCACGATGTCTTTGAGACAAGGGATGGTTCTTGGGCCAAGCTTGTTCCTAAATAAGCTAGGGTCAGTGACAGTTTTCATGTTTCGGAGAGAAACATACGTGATGACGACTAAGCTCTTCATTGCAGAGATACCCGGCCCTTCCGTGAACGAAGTACGAATCAAAGCGAGCAAAGGGGTGACGGTCTGGTAGAGGGTAGACAGTTCCCCTTCCGAACTGGTTTCTGCTATAGATGAAAGTGCATGTAGTGATGGTTCCAGGACGGGGAGTGTTGCAGGCGCTGATGTTGCACCTGCAGTCAAAGTTTGGAGCATATGGATCATAAGCTCTTTCATGGATGATGACATATCAGCTCTCCATTCCGGCAGAATGTTTGGGAGACGTTCATGAAGTAGGTCAAGGGCTCCCGCTTCAAGCTACGGGAATGATTCAAAATCGATGAGATTATGACAGGGCGAAATGAGCTTACAATTGAGTCCCCAGAACGAACCATCTCCATGATAGAATGTATGAATTCTCGGGCGTCGATAACTTTGAGTGCTGCTGATAGGCAGTTTCGTGCGCACACCGAAATGGCGGCTTCTGGGACGTCGTTACCAAGAGTGGCGAGAATCATCAGATTGCTCATCAACTCATGAGTAACTGCGGTGTCCTCGGTCGCATCTGAAGACGCGTTCTCGCCCTCCCAGCGATCAAGCGCTTGTTCCACAAAAGTCAAGATACATTGGATCTCATTGACGAAATGGACAGGACCTCCATCAAGCCTACACGACTCGCGTTAGCTTCACGCCGTGACATGGAAAGAGTATATTACTTTTGATCGCCGAGGAACGCTTGTGTCGAAGATTCCGGGTTTTTGATTAAGTGCGCCAGATGACGACATTCAAGAAGCATGTCGTTAATCGCCTTTGCCAGATTAGCCAGGGTCAGAGTTCGAGTCTAAAGAAGCGTACAGAGAGCTGATTTTGAGGCGTTTGTTCTTTTAACAGCGTCAGGGGCAACGCTAAAGCGGTAGTGGCTTCCGATTTCTTGAGTTTGGCGATTCTAGGCGTATTCCTCGCAATCAAGAGTAGACAGACAGGAACAGTGAAGAGGTCTGCTCCCAGTGTTCGGATGAAGTGAGTGAAGAGCCTGAATATGAATGTCAGTGAGGAAGCTTCTTATCTTTCCTGAGCAACTCTTACCTCGTCCTACGGTGCTTAGGAATATGAGGCGCCGCGTCAGTAAATACTCTGAGGAAATCCCGAGCCCCTGTTTAAGCATCAGACACTGTTATGTGCCAAAATGCGCGGTGCTCACCCAAAAGAAGCTCGGATTTGCTATCCTTGAATCTTTCCGTGAGAGATGCTACTATTACTGGGACCACACTCTCAATCGTCTGAAAGCCGATCAATGCGAGGAACGGAATATGGAATAAGAGTATACCTTTTGAACGACGCGGAAACTATAAGCATCATCCCGATGGAACACATTAGAACCCATGAATGTGAATATAGGCATAACGTTTTGCAACATGGATTCTGGCGCCAAGCGGCATAGACTACCGGTCAAAAGTAATGCTTGATTGAAGACTTGAGGATTTTCAGAGCCTGAAAAGGATGCGTTAAGCCCAAGCCAGAGCGTTCATGCAGCATGAGCACCATACCTCGAATAAGATCAACCAGTGTGTCCAAGCGAAGAGTAATAGATGAGAAAACTTGAGTATCCTAAGATCAATCAGTAGCCATCTCAATGACTGCAACGTCTGATAATTGCCTTTATGGAAGACGAAGCGTTTTCTATCGCAGACATAATGAGCTGTTGCATATATGACGTGTCAGACCCGCTCAAGGTTTCAACACGCGTCACACGTCCAAGGACTTCCAAAAGAATCTTCACAAGGGCCGGCGATCCTATTACGGATTTCGCACACAAGCTTTCGAATAAGACAACGAAAGAGCCCGGTGACAGCCTCTCTTGTGGAGGTTTCGCGTACGGAGTTCTGCAAGAGACCATTTGAGCGATGTATATTTGCGGATAACGCGGGCATACCCATCTATTTTTGTGCGCTTAGCTGCTCGAGATGCTTCCGATTCGGAATCTGTGCCGTATCCCTCCAGGATGGAGACTGCGATGGCACTATCGACAAGCAAATTTTCGATGATACCTTTGATCGAAGACAGTTTCGTCTGCAGATCATCGATATAATTAGATGATATGACCGCATGAAGGAGAGGTTGTCCTACGTTTTCTGGAGAGCCGGCAACGGAGAGCAAAGTAGAGAGCAACTCCGAGCGGTGCTCGTTGTCAAGGGTTGATATAAAGTTCTTTGACAAGACAACCAGAATCGCGTCTTGCCACGCACGTCCTTTTAATACAGTTAGATCGCGCCCAAAAGACTTCACTGACGCATATTACCTTTCTCTAAGAACGATCGTTTCAGAACGCTCACAAATGCATTCCAAGACTCAGAGCCGATGTCGCGGATTGCCGGGCCAGTGTAAGCACTCAAAAGTAGGCTGCAATATTCAGTCGACAGCGAGGTACTGGAGGTGGCATGTTGGATCAATGGGAGCAAAGTATTGAGTTTGGCCGAATTATGAACATGAGATGTTATGCGGAGAAGGGCCATTTGTGCCGAAGTCGAATCCCAGGCCAAAACATGGGATAAGATGTAACACGTGATATGCGTTTTGAGACTGAAGAGTTCGTCAGTTTCTTTTCGTTCATGTTCAAAGTAGCATTCGGATGCACTTCTCACCTAGTCTCTTTTGAGCTTTCACCCCGTTTAGGGTTCAACAAATCGTGATGAAGAGTCACCAAGTACGATTCATCGTTGAGTATATGGTCCCTTCTGTCGTGAATCGTATTGATGTATTTCACGACATCCGGCCAGTTAAGGTATTGCACCAACTCTGAGACGACAAAGGTCAGGATAGAATTATGATCGAAGAAAATCAGCCTACCTGACGAGGCCCCGTAAACTGCATCAAACCCGTAGATCGAAGGGGCTTTCTGTGCCACCTCGGTCATCCTCTTCAGCGCATCGAAGCACATTATAGCTCTCATTCTTGTCTCTTTGTCCGTCGAGCAAAGAGGAATCAGAAGCGCGGGTATCAAGACTTGGAAGTCTTTGACAGTAGCAGCTGATGTGGTTCGCGAAGACAGGAAAGCCATTGCATGACTGAGCGCGGCGACTTTGAGGTCATTTTCGAACTCATCATCGCTCCAGATGCTCGCAAGGAACATGAGACTATCATCCCCCAAAGTCGTAAATATTTTCTGTAAGATCCCGGACCCAATTCGAGGAGCGTTGGCGGCGACTCTGTTCACCATGACATATAATGTTTGTATGAAGTTCAAGTATTGGATGGCCCGCGCATCAGCGCTGGAGTCGTCGAGGTGCCTTTTGGAGAGCCAGTTGACAGGGCTGTCTGCTGGTTTCGGGATACTGGACATCGAGGATAGCACTTTGCATATCAGTCGAAGTTCTGTGCTCTCGCTCTGCGACTTCGCAAAACTGCTTTTGGCTAGAGCAGAATCCGACGTGAACTAGAGTTATATGAGTATGGACATTGCTGCAACCGAGTATTCTGGAATTTACCTCATCAAGATCCTTTGCTTCGCTACCGGCTTTGCTCAAGGCAGAGAGAGTGCGGTCTCTGAGTCGCTGCAACGTCGACGAAGCAGCCTTGACTCGATGCTCTCCAGACAGCTGAGTGGTCAATGAAGAGAGGATCAATAATGCTAAGATCCTGCTAGGCAGGTAAGCATCTTCGGCCTTCTGTAAAAGATAGTCGAAGTGTTCTTGATAAGCATCCGATTGAAGAATGTTGGCTAAGACCACGACGTTTAGGTGATGAGCTTGCATGAAGTGGAAAGTTGACGTACTGGCAATATTTTTCGCGATAACAAGATTGGTCTCCGGGATAGCGTTCTCTGCCACATCTTTGGCAAGATCGCAACATTTGAGCAGGATCTCGTTGTTCGCCAAAGGGCTGGTTGCAATGATATCCCAAGTGGCCTTCGCTGTCTTCTGCTTGGCCTTTGTGAAAAGAAGCAGAGGAAAGAGAACTTCGTGGATAATTTTCTGCTGCAGCTCAGGTTTGGCAGCAGCAAGTGTCGTCGCCAGGAATGTCACGTGTGACCGGAGGACAGCACGAGAGGCTTCGGTCGATGATACTGAAGAAGATAAACTTGTCCAGAAGGCCGGTTCCGAAGCCAGAGGTGTAAGGAGTTCTGGATCGCTGTACAAAACTTCGATGACGCTGGTGTTGGAATCACCAAAACGTTGTAGGATATACTCCAACTATGTCTCGTTAGTAAATGCAATGACCGACGATATTTTATAGCTTACCAACGCTGCACGTCGCTCGGGCGCTAAATCTTTATCCTGAAGGGCAATAAGGATCTTGCGTACGCTGGTGGCACGAACATTTGGATCCCCGCTTATGCTCCCGAAAGTGTAATTGTCGATAAGCGCTCCATCGGAATCCTTAGAAGGCGACTAAGAAAACAATGCGTTAGATCTTCTATAGGAATGGAGGCAGTCGTCGGATATACCAAAGATAATGATACGAGCGTGTCTTCGAGAGCAGACACTTCATCTTTGGTACCTTCAATATCGGCGAGTCGGGCGCGAACCTGCGCTGCGAAAATGTCGGGATGACGCTGCTGCACAGGCTGTAGTACAGCGCGCAGAGGTTCAGTCAGCTCTGACGGCTCGGAGATCTTGCTGAGGAGAAGCGATGTGGCTTTTGCGACGACCGACTGTGACAGACGATCCGAGTTCAACAAAATTCCAATTAGTGATGAATGTGATTGGATATGCGCCCTTAACAAAGATCAATCAATATACGAAAGTAAAGATTCTGCGAAACGCACTCGTCTCTCAACAAACTGGGAAGGCATGCAAGAAGGAATCTTTCCACGCCTGCCCACTGGAACATATCTGGAAGCACTTCATTCAAGTCACTGTCGCCAACAAGCAATTAATTTCGACTCGTCAGTCATGCCGACAGGATAGCCCACCTTAATCTCGCGAACTTCCGGACGGCTTTGTCGGAAAGAGTGTATTCTTCTTCTTGGAAGCCACTGATAGCGACGAGCACCGTCAAAACTTGACGCGTCTCCATGTGCTTCGCCGATTGTAGGATCGCATCTACCAATGCTCCGAGGGCGGCAATCGACAAGGAACACTTCTGAGAGAGCGCTGAGAGAAGAATGTAGCTTCCGAGCTGAAGCAACGTAAGAAAGGAGACGATCAGGCAACACTCATTTGACGTACAATGGCATCCTTTGGCCCCTGACTTGACAAGGGTTTTGTCAAAGACGGAAGGAGGAGGGCCACTTGCACGTCGTCCAAACTTTTGCTTCGAGATATATACTCAAGTAATACACCGACGTGAAATGAGTACAGGCAGCGGTGTCCTCTCTTGGCGTCCAGGTATGTTGGAAGGAGCGATGCCACAGAGCGCGTCAAATCGACGTTCTTCAGCATTTCCGTGACCAAAGAAGCTCTGGGCAAGGGCCTGACAGCTTTCTTGAAGGGAAGAAGGAATTTCCAGAGCGGTTGTTCCTGAATATGCAGGATTGATAATATTTTGAGAAAGTGAGGCGATTCATGATAGGGCAGGAACAGAGATAGAAGCTCGTCCACGTTGAACTCGTGTATCCTGCGAACATGTGAATCAGTTGGGCTAAGTCACAAATGCACAGTGTTCCTCATTTGCGTACCGAAAGTGCCTGACCAACCACTCTAGCACCTTCGCGGTGGGTATTTCCAGGAGCTCGGGCCCGATTCCGAGCAGCAAGCCTTTGACGCTGCGGTTGAGTTCAGCAACGTAGTCGGGCGACTGCAACGTCCGGTCTGTCTCGCGCGCCTGGTCTGAGAAAAAAATGTCCTCGTATTCTGCGAGCGACGGGTCGAGTGCTTTCAGCTGTTCAAAACCGTTGCTTGCGAGCGCAAAAATGGCTTCGATATCGTAGTCATCAGCCTGTTTGCCAGTAAAAAGATATGATTCGGTGTGCTTTCTGCGAGACCTGTCGACCAGAAGATGTGAGTTGAGCGAAGAGCCCTTGGCCAGCTGGGCAGCAAGGCTCGAGACCATGGCAAGCCAAAAGACTTTTTATCGGAAGAGTCGGAATTCGGGTATCGGTGACGCGGAGGATCTCCGGCTAACGCCGAGATTCAGTAACTTGTTCGATCATCGGAATGTTTCCCTAGGCTGCACGATATAAGCCTGAGCTGGTTTCAGGCTCTTCTCCCTTCTCCTGGCCGTATACTTATCGTCCTATGTATAACGTCGCAGCCCACCTGCTGCAGCTCACTGGAACTGGCTACTCCATCGCTCCCTTCGTCCTCATTGGCATCTTGTCTGCGGTCGCAGCATACGCCTATGCGTCCCCTGCAAAAGTCTGGGGGTCCACACCGTCTTTGACGTCGACGAAGGCATATTTGTTGCGTTGCAGCGTATACCATGCTCGTCTCCTACCTCGAGAGTCTGCACACTCCTTCAGGTACCCTACCATGGCTATGTTGTTGCCGCTTCGTGCCCTGGAATCGAACGCGCTGGATCTTGGAAATGGCTATTTGTTTGGGTACGGCTCATCAGCCTTCAATGTGACCGGGATTCGTCCTGCCACATATCTCACTCCAACCACGGACCCATCCAAATCAATCTTCGCTAAACTTCAGGACACCCTGGCTGCCAGAGGCCTGCCTTCACGTCGGCTGAAGGATGCATGGGTGTTAACAATGCCCACATATCTGGGATACGAAGGAATCAACCCCCTAACGGTGTACTATTGTTACGACATCTCCGACACGCTCTGGACAGTGGTACTCGAGGTACGGTCTCAGTTGCGACAATGATGTATGGATGGCTCCTCACTTTTTCATCTCCTTTTTTCCAGGTTCATAATACTTTTGGGGAACGACATATATATGTTTTGTTTCCCGGCGAAGGTGAGGACGACAAACCACAAGACGGGTGCGTACATGCATTGTTCTATGCGACTTCACTGACCCAGCACCATCTAGTTTCGAGCATTCATGGACATTCCCACGTCAATTTCATGTGTCGCCTTTTAATGATAGATCCGGTTATTACAGGTGCTCCGTGCAGCTCCCATCTCAGGGGCCGTCCGCCCAGAAACAAGCGGAACGCATGCAGCCCGCGGTCAAAATCACGTTATTGACTGCAGATGATATTCCAGAAGTGAAGCTCATAGCTTCGATCAACGCACGGAAGAGTATACCACTCTCTTCCAGATCGTTGGTCACGGCTCTGATTCAGACTCCCTTCATCCTTTTCCTGTCCCTACCCCGAATTCTCTACCAGGCCTTCATTCTCCATTACTTCAAGAGGTTAGATGTTTTTCCACGCCCTGATCCACACGCGACCAGTCCATTGGTAGAATCTCGCCTCTCACCCGTCGCCAACCCTGTCCAGGACCCTCACCCGACTCGCCTCAGCGGCGCCATCGGTTGGCTGCCCGAATCACGGTCTGAGAGGTGGGCAAGACATCGCATCGAGGCATTTCTGCTACAACGAACGGCAGAACTCAATTACACGGTCTTGCTCGTATCTTCCGACCCCGGAACCAAGATCAAAACGTTCCCAAATTCTCCGCCTTCCAAGAACCCAGAAGAGACCCTAATCATCTATTACCGTTCCCCCAAAGTATTCACCACCATCCTCCTCGCTCCCTCACCTCAGCATGCGATCATGCTAGGTTCCCGAGCAGAAGGTTTTTTCACGCCTTCTTCGGAAGAGTTATTCATAGAAATCTTCTCTGCATCGCCTTCGCCCAACCCTGCACAAAACATCATCCGCACCCGAATATCGACCCTGTGTACTCATGCGGCACAGTCAATTCGCCGGAAACTCATTCCTCCCCACATCCAATCAGAACTCGAAGTTCCCCCAAAACATTGCCTCGATCGACCCATGGATCTGACCATGCTTGTTGTCTTGTCTTTCTTGTGCATTGCGGATGCATTAGAGCGGATCCTGACATTCGCATTCAGGGTCAGGTTCGTTGCCGGATTCGAGCCGTGGGAAGGGTGGAATCGGCTGGATAAAACGTCCCTGAACACGCGTACCAAGCACGGAAGTATCAGATCTTGAGCGCGATCGACGAAATGACGGAGGCAGGGCGAAACCGCCGCAAGATCCGGGGCGTCACCCCCTGAGAAGTACAAAGAACCGTCAAAGCAAACAGCGCTTTGGTTTTGTTAACGTTAACGCCTCGTGATCTAGACATTTTGTACAATCTCCCTATGTATATTATAAGTTGTGATATCCGACTATCGATTATCGTCCATATATGCCAAGGGAAATGGAATCCGAGCTACCAATACACAGCCTAGAGGTATATACTAGTCATACAGTACAGTGTAGGGCCATCATGAAAGAATTAGTATAAAAGAGTGTCAGAACAGGTCCCGGAGGTAAAAGGTCTTGAAAGGTTTCGCGTGCCACCATACTTCAAGTCAGACCAGGAGATCTGAGTGGCGGAAGCGGAGGAACAGCTGGTATCTGTGAAGAACGATCGGGAGTTTGTGGTTGGTTTTGCTGAACACGACGAGCTCCTTGGCCCTGCAGAACTTGCCCCCGCTGCTCTGCTTGACTTTGGATCGTGGCGATTATTTGGAGCTGATGTGATAAAAAGTCTGACGTGCCCGACCTCATTCGCAGGATGCGCATGATCACGTCGCCACTATTAGTATCTTTGGCTTCCCGTTTTTCGCGCTTTCGATCCTTTATCGTGCCAAGATTGCGCTGGGAGTACACAGTCTTAGCCTTCTTCCTCAAAGAAGTAGAAGATTTGAGAGAATGTTGCATCATGCGAACACATTCCTCCATCAATGCATCGCTGTTGACGAATGAGCTTGGGTCAAGGCATGTGATTAAGCACTTACGTTGTCCAGTCGTAATACAACCGGATAGATATGACGTCGCGGTACTTTTGGTTCTGCAAAGTTTCAAGTGGCACTGGTCCTTCTCCACCCGCGTAGAAGTAGTCCCGAAGAAACTAATGTGTATCAGACAAAGTGTAAACGCTGGTAACCCACACACGAACCTTCAGCCATTTAAATACGATATCAACTTCCTTGTCTGAAAGGGGTTTCATATCTGATGGGGCATCCGAGAGTGGGGGGATTAACAGCCCTTCGATGACATTCAGGAGTTCCTTCCATGCTCGACTCATCACCATCTCCTTAGTGACGTCACTCAAATACGTGTTAAGAATCTGTAAGTTGGCGTCTAAGAAGTCAAAGAGGGGAGTGATAGCCTGTTCCATCTCCAGATCGGTCAGCTCTCCCTCTCGTACTCGTGGCTTTTCGGAAGCGGGCAAAGGTATAAGGACTTCGCTCGTATTCGCCCCCAACGCTTGGCGGTAAAGAGCTTGGACGCCTCCTATGGCTTTGTTGTAGTCGAGTCCGATACCTGTTCCCTTGGTCAACAATCTCAGCACATGACGTGAAAGAGATTGTTGGAAAAATGGCAACATCTAGTTGGTATTTTTAGCATGAAATGACGAGCACAAATGAAATGCGAACCTTGTCGGTAAATATTCGAACCATGTCGCCTTCACAGCGTTTGAGCGATCGGAACGCGCGTCCGAAATGAAATTGAATATCGTCCTTCTCGCCTTCCATACCGACTCGCAAAAGTATACGGCCTTGGGTATCGAGATCGAACCACAGATCATGAGAAAGTAGATCGCCGAATCTTCGGGGATCAAGACAGATGTATGCCCGACCAACGGTGTCATGTTTGCCTATCAATGCCCTGTCCCGAATGCTGATCATCAACCAAAGGGGCTTTTCGACGGAGATGTCGAAAGTCTCATCCCCTGCGATAAATTAGCTTACGGAATCTATCACTAGATGGAAACGTACATCGAGGATCAAGCTGCTCATAGATAGTGCGCGTCTTCGCGATTCTGTTGCCGTTTTCATCCGAGAGCGTTACGAAGGTGTCCAATTTAGCAGAAGGATTGCTATCAAGAGGTACCAAACCCTCGGCATTGGCTACCTTGACTGTGAAAAGATAGCGCTGTCGTTCCTCCTTTTCAGGAACAGGAGGTGCAAGGTCAGCCAGATCGGAGGAGATCCTATCAGCGTCCATCTGGTCGTACATCTTGTCCAAAAGTTTCCTTGCGGCTTCGATATTGTTCAATTTGACGCATGACTGAGCATGTGCTCAGCATCAAAGAACGAAGGAAAAAGGAAGCACTTACCGCAGGTTGGAAACTGAAGGGCTCGATTTTCTTTTCCCCGATCTGAATGGTTTGCTTGGCTTTTTCGAGCCAGGCCGATTGTTTTTGGGGTTGAAGGTGATCTGTCGGGCGAGGAAACATCTCGGCCATGAAGAGCTCTTCGATACTCCTGCAATAATGCTCTACTGCCTTACTAATGCTCTAGAGGAAAAGAGGCGACAATCGGCATGTGAAAAAAAATGGCCGGGATGAGTACACACCTTTGATAAGCCCGTAAAGAATCTAGCATTCTGATAGCCATCGGGCCATTTCAGATCGAGAAGGAAGGAAATAGGACTTCGGAGAGAGTCGAAGAGATCAACTATCGATGAACTCGTAGTTGAACCTTCTTCAGGCTCAAACTAAAAAAAATCAAGTTTACGTTGAGGTAATGCTTTTGTATACACACCTTGTCAGCGGCAACGGCCTGGATGCGCTCTCAATAACGAACATAGTTGATTCAAGAAAGCTACGCACATTTTGAACCCATTGTAGTGTTCTATTATCTGTTACCATCAACCATTGCCGTACAAATAGCTCGAAATAGGCGGTCAGACTGAACTGCAGATCGTACCTGAAAGAGATGATGAGAAATAGCTTTACGTAATGTGCGGCACTTACTGTGGACAAACGTCTTCGAACATCTCGGTGAGAGTCTTTGTGCGTCTGAAGAGGGTGAAAATGTCCTCTATTGGCACGTCGGGCGTGGGCAAGTTCGCAGAGCCCTCCACAAGCGCCTTGCGGCATGCGGCGAGGTCGTCAATGAACAGGGGAATACAGGTCTCAAGCCAGATTGCCACCAAGTCCAAATGCCCAAGAATTGGATCGGGGTATCGTTTGTCCAATAATTTGGCGTATTTTTCTAGGTCGTCAGTGAGGAGGAGGAGGGGGTATGCTCTATTGACGCCCGGCTGCGAAAACAACTCTTGCTTCTTCTCGCTATAGAACTGAGTACAGAGTGCTCTAGCTTTTTCTTGCAGATCTCCGAGTCGTCCGTTGACATCCACTTGAAATCGATCCAGGAGACCACTACCGCGTACTCGATCAAGAATATCGAGGAAAGGCGCAATTTCTGCTGGTTTGAGTGACGGTAACGCATCTAAAGCGTGATACAGATGGCCAAGGAAGATGTTGAAGATGGAGCCAAATGTAGTCGCCAGATAATCTGACTATGGGATGACAAAGTGAGTATGCATATGACATGCACTGGATAATCCTTACGTCGTGACGAGCCCATTTGTCCAACTCCGTTTCACGCATCACTCTCTCGACATGCTGCAGCGCTTCGGGAATGCACTCCAGAGGAACCTCTTCTCGTTCATACTTGTATCGTATAACGTCAAGAATGGCAGTAACGCGGTGAGCGTGTGGTATTCGCCACCGAACAGCACATTCATTGATGAGTTCAAGATGTGGAACAGAAAGTATACCTAAGCGAGAGTCATTAACCTGTCGAGGACGTTTTGATAGCTGAGTACCTAAGGACACTTCCTGATCCTCAGGTAGGTGGGCCATTGCCGCCAGATCCGCTTCCATGCATAACTCGAGGAAACGCTTGAAGAAGCGCCGCGGATTTGGAGGAATGTAGATAAAGCTGGCACCGGCTTCGACTTCGTCATCGTCCTCCAACGCGTCGCCAAGACTGTCTGGGAAGGCTAAAGATTGTCTACTTCCAATGGAACTTGATCTCCCGATAGCCGACAGATCTACACTCGACTTTGAGTAAACGGACTCCGGTCGTGCATGGACCGTAGGCATAGCATCGGAAGGTATTGATTTTGCGAGCTCAGGGTTGAGCTTCACCATGAACATCATTTGCTGTGACAGCTGTGCGAGCTCTGCAGTTCGCCAATTGTGCCAGGCAGCGTCACTTTCGAAGTCTTCTCTTCGTCCAGGGAATGGTAGACCCGCGTTAAGATTCTTCAGACAAGTCTTGAGATCTAACAGGGCAGCCTACGAAGTAACTCGTCAAAATTCACTCGGAAGTTCATAGAATATGTCAACGCACTTTCTCCGTGCAAAATGGTTTGATAGAATTCACTTCGGCTTGGATGTCTTGATCAGTCAAACCGAACAATTCCCCCACAGCTCTCACAAGAGGCATGTCTTTGACTGCCAGGCTAATTGACGGCTCCCCAGTCCGGGAGCCAGATGCGCCGTCGGAAATAGATCCTGAATCCGAGGCACTGGGAGGGGCCAGTTTTGCTGTATACATGTCCAAACGGGCCGAGAGTTCGGGCGAAACGTGACTGACATTCCGTATACACTCCCGAAGGATGCGAACGAATTGAGCAATCTGGTTGTTGAGTTCCGTCTTCCAGCCTTCATTGGCTAACTGCGGATCCTTTTTGAGTGCACTGGTGGAGGTTGCGGCAAACATGAGGATCAGTTCTTCGATTTTCCTGTTCTCTTTGATTTGTTTTCGAAGGGGGTCTGTAGTATATGATCCATAGAAGATGGCTACCGTCCGTCGAATGAGTTGATCGGTATACCTGCATAGCCAATCGATAAGCCGCAGCGCGAGAATGATAACTGAGACGCACCCGGGGTCCTTTCCCATTGCAATGTTTTGAAGCTTTTGCTCTAACACCTTAATCATCTTCTCCGGAAACTTCACACTCTTCGACCCATCCCTGCCGACATCTCTGATTAAGTCCCCGATTGAAAGAATGGAGTTGGAGACGGCTCCAGCGAACCGAGACGAGTAGTCTTTCGATTCTCGAGCCTCGTGTCCTGTATTTCCATTCGGTATTGTGGTCTTGGGTTGGGTCAAGTATGCCAGATAGCTTAAATAATGCCTGTAAGTGAAGATTCCATTTCAGATTGTCCAACTTACGCTACTCTCAAGACATAGCTGCGCAAGTCACGTCAGCTAATGAAAGAGAAACGTATTCGACCTTACTTGAAGACCTCATCGTCTGTCACACGGTGCCTAGCGCTGCGAGATTCAGATGCAGCACTATCGTAGCTCCTCGACGTCATTCACTCTTGTCAGTGTAAGATCTCCAAGCCTACTGCGAAAGAACGTCTGAGGATGGGTTACGATGAGGAAGCTGAGCAGATTCTTTGGCCAGGCGGGACCAAATGGAGCGGATTATGTCTAATGAAACGCAAAGGGTTGCAAAGAAGGATGTGGCCGTACAGGGGGGTGGCAAAACGCCGGAAGCTATCTCCGACTGCCACAAATCACGCTCACGAGCTCAGCTGGCGAATTTGAAGCCCAGGTATATAACTCGGTCTCTGCTGATAATAATATTGCATCTAGGTACTAACACATGCACAGAACCCCATGCCTATAATTCATCCTTTGAATGTTCCGTCGTCTGCGTCGATTCACTCGTCTCCGTGATATACGTGGTAGATTCTTCAGTTCCTGAGGTGGCAGTAGCCGTCGGTGTCGTGGATGATTCTGACGTGCTAGTCGTCGTCTTTTTGGGTCGAGGAGCCTTTCGCTTAAGCAGTTTCATAACGTGTGCTTGAAGCGTCGTTCCTCGTGCCTTCATCTCAGCGGTCAAGATAACGGGGTCTTCGTGGGCAGCCTTGGCCTTTTGTTTCTCGACGCCCTCGTTTAACCAAGCTTCGCTCTCTTTCAGCTTGGTCTCCACGTCCTTGAGTTCCTCAGGGGTATACTTGGTGGGAAGTCCAGCTTCTGCGTCCGCAGTAGCGTTATCAGCGGCCGATTGGAGGAACATCCTGGTGGCCCAATGTGCTTGCTGAATGTCTGATAAGCTCTGAGGGAAGGCTTCACGTTCTTTGTACCGGTGCTGGACCTTTTTCTCCAAATCCCTGCGATCATGTCAGATATCACTCCCATCAGTCCAGAGGAAGGAGCTCACTCGAGGAGATTTCGCTTTTCGCGGAATTCGAGAAGGCCAGCCGAATCAGCTGATTCAAACATCCATTCGAAAACTTGATCCAATTTCTCCGCCATAGTCTTGCGTTCCTCCTCTGTCGAACACTCGACGAACGGAGTGTCTGCTTCTCCAAGCAGATCACGGAGGCGGTACAAGTAGGCTTCCAAGCTATTCCTGGCGTCTTCCTTGCGACGCTTGGAAGCTTCCATGCTATCGACCGCAGCGAGCCTTCGGGGCACGTTAGAAACATGAAATATTTGACCGCTGAAAACAAACCTTTCTTTAGCCCTCTGCTTCTCAACATAGTTCATGGGAGGAATGTTTTTGAAGTATCGGTCCATCTCCAGGTGAATAGTAGACTGATCCTTCTTGTTGAGGACAACCTTCTCTTTCGCGGCGGTGGCCTCGGGTGCAGGGGTCTCCGATGTAGACGAACTCTGAGCTGACTCTGTCGAAGATGCGCTATCCGATTCGGTATCAGAAGGTTGTGCATCGGCAGTTCCTTCAGTCTGTGAAGTCGGTCCTGCGCCAAACAGGCCTTTCAGTTTTCCTGAAACAAATTGAAGCTAATGGTACTCTATCGCTACGTATGTGCTTACCGGTGAGAGTATCGTCCTTGATTTCGCCGTACATGATCGCGTCTTGTATGCTCACGAAGCCGGAATCCGAGAGCGAGACATTGAATTTGACGACGGGATCGACAGCTCCTCTTTCGGTCAGATTGTTGTAAGCGTCGGCGACGCCGGTCAGTTCGATCTCGACGATCCCTTTCGGCAATCCCCTGACTCCTAATGAGAATTGCATGGCCTTCATCAAATCAAGAAACTCACTTGGCGTCTGCGCCATATTCCAGGGTTACATTGAAATCTTCCTTTCGCCTCAATGTAAGTGTTTTGCGAGTCCCTAATTTTGATCCTGGAGGATAGACGAGAGTCTGAATCGTTCGGGTTTTGGTCGCTTTGATCGTTGCTCTCAGTAAAATACCAACCAAATGGTTTGATGGCTCACCAGATTCCGAGACGTAGGAAACTTGAAGAGGAAGCGGCGAGATGTCAGTCACTTTGATCTCCTTTGTCTTGAACACGCGACTAAGCGAGGCTCCATAAAATGCAGCACCAAGAACAGCGGCTTCATCGGCGTTCACGTTGGTGGCAAGTTTACTAGTGACATTCAGCCGGCAGCAACAAGATGATGTATATGTACGTACTTGCCGACCACTGATTTGAGGACGTTCTGGATCATAGGCGTCCTCGAAGCTCCACCAGTAAGGATGACGGACTCAACCTCGCCCTGGAGATATGCGTGAGTCCCGTTACCATTTAACTATGAGAAGGTCACTTGCCCAAGTCAGACCAGCGCTGGCCAGAGCATTATACAGAGGATTGACGAATTTCTCGTGGAGATCTTCACAAGCCGCTTCGAATTTCGCCTTGGTGACTTTCGACTTGTAATCAATATCATAGGCGATAGATTCAACCTGGAAATATATTAATTTCAACGTCCAAGAAAGAAACGAAAGTGGCTCACCATGACAGATGCCTCGTTATTGACACTCAGGACGTGCTTGACGCGTTGAGCTTCTTTCCACAACTTCGCCATACCCTTCTGATCTCTCGTGATATCGTTCCAGGGGTGTTTGCTGTTGAAATCCGCTCCAAGAATATCTCTGAGTCTACGATCCATCTCCGTGCCACTGGCCTCTCGGTCATATCCAACGCCATGCACTACAATTTGGGTCGCGTCCTTGCCCTTCGCAGTCTCCGAATCGACCGTCTTGAAAGAGACGAGCGTTGCGCTGATCCCAGTTGCGCCAGCATCATAGATAATATGATACTCTTGTTTCGGGAAGGTGCGTGTCATAGCGTAGTTGACAGCTACGGCTGTTCCATCATTGACGAGTGCGAGCACTTTCATTCCGGCAATTTCGACCGCGTCAGAGATGGCTTGACGTTCGAATTGGGTGAAGTGAGGAGGAACGGTGATCACGACGTCCTTGACTTTCTCCGCAGGTCCTCCAACAGACTCAGCGAGCTCCTTGATGTACGCAAACTTCATCGCCACCAATTCCTCGACGCTCCATTCAGCTGCTTTCTTATTATCGTTGAACCCTCGTTTAATGCCGATCGTACTCCGAGAAGTTTCGACGAGCTCAACAGCAGGCGCGATTTGGCGGTAGAAAGAAGTGATTTGTTCATCGGTGAAGTTACGGCCCAGGAGGAATTTTAAGGAATTAAATGAATCAGTAGGAAAGCGCGTTGCCTGGGGTATTCGACGTTAGGCGCAGATTTAGCATACAAGTTAGGTCGAACCGACGATATTATAGGCTTCAGACGCAAAAAGGCGATCATTCTTCTTCCACCCCACCGATGACTGTATTTTTCTCTTCGAATCTCTGTTCAACAGAACATCGAAGGGCACACCGGGCTTCATGACGGAAGCTTTGATCCAGTCACCTCCATAGTCGATAGCCAGTAACGCGGCGGAAGATAGCTGGAATAGAGAGACGGAGAAGAAGAGAAAGACATAAGGGAGAGTTAAACGGGTCATGAGTATTGAGTGAGTCGTGGCCAAAGGACCATGGAGTATATAATCAAGACTTTGAGCTGGCGGTTTCGCGAGGCGACGTGTCGCGTTTTCCAAAAGGGGAAGACACTTTACGCCCTGTCGTGTCAGTCCACATCACAGCAACGATCACAAGACTTGTCGTGGTGCTGCAGGAAAAATCTATGCAATGCGCTTGGATAGTGTAAAAAATTTAGAGAGGGAACATTAGCTCATCATAATCCGACTAGTATAAAAAGAGCCCGAGAATATATATATATATATACATTGGGTTCCAAAGCAAGTCTTACCATGATGCTCATGTTCCGGGTTGAGGATCGTTATCAAAGAGAGGGCCGGGATATAAGGTCGTGCATTTCTCTAGCTCATCGAGGCCGCTTGTATCGTGAACGAACTGCCGCGCCAACGATACAAAGTCAAATAATACCAGAGCTGACAGTAGTACATGTAAGCCAATGTTGCTGGCTCGAGGTCGTGCATGAAAGGGATTTGAAGAGGATGTCATGATGGCCCATCGGTTTCTAACTTTATCTTGAGTGGGCACGTCGGCGAAGATAGGCCAAAATCAAGCAATATCAGAGCTTCTCGGTTTCCTGTCGCCGACCTGGCCGAAATACAAGCTAGAGTGTGGCCATGGCGGTGACCAACATCGCGAGAAGCACGAACTTTGATTTTTCTCACCCCAGCGCCCCTCTTGCACTGATCGTAAAGACGTTGATACCGAGCGAAGCCCGGGCTTCGTTGGCCAAGCCGGTGGAGATCAACTCTGAATGAGATCTCAACAATCGGACCTAGATGTTCGATCGTTGGCTTGTGAAAGCCAATTCCGAAATGAAGTCTCCAAGGATATCGATATGGGCGTAGAACAGGCACGGCGATAAGAATTCCGTAAAGCAGAGGCGAGACAAGAAAAGGCCCAGAGCGAGGCGCGGCATTCAACCAAAAAGAAACCTGCTGCGTGTGTGACAGCGCCTTGAGATAAAGCACTGAGAGCACAATGTTTTTTGGATGAGATGCATGCACAAGAATTACGGTTGAGACTGACTCCAAATAAAAAATTAAGCTTCCGGACGTCTCAAAGTGGAAAATCAAATCTCACGATGCCCCTATATTGCGAATCCGGGGCAAAGAGGAGTTCCGATCTGAACGGGATCTGTTTCACGATCGAGGTCGGGACTTTGAAATTGAAAGAAAGTGCCAGCGCAGATTCGAAGTCGACTCCAGAATATTACCGTCCATAAACTGAAACACCGGAGTCAGGGTGATAACGTTAAAATGTCGCTCTTAAGGCAAGTGTCAAAGGTTAAAAAATATGTCAGAAAATGAACACGCACAGATAACAATCTTGAAGCTCCAAGCCATGTGACGTCGATGTCCAACACGAGGCCGAGCTCAAGGCATTGAGAAGTCGCGAATGAATCCATCGTAGTCGTACGACCCTTTTATCATTGATCGAACCGCCCAAGAACACTCGGTAGAGCCATGAACGAGGCGGACACCTATAATTAACAATTTGCCTATGATGCAGCGCAAGGGAACAATCAATGGGGAAGTCAGAAGTCTCGTCCGTTTGGAGCAGGATGCTGAGCATACGAGACGCGATCAGACAAGACCGTTTCAGCACGTACGTGGCGCCGAGCACGTCCCTGCGAATCCGACGACGACGAGCGCAATTCAGGACGAAATGCAAGAATGGAATGTCTGCAGAGAACAAGTCGACCAAGTCTGTTGAAAGGGCCAGGGCAAGAGCGCGGATAACGAGAACGAGCTAAATTTATTCCCGCGCTAATCGGCTCTTTATCGCGTGCCGGTCCTTGCCGACGATAACCTTCTCGAGTGCATGGCACTTCATCTTCTTCGATGGTCCTGACAGCCGCTTACAACTTTTCCTGCTCTTCTCCCTTCTCAACTGGCCACCACCCTCTTTTATCTCGCCGCCTCCCACAGCGTGCACCCTGTGCTCTTACTCTCCTTCGCCCACTGGCACATCATCAGGTCTAAGCTGCACTGCGAATCATGGGCGACGGTGCTGCCCAATTGGAGGGTTTCATCACCGAGGCTACACAAGGGCATGCAGTTGAATGGGTCGGAGGTAGCTATCGCTCTTCTCAAACGTTTGCTATAGCTGCTCACACGTCCTGTCTGAAGCGGCTTGCTTGGTGAGCATCTTAGCCGAACGCACATAGCGCTTCAGATCTGATTTTTACCATGAAACCAGACTATACTCATCTATGGTGAGCTTTCTCCACGTTGTAAACAATTTTCTCGCACTCAGCCATTATGCTTAGACCATCTGATAACTCTGGATCAAGAAGTGAGTTGCTTCCGCTCCGATAGTGAAAAGGGAAAGCCTAATCATGGAACAAGATTGATCGAATGTGGATGTGCGCCTTTTTTCGCCATATCTATGTATCGCATTGACCCATCTGTATCCTACAGAACGAAATGGTCGATACCCAAAGTTCTCTTTGTGCTCAATCGTTATCTTGCCTCTCCCATGCTTATGTGCGTCAATGTTTTTTTCCTGGCCAATCGGTGTCCTGATATCATTTTTTCCAGTTTCAATGCCATCGGTATCTATTCTCTAGGCCGGCCTTGAAACCTTTGACCTAATCGCCGCTCAGCTGCCTCTCTGCGATTTTTATCAGCTCCAGTCAGTCTATCCCCACCCCTTCTCCGTAATCTTCCTGACCCTTGTTCTGCATATCTAGTTCTGTGTATTCTATCTACGTTGGCTAACCTGGACAATATGGACCCAACAAACTGTTGTAGAAGGCACGCGCATAAACGTTTTCGCCGATCATGCGACTGACCGACCTTTTTCAGCAATTCTGTTGTGCCGCCTATGGGCCTTGTGTTCGTCCATATGGTTTTCGGTCTTGTATCCGTTTTAATCCGTGTTTTGATAGACCAAGGGAACAAACGGACTATGATACCTTTAATCGTTTTATATGCTAGTAAGTTTACCTCAGTTGGCTTTCAACGCGTCAGCCCAAGTCTAACCCGCTTGCGTTCAGCTGGCGTGATCGCTGTACTTGTACTCACTCTTATCGACTACATCGGAGAGTCTGTTACCAGTGAGCTAGCCATAATATATGCCATGGGTTTCTTGCTGATCTCTGCTAGTTGTTGATGCTCAAGGTTTACCTGGATGCTATGCCGCGAGCGTCCCGAAAATCATTGCGGGATATTGGTCAGGAATTAGTTCCCTCTATATGCGCTTTAGAGACTGATCTAATCGCAGGATTACACCTGTCATCATCGAGTTTGTCATGTTTATCATGACGATCATCAAGACATTCCGTTGGATCAGCTGGGGAGGCGGCGCACCTCCGACGTATGTTCTTATAAGCAGTCTCTGCGTTCGGGTTCCTCGCTGATATCCATACAGACTGATACTTCTGGCTCGTGACTCTGCTATATACTTCGCTGTGTATGTTCATTTTCATTCTCCTGTCTTCCTCAATCGCTGAACCTCGCCTCCTTAGTATTTTCGGTAAGCTTTCTCGGAAGATCTCGTTTCACTTCCATGTAACACATGGAATCAGTGCTACTTCTCGCGAATCTCTTCGTTTTCGAGTTCGGCCCGCCATTCCTCTCTTCTCTCATGATCACGTAAGAACTTGTTCTCTTTGTGTACTGAACATGCCTGATCCTCCATGCGCAGTCCTTCTAACACCGCAGGATGCATTGCCGTGAGTCCATATCCTATTCTGAAGCCATCTATCCAACACGGGCGCAGGGTTCGCGGATGCTCCTCAACATCCTCGGAATTAACTACAACGACGACTTAACTTACGCCGACACCGAGTTAGAATTCGTGCAAGGCCGAACAGTCGTGACCACTACCGGCGGCATAACGACTTTTGGATCAACTGCAGAGCCTACCTCTGAGACACTAGCTTCTTCTGAGAGCACATCGAAAGAGCCAATGCTCTTCCCCATTCTGGAGCATTCAGATCCTGAACCGGTGGATATAACACCAAATCCGGCAGGACGATTCGAAGTCTGATTTGAGTCCTCCTACTTGCCTGTTTTTCGTCTTGTCTCTTGTCTCCCGGTCTGTCCTTTCATCTTGTTTTGATTTTTATTATGTGTGCCCTGTTCTTGTATTTCTTGTATCTCTTGTATTTCCTCTCGCTCCTCGCCGCGGCCCGCGCGCCATCACTAATACTCTGTCATTCTCTTTACTGTCCACATGCATCTCATCGTACATGCACTGCATTTTTCCATCTTCATTACATCATATCAACATACCATAGCATCACTAGAGAATGAAGGAGTATTCACTACAATAGCCAGTACCACGGCGCCAACGCCGAACACGTTCCCGACGCGCGTCGGTCGACAAGCCGAAAAAGGAAAGAGGAACAATAGAAAAGCGTGACCGGCTCGGCTAATCGGCTGTCACACCGCGTTTGCCCTATTTGTGTGTATTTGTACATCCGTCTTGTCCATTGTCCCGAGTGCAACGACAAGAACAATGGGCACTTGTGAGTCGTTGTGACTATGGTAATTATTCCGCTCAAAATGCCACTCTATATAAAGGGAGAACAATCGCGGAAGGAACCCACACAACTTTAGTCCCGTCCTTTCTGTGCCCCGGTTTCTTCAGCTTAGCTTAGGCTTTCCCTGCACGCTCGACGTCGAGCCCGCTTTACACTCTCTTTCTACTCTTCGGTGCAGGCACACCACTATCCACCTCGCTGATCACCTGTATCCTCAAACCAACGTATTACCATCTCAAGAAATCTATCTGAACGCCCCAACATGATGCCCCTTCGCGGATATGTATGTCCCCCTCGATAATTGGCTGATACGTCGCTGACAGTGTGAGTAGATTTTTATTGGTCTCAATGCCATCAGGGCATTATCTATCATCGCTCTCCTCCTTGTATTCGCCAGCAACATCCTCGTCATCGTACACGACATCCAAGCCGTTAACGCGTTCATGGCAAACCCTCCTTCAACAGAAGACACCTGGTCAACAAACAGCACCTCCCTAGACATGAACTGCGACTACATCGAGTACGTCCCCATAGACCTTACGCGTCGTCCGAAAACTAATATCAATATGCCACAGTGGAAGTACAGTCCCCAATCAACCCGCAGGCGTGTTCTGGGCCGTCGTCAATCGTCTCTTCATCCTCTTCGAATGTATCGTTCTACTTCTCGCTGAAGTAGAGTGGCCGATGAAGTTCTTCGACACCTATTTCCCCGTTTTGGGATCAGGTTTCGGACTCGGCGCTCTGGGAATCTTCCAATGCTTGTGAGTCTCTCGATTCCAACCCGTTAATGTGCCACTAAACAAGACGTAGGATCGGCGCTGCCGTCTTGTCCCATCATATTGGCACCTTCGCGCTCGTTTCAGCCTTCTTCCTGTTCTCCGTTGGCTGCCTCAACTGCTTCACCGTAAGCTTTGCTCAGCTATTGAGCTTGTAACGTAACTGATCCTGTCGTAGGGGCTTCTTTTCCGTGCGGGAGGCAAAGAGAAACGCTCCATCACTTCATGGCGTGTTGCTCGCGAGAACCCTCTCCTTCCTGGTCCCACCGGCAGCTTGAGAAGTCTGCGTCCTATGGTCATGACCGGCGCAACTCCCGTCTCTGGCTCGTGGGTCGCACCCGCCGATTCATCAGCCGGCAGCACCTTCTCAGAAAAGGTGCCACCGTATGGTGAACAAGCCGCGTCTGCTTTTGGAAGAGCAGCTTCTGCAGGTACGCGTCTTCTTTCCCCATGATGATGAGTATGCTTACGCATGACATCAGGTACCTATTACCTGTCGAAGTCAATGTTCTCGCTATCAAAACCTGAAGAGGCGCACGGCAATCCTACCCCCAAGGTCACTTTCTCGACGTCGTCTCGTGACACTCCTCAATTCAGCTCATCGGCGACGGCAGTCTGATGACAATGCGTGACTAAATTCCATGACATTCCTTCATGGCTGCAACGGGTTGTGCGTAGGTACATAAATCCCAGCCCCATCGAAGGAAGTCATGAATAATGCTTCACGGTCGTTACGTTTGACACTGTCAATTTTTGGGACAACTTTCCTCTCTTGTTACTCATCCACTGTTCAATTATTATCATCTGTTGTATCTGTATTCTATCTGTCATATCTTCTAATACATTGCATGGCACAATGTTGTGCTTATTTCTGTTGCGAAAACCTTCGAGACCCGTCTCGCAAAATGTCTTTGTGGTGCGCTTGTCATCCCTGATAGCGCTATACAAACATGCCTTGGAGCATACAGCCAAGGCGGGAAGAGTCAAATGACGAATAGCGAGACTGAAGCCAGAGGATTCGAGATACTCAAACTGATATCGAGCTTGGTCGGCTGGAGCAGCTTCAATGGTCAGACACAGGGTCGATTATTGTTACACAAGTAAATCACTAAATAATAGGAATCAAATGTCGCCTCTCACGAGCAGAACGACGCGTTACTACAAATGATTAAGATTAAGAAGCTGTGAAAACGGTAGCCCGGATGAGTAAAGTCGATGATCGTAAAAGAGGAGAGCATTCACCTTTCGGACAGCGAGTGTCTCCTCTTATGAAATCGACGAACGTCAACGCAGCGATCCGGTGTTCGCTGTCACTTCCAAAGCAGCCTGGAATACTGACAGTCAACGACTATGTGCGAGGAAAGTTAGAGTATTCACCTTTTGAACAGTGAAGGTCTTCTATTGTGAAGTCGACGAACGTCAACGCAGCAATCCGGTTTTCGCTCCCATGAAACAGTGATATGGGAGGAGGGGGATCAAGACCTCGAGGCTCCAAAGGAGGTGAAACGGAGAAGCAAGGCCCACAAAGGAACCGAGCTATAATGTACTCCCTGGCGATAGAGCCGTCGCTCGTCCGCAGACGAGACGACAACAGCCAGTCCTGCATCATCGTTAAGCTCTCATGGCGGCCCCGCACCGCCGAAACGGTGCGATTAATCGTAGGCAGCCGTTGCCCTCCTACGAAAGGCCTGGGAAGACAAGCTGTCCCTAACCATGATTGTGATCTTGCCGAGCCATGCAAGTCTTCACGACATTGCACGCGAGATGGGGGTGGGTCTGAGGAGAGAAAGCTGAGATCGAAAATTGCGCTAGTACATGTAGCTTGCTGTCTTTGTTTAGAGCTCCTCCTGAATTAGTTGCCAGATTTCTGTTGAGAACAGTGAACAAGAAGAGTGCTGAGCGAGAATATAGCAGACTATAGCTGATGACTGGAAAAGCAAGGGGAAGCACGGTTGCCGAGGTCCGGCTTCGGAGCGGAAAGCGACTAGACAACCCGAAGTCCGAAGCCGAAGGCTAACGCTGACCTCGTCGTCTCAGCCATCCACTGCTCGTTTGCCCTGCTCAACGTTCTCTTCTGCTTTGCTATTCTACACAGAAATCTGGAAAATAATTCAGGAGGAGCTCGAAATGAAGACAGCAAGCTACATGTACTACGCCATTTTCGATCTCAGCTTTTCTCTCTTCAGACCCACCTCCATCTCGCATGCAAAGTTGTTAGACAACTTTCATGGCTCGGCAAGATAAAAATCGTGGTCAGGTCTTTCATCGCTGATGGCAACGGCCACCTTTGATTAATCGCACCGCTCCGGCGGTGCGGGACCCCCATGAGAGCTTAACGATGATGCAGGACTAGCTGCTGTCGTCTCGTCGACCGACGAACGACGGCTCTATCGCCAGGGAGTACATTACAGCACGGTCTCTTTTGAGACCTTGCTTCTCCACCTTTACCTCCTTAGGAGCCTCGAGGTCTCGATCCCCCTCCTCCCATATCTCTGTTTCATGGGAGCGAAACCCGGATCGCTGCGTCGACGTTTGTCGACCATGACTTGGTCGTTCACAGGGTGAGCACTATCTCTCTCTTATATCCGCTGTTACACTCATGTATTACATTCATCATTTCAGAGGTCCGAGCGTTGCGAAACTTGTCTGTGACACCTCGGGTACATGTCCTATCATACTTGATGCTTGCATCATGGTGTCACAAGGCGATTCATTCAAATTATGTAGAGGCGGTATACAGTAATACATGAGTAGATAAACCATGAGTCCAATCGAGTACAATATATTGTGAATCAGAGATAGAGAGACAACAACAGTATCGTAGAGTCGTGGCAACGACGAGGTCGAGTCGATCATAACTAGACGAGACCTACAAGCTCCTTGAAGAACAGATCACTCAAGAACATAGGGGGATAGGAAACGGTAGCTGACGGCTTTGAGGTCTGAAACTTGACTTCTGGCAGAGATACATTAGCTTCAGTGGTGAGCTCCGCAATTAGAGTACTGGAGATTTAGACAGAAGCTCCGACGATGTGAGCCTCTGTTGAAATGAGGGAACTGTGTTTCCGCTATTCGCAGTAGCTAAGCTGGGTGGAATAAGAGAGAAGCATCCGGGTTTGAAGTTAGAGCTTCTTCTCAAAACGAGGGGACGACCTCGCTGGTCTCTTCGACTACGACTGAGTCTGAAGCGTGGGTGACAATGGCGAAACAAGTTGTGGCGTCAGATGAGTTCAGGACTTTTGAAGTTTCATTGGACATCATGCAGTCTCTCACATGAGCTGGACTCGCGCAACCGTCTCTTCTCTTTGCTTCCTCCTCCACTGTATCACAACCCTGGAGAGCAGCTTCAACCGACCGAGCGATCTCCATACGAGGCGTACTGATCCGTTCGTCACCATCCGACTCGATGGGACCAAATTTCGACCCAAGGTTTATGAATGACTCTTGGAGCGAGTGCAGAGCGGCCTTGATCGAGACGAAAGCGAGGAGTTTTGAAGAAGGGTGTCAAGATCGAAAACGAAATTTGAGGGGACTTGAGGGGCCGGGGGTCGGTACTAGCTGAGTCTAGCTCGGAACCCCCGCAAAGGCGAATGTGGCCTGGGTTTTGTGGCACAAACTTGCAGGACACTTCGACAGCATATATCGGCTCAGTGAGTCAATCCTACACTGGTGTCAGATGATGTTGCGGATGGCATGCAAGATAGAGACGAGCCTTGACATGACTGCCCAAGTGAGTGCCAGATCCAGCAGCGGAGGAACGGTTTAACCACCGCGTACATTCAGAGGAACTCTTCGACTGTTTCGCTCCCTTAAATCGACAATGAGGTCTCTGAGAGCTAGGTATAGGGGATGCGAGTATGACAGGCTGTGCCTTCAATTCCCGCGCGAAATAATGAGATGACCGAAAAATGGTAGAAAAATTGACAACTGCCTGCAGCTCAAGCGTTTCATGGAGCAGTCTCTTGCTATTGAGTTTTCGCTGTGTTCTATAAGGTGGTTCTTCGAGATTTCTGGTGCTGCCGACATTTATATTCTGCGATGGAGCAGTTGTGAATTGCAACATCATCTTGTCAAAACAGGATCGCTCAACGAGCTGCTTTAGCTTGCTGTCGTCTACGATCCTCGGGTCCCACTTTCGCTTTCCCGAAGGGATGGGGTCAGATCGCGGCGGCAGAAAATATAACGAATTGCGACGCCAAGAGTTCCGATGGTACATAAGTCGACTCGAAAGTTTGTTGCAAGAGGGGCAACCAGCCGGCTATAGAATCGCTCAAGGTGAGCCTCCCGTTGTCGAGGAGCAGCCTGCTCTGCTGCCATTGAGCCTTCGAGTTGCGCTATACGCGAGGCCGGTGATGTCGCAGACAATGCCGGAGGTGGCTAAAATGGGCCAATACGGGCATAATGCTGATGTCAGATAGAAGAGATCCTCCCTCTCAACCACAGACTGTGACAGAAATGGATGAATTTGCGAGACTAGGGCTGGTCGGGAGGCGCGTCCACTGTCTGTACGTCGGAGATAGATCCACGATAAATTTCGGTGAGTGACGGATTATGCTGTGCACGGAAAGAGTAATGTCGATGCCGTCGGCGATCCTTCTAAACACATGCAGCTGGGTTTTGGTCCATGAAATGCAACACTAGGCGAAAATGACATTGGCATCAGTCTCAAATTTCGTTCAACAGGAATAGATCTCACCAGCAGTGACTAGTGCGCCGATCAAGCGATTTTGAATCAGTCTGCCCAAAACGGTCTTGAGTAATAGCACGAATTTCTCCAACATCGTCTTCCTCCGTCAGCTGCGGTACTCGTCGGTGAATCGTTTGCGAGTTCCGAAGAGGACCAAATAAAAAACCCATCCCCGAGTCTCGGGAGATTGACCGCATCGCACGAGCCCGCAGAGAATGTACATGGTCTACGATCGAGCATCAGAATATTTCCGTTAAAAGCAAGACTGCATACCTTTGATCTTCTCTCGTGCATGGTGGCTTTTCCGAATGACACTTGTTGAAGTATTCCACCGATGGACGACAAATCGTTGTCGGGAGCTTCTTCACGAGCTGACTGTTGCCATTTCGTTAACCGGGCAATCCAAGGCTTTGAAAGATATCACCCACCGACGGGTGAGCTTGCAGCAGCTCCTTTGTTTCATGCGTGTTGATGGACTACGCTCACTCTGTTCGGGCTTACGCATAGGTAACTCGATCGAGTTTGTTTTCAGGTATCGCTCACCTCGCTCTGAAGGTCGCTGCAGATCCAACACGCCATGAATTACACACATGAGGACGTTTTTGAGCATGCGGCACAGAGATTGGAGAATTAGTCATCGTTGAGGAGATAGAAGGAAGAGAGAGAAGCTGGAGAGCATGGCGTCCCGCCGGTGGAAGCAACTGCACGAGGACCTGTCGCTTCTCGCATGAAGTGCAGAGAGGGTGCGGCGAGAGGAGAATGGCGACAGGACATATTCATTAGGGTGGGAGAGGCAACGAGGTACATTTATCACACGACTTTCTGAGTTCAACCTCGAATTCTCCACGAGCGGCCTATCCTGAAGCGACAGCGCAGAGGTGATACTTGCTGGGGACCCGCCGTGAGCACGAAGTCAGCGAGGTCCCGGAGGAAGCGAATGATATCGCTCAGGCGCACAGACGAGCATAGTACAGTTGATCAATGAATTCTCCGATACATGTATAGAGTTGCGGTAGCTGGTGAGATATAACTTGAAGCCCGTTGTTCGTGCGCGGCGAGTCGGGAAATCTGCGCGTGTCAGACATGTCCTGAGAGATAATTTATGGTCTAAAATCCCAGCCATCAATACGTTGTATTTCTGAGAAGAAACGGACTACCCTGGTGTCAGCTTTGTGGACGACACAGCTGGAAACATTCTCTCGACGATGTGCGAGAAATTTTCGTCGAGTCCGGTCGTTAAGCCTGATCATCTAGCCCAATCATTGGCTCAAATTTGCAATGTGATAGTCAAGATGCAACACACACCTTTCTCAAGACTTCCGATGGCTTGCGACTATCACTCAGTATGGGGGGCTATCCTGGCCAGTGCATCGCTCAATGTGGGGATTAATTACAATGCTTCCCTCCTTCTGTCTTTCCCGGAAAACTCACAACGAAGATCACATAGAAGGGACCAATCATTCATGCGATATTCATGGATAATGATCATGGACTTGACGGTCGTTACTCGTAGAAATTGAGATTGGATGGGTCTGGTCGGAGTCGGATATCGGCACATATGCTTCTTGGCTTTCCTTTTCTGGTGTATACGGTTCCGGAACCAAACGCGATGTTCGAGTTCAAGTTCAGGTCCGCTCCTTCGGTTCTCTTCCACCTACTCTCTACATCAGAGCCAAAATGCAAAACCCAGCCGGCGAGAACCCCAATACGCTCCCTACCGCGTCTCATGAAGTCCAACCACATCTGAGCATCACATCCCCGCATCTGAATCGCCCTCGGATTGTCGTGGAGAGAATGGCTCAAGGTCCTTTACCTGTGCAGACGGTCGCCTCTCCGAACCAGTCCACCGCCCTTGCTCCTCCAGAATCCACATCGCCTACCACTACCCTCGTCGACTCGGAGGGTTTACCTCAGGGATCTCCACTTTCGGATAACCTCTCAGCCTCTCCCCAATCTTCTTCTCTCTATCATGAGCCAGGGCTAGAGTTCTCGTCGGATCAAACCAATCCGTACCCTGCAGAACCATGTGCTGTGCCCAGCGAGAGGGAGATCATGATGTTGGATTTCACGGACGAAGTCATGCGTCCAATCATCTTGCACGGCCAAATCCTCTGGCACGCGGTTTGGAAAGAGACCGGGGGGCACCCAATGACGTTTGACGACAATGAAACTCTACTTTCGCCCCACTCTCATGTCTTGGAGTCTGGCGATAACATTTTCAAACAATTCGTGACCGACATTCTGCTGCTATCGCAGCCGCCCGACATTTTTGAGAGACCCGAGTCTCCAGATATTGCCGCCGTGACAGCGGTAAGCCCTTTCCGTCTTTGCCCAATTGTGCCCCCCTCTAATACACCGTAATATAGGCTCTCTTAGACTTGCTGACTTCGCCAGAAATATCTGGTTATCTCGGTGGTTTAGTGGGGCTCCACCTTTTCTTCGCCAAGATGAAGGACAGACAGGAGCCAAGCAGCGGAAAACTTAGCCAGGCGTTCACAGCAGCGTTCGGTTGGTTCGCGCGACTTCATGACGGCAACTTGGCAATCATGGAACCGTTCATGAAGCTGGTGGTAGAGCAGGGTATGAAGACCCTGATCGCGCACGGCGTGTTCATGTACGTCGAATCGTCTTCCCTCCGTGCAGTCTCTGCCGTTCTTTGTTGGCATCAGTTCTGACCGTCTTTCTGAAAATTCCAGCCCAAACGTCCGGATTCGCTTTGATTGAGCTGCCTAGGCCGAACATGGCAGTCTATTCTTGTGATCAAATTATTCTTTCATTGATTAGTCGATTTGTGAACTATTCCATCACTCCTTGAACTGTATGTATCCATCATTCCAATTACTTGGTCGCATTGCATGTATTATTATCACAATGATCACATGGCGGTTTACTCGGAAGATACCAAGCAGCTTTATTAGTATCAGGACCTCCTCCTGCTTCGCAATGCATACGCGGCATAGACGAGCACCTACAATATCTTCATGTGTCGCATATATGCCTGCTCATCATCGAGATTCGGACTTCTCGCCAGCGTTACATGTGAAGCCATAACAGCCGAGTTCGGGAATTGGGGCGCCTCGTGTCTGCAGGCATGCTTGAGGGAAAGAAAGACACTGCGGGTTGCACTCAGGATTTTGAAGTCGATCGGACCTGGTCTTCTAGAGAGCGATGACGCAGCAACGGACGTGAGGACCAAGAAGCCATTCTCTGTGGAAAGATCAGTAAGATTAACAGAGGATCACAGCTGTGCACCTACGAGACAGAATCCCTAGAAATAGAGCCGACTCGTGCTGTGGGATCGATCCGGAGAGTTGAAAGCCCATCCTTGAGGATCCAAGAATAATTGAAGGTCTGATGGAAGCGAAAGTTCCAGCGAGAAGGAAGATTGGTAGATCGACAGAGTATGGATCCATGAGTCCACTGAAAGCTTGCGGCTTGTTTCGGCCCTGTGTGGCTCACGCGTTGATCTTGCTGCGTTCCTGTCGTAATTCGAGGACGCTGAGGAGGGAGGCTCAACGTGCTCAGAGCTTCGTCAGCTGACTGAGGGCTTGGAGGAAAGACAATCCCTACAGAAGTGGGTCTTTCATCGTCTTCTCCAATGACTTGAGCGCCGTGTTTGGTAGATGTGTGGAATCTGTATATTACAGATTGTGTCGTCAGTCAATAGATGACATGGACAAGTCGCAATACTTGCCTCTAGCCGAAGATCCATCAACGGGCTAAGTACATTCCAGGGGCCTCAGATACGCGACAACTCGCAGCAGATGGTGACAACTCTCAGAAGATGACAAAGCAGCGTAGATTCACAAGTAAGAAGATTCGAGATCTCCAGAGCATAGGGCTATCGACCATATCATGGCGCAGGGGACTTCAGTTCCTGTGAGTCGAGGAGGCATCGAATAGCTTCAAGCTCAGCAAAGTTAAGCAGGCTTTGGTCGTCGTGATAAGGACAATGAGGACTTCCACGGACGTGCATTGCAGCATTGCAATGGTCTGTAGCCGGAGGACAATCCTAACCATGAGACAACTTTCCGTTAGCGGACAACGCTGGCAGTGAGAATACACTCACCGAAATGTTGCAATGGAACGTGTCTGTTGTTGGCGAATGAATCTGGAAGCGAAGTACTGGACCAACTGGCAAAAGTCAATAAGGATGCTGAAGATGCCACATGCTGAGCGGGTTCAGGCATAATCCTCCGAGGTGAACGATGGCGTTGTCTTTGAGAAGTTGCCTAGATAGAATTGCAAAAAAGCCACTCCTCTAGAAAGGTGCGCCAGGCAGCTCGGACACGAGAGAGCATGGAGTGATAGTGGTTGTTTCCAAGTTGCTTTCATGGTGGTGCTTTGCAACGAGTCTGGGTTTCCTACCGCGCTTTGCCACCTGATTCTGTTCAGACGCTCTCCAACTCGTACTACTGTGATGCATCCGCCTGGTGCTCTTCGGGCCTTCAAGACATAAGACTTTCGCACTCGAGGGTCACTTGTCCAGAAAGCACAGAAATCGAGAACGATGCCTCTGCGGGGTCCCTCAAGCGAAGCACGAAACTCCTGTTTTACAAAGGCTTTTCACGTTGGGCTCGACCGACTCAGCGCTGCCATCACGACTAGTACACGCTAATCACTGTCGACTACACTCCCTCGGAGGCATTCCGCCATCTTTCAAAAAAGTGGCGGTGCAAGAACTGACTGCCGTCCATCTTTCTTATCGGCTCAGATCAATCGTACCGTTCTGAGGTCCATCACTTCAGTAAATTCTATTATTCACTTCTTGCCTGATATCTGATCCCGCGATCAAGGGCATTTCGTTGATTTTCAAGTGCGCCGTTCATCCGCCAGGTCGGTTTGCTTGCAAAAATCGGATGACATCTCTGTGCGCATGCGAGCCTTCTGGTTGGGCTCATCGTCAATTTAAATTTGCCGGTCTCGTCACTCTCGCCATGGAAATCGCTCCCATATCCACAGGCACGAGAGTATATTTGCCTCCGGAACGCCTGCCTCGTCTCGGTCAGTCAAAGGAGTCAAGATGTCTCTGGATCGAGATGAGGCGTGCTGCTCTGCATAAGTTTGGGCGAGTTATTTTTCGCCCTTGAATTCCGAGTGTATTGCAAGGACAAGATCACTATGCTAGTCCTGATCTGACTTCATCTACATGCCAGTATTGTGATGTGTGTCGAAGCGAAACGAACCTCGCCCCCCAAGGAACTCGGCAACCTGGCAAGGCGGATCTCGAAATCATGAACTTTCCTTGTTTCAGTCTAGGACATGGCTTGTCGACGGATGGACAGAACCTGCTGCCTTGCGATCGGCCACGAGGTACGTTTCTGTCGACGGCGTTGCATCAATTCTAAGACACTCATCAGACTTTCCCTACAATCACAGACCCCAAGGTCAGCGAACTGCATCAGAAAAATCTCAATGATCTCAAGTACTCGTCGTCCTCCGGGTCCGACATAATATCTGGTTCTCATTCTGCTCACAGATAAATACATAGGACGTTTCAAAACAACTTGACTCGGAATACATGATGCTTTGACATGTCGTGGATGGCACAACATCTTGTATCAGCCTTCTGATGGTCTAATACCCGAGAGCACAGTTAGATTCTCTCATCTGACTGCCCGCTAAGCGAGCTGTGGATCATTACTATGAAGACGAAAGTAACTTGCGAGTCATAACATCATGCACTGGTGCGAACTAGTCTGGGATCAATGTCTGATAAGGCTTCTCTTCGTGGAGTAACTGAACTACATAAGCTACACAGATTGGATCATATAGGCAAGACGTGGGACTCAAAATCCGAACTACGGAGCATGTACAATAAAGCGAATGACGAGGATTCGAGCTATCTAGACTGAGGTTGCGCCTAACTTGGTTGTTCTGAGCAGGTTCATTGGTTGAGCAAATGAAGATACTTACCGAAGCTGTTGACACGAAGCAGCAGACGATTGTCAGTCGATTGCTGCACTTCACAAGAGAACGTGAGGTTGTATGTCAAAGCTGTCGATTTTGAAGCAGTCTAGAATAATGACAGTCTACGCGCGGAGCGGCTCAGTGAAGACCAAGTTGTGATTCAGCATTCTATTGACACGCTTCCCACTTCCCCCAGTCAGAGATTTTCGAATTCTCTGAGAAATCAATCCTTTTCCTATCAAGGCGTTCTGATAGATTTCTGTTTCTAGTTTACCCTGAAAGCAGATTACTTGAGTCGCACTTCCGGAGCCATTTTGAAGGCTTGAGATTTGGGTTGACAGCGATGACATCAGCCCTGCTGTTCACCATTCTCATGTCACACATTGATTATATTGGCACACACACGATGAAGACGCCGTTCCAATTGCATCGAGTAAATTTACAACTGAGAGAAAAAGGATCGAGATATCAAGTGACGTGTACAAATCCAGACTAGCCAGCTATAACGTCAGCTCTAATGCATTGCAGATAAACAATTGAGTGACGTACATGATTTCGAAATGATGCATGTAGAAGTCCTTCGTGGTGTAGAGTGTCGTCCGTTATAGGCAATGTCATGCTGAAGCATCTATTATTAATGAGCCGGGGGCGGGAACCTGTGGTTTTCATGGCCGACACCAAATAGAGACTCGGAGGTCTTGAAGGCAACTGAGGATAGCGACTTAATCATGGTGTAGCCACCCACCAAGCTCTTTGAATCACCAGATGCCTGCCACAAGAGACAATGAGAAGAAACGGTATGATAGAAGAAAACCAACCATGTCCCTTTGCCGAGGATTTATACTTGGATGAACTCATAAGAGTATAGTACAAGGGTCGGTTTGGCGGAGGATTGGGAATGACAAGGGGTGGCAGGCTCCGTTCCAACTCTTCTTGCCATTTCGTCATTTTGTCGCCGTCCCAGCTTGCGTTTGGCAGATCGCGGTCGTCAGGGTTTCGCAAGAATGACCACCACGGAGTATCTGACGGATTTCTACGTTCTTCTTCTCGAAGTTTTTCCATGTGTTTTTCCACGAGAGTGTTTCTGGATGGCAGACGATTCGTTATGGATTGGGGAACTCGAGACGGCCGCGCTGATGAGCTTGCGAAACCATGTACCGGAGAGGCGACGGTCGGTTCGTTCCTGGACCTCTTAGATTGTGTTCGGTCATCAAAGTCCCTATCTACATCGACTATCGGCGTTCTCTTCATTTCATTGGAAGATGGACTAGAAGACTGTGGGTCTGAGGGCGAGGACTCCAAGGAGGTCTCCGGGATATCGAGTCGGTTTCCATAGCTCGGCGAATACGAAGCATTGGACAGAGACGAGCTAGAAGATATTTGAGAATCGTGAAGTCTGTCAAGGAGATGCAATGGATGATCATACGGATAGGCCGTGGCGTGTTCGACAGATATATTTCGCTTTGCTCGCCGCTGTAGATAGAGTTGGAGTGCTGATTCCCTTTTCCGCTCTGAACGGTTGGGAAGGCCATAGAAGTTTACGCGAGACTTTGATTTGGGCATATTGGATGTGTGATGAGAGAGAGTCCTGCGTTGAGTGATAATGCCTGGTGGTGGTGGTAGTTCAGCGTTCAGTAACGATGGCTGGGTTCGAAACTGAACCACTAGGTCCATCCAGTGGTACCTCGTATTTCAAACAAGCTCACTTCACATCAAGTTTCACCACAGAGACCAAGGAAGCAATGGGAGCCAACAGTCTTCAATCTCCGTGCTCTTTCTGTTGAACTGAAATGCACAACTTGAAGCCGAGCTTTACTTCCCTTTGGGTACTTGTGCTGATGAATTCCAAAAAGCTCGGAAGTCCTCTTGACGGGTGCAGACGGCTTTAATTAATTGACTCTTGAACTAACCCACATCATCTAGCCTAGACCTATATATAGCAATGCAGAGAACACTGATAGCTGGGCCGGAACACAACCGACAGCGTGCTTGAGCATGCAATCGTTGTTTTTGCTTGTCGGCCGTCAACTGAAGAGAGACTGATTATCTGTCAGATGGGTCATTTGAATGGCACAGAAAAACTTACCTATCGAGGCTCGCCACTTCGTCAATCAGATTTGTTGAATTTGCTATCAGTAATGCGCCGTCGGCGGCGTCTTTTGACACGCTGAGCTAGCGTGGGATGATGTCCGCACAGATTGACGATTCGGGGTCCGATCGTTTCAAGCTGAGACGACGAGCGTAAGGCCTGACATGCACTGAAAGTCATGCGTGGAGTTATTCCTGTCTTTTTCTCCTGTGACGGGAGTTGGCATTGAACAGAGTCCAGGGTCGACGGCAGCTGGCTCGACATGCGAGGATATCGAAGACGATGGAAGCGGAGTTTCCCTACTGAGGATGGCTGGGCTAGGATCTGGGACAGGATTGTCCAGGTCCGGAGTGCTAGACAGCTTGAAAGGAGCAGAGACTCTTTCCTGAGGTGCCTCGCTGACGATTGATGAGACTTCATCAGGCTCTGCGACGGGAATCGAGGTGCGTGCGACCGGCTTCGTGACTTCGGAAGTGTTCTATGATATCTTGCAGCCTTTCACAGGACCAGGGACCGTGCTCGTGACACTTCTCTCTGTTTCTTCCACACCGTCTCCTTGTCAGTATCCAAAGCCTGAAGAGCAGCCTCGACTAGCGCAGCGATTTTTTCATCATCCGACTCAACGCTCAACAGTGTCAATCATCGACCGAAGCTTCATCAGAGACTCGTCGTAACAGTGAAAAGCGGCGTTGATCAAATTGGAGGCCAAATTTAGGGATGGGGATGCGGGATGGAAGACGAAAGTAGTGGGGAAGAAGAACGAAGAAGTGAACGAGATGAACTCGAAGCGGATCGCTGTGAGCTTGTCCAGTGGTAATTGGGCTTTGAATCCTGGCGTACTTCGAGTCGGTAGCATAAACTTGAACGCCGCTTTGATGGGCTTGATGGCCTCGGCGGGGTAGTCCTGGCAGGATATTAGACCGAAGTAGGCAACAAAGACAAATTATGTTTATCTCCGTGGGTACCCCACATGGATGGGAAAGGGGGCGAAGTTTGTACGCACCGTTGAATACATGCTACTTAGTATACTAGTATACTGTGCTACACACGTTCAGACTGCAAGAGAGCGCAGTGCTGTCTTAATTTTTATTGGTAGATGCATCTCAAATTCTCAATCAATGCATCAATGTCAATGATCTCAATTCTGTATGGCAATTTTGCGCAAATTGAGTGACAAAACTTGTTATCTGAGGGATTGTAGACAATTTTACATGTAACATCATGTTTCAGGCGCCTGTCGACAGATACCCATTTTCGCCATGTTTGCGGCCATTTTGTGGGCTCAATTTTCAATCTCCGACCTTCGCCTCTTCAGTGACCAAGTATTGACTAGCAAAACCCTGTTTTATACAGGATGTCATCTTGATAATCACAGATACACTCTCTTGTTGATTTGGAAATAGTAATAGAATATAATAGCTCAGGATATACTAGTAGTAAACCAACATTATATTCAAGGCCAGTCCGCCAATGTAATTATACAACAGAAGTCGGTATAGTGGTAGCGTAAACTAGTACTTCTCAATCAGTTTCAATATTAACGCAACGATTGTTGAAGGGCCCAACACTGAAAGTGCAAGAGGAGGGGAAAAGGAAAAGGAAGAGGAATCGAACTCATGCGTGTTATGAGTCCGAGAGTAAATCCAAACGGCCAAATGCCGACAGCTATGCCGAGCACACGGCGCGAGAGGCTACGTGGGAAAGTACAGGCTACGTGGGAAACCAGAGGCTACGTGGGAATTCGGAGGTCCCTTAGACCCTTTGAATTTCGAGCCCACCAGCTCATAGTGGGGGCTTCGCCCCCAATGAAGATGTACCTGAACTGATTGCCCTCGGGAATACCAGATATCGCAGCGAACACTTGTTCCCATCGCTGGCTACGTTCCGCGCACTTTCTCAACTGCTTCGTCTGATGTGTTTGAGCAGTTTGAACGGCGAGCTTCTGAGGTGCAGGCACAGATTTGGCGTTTGATTCCTGCTGTAAATTTATAAGCACATAGAAAGAGGAATGATGAGGATGTAGACGAACCTGCTGTTAGAGAATCTCCATATGACAGGCTGTGTTGTCGGTCAATACATGGCATGGACAATTCGCATTCCGTGCCTCTAGTCGAATACCTATCCTCACGTTGGGACGCTCCAAGATTCTGAGATACGCAGTAACTCAGAGAAGATGAATAATGGGGCGTAGAATCACAAGCAAATGCTGTGAGAGTTCAGGGTGACTGAAAGACGGCCTAGAAGCCTTCAGTTCCTCCGAGACGACGAGGCATCCAGTATCTTCGAGGTCAACAAAGTCAAGCGCGCTTCCATGGTTGTGATAAGAGACAGCAAAGACTTTATGGACATGGATCGCAGCTTTCCAATGATCCATGGTCGGAGGACAAGCCTGATCATGACACAACTTCCCGTTAGCGGACAGAGCTGGTATCGAGGATACACTCACACCGAAATATTGCGATGACATGCGTCTGTTCTTGGTGAATGAATCTAGAAACGGAGCACTGGTCCGATTGGTGAAAGTCATCAAGGATGCTGGAAGATGCCACATCTTGACTGGGGTCACGCATTATCCTCGAATGTTATTACTAGTAACGATGGCGTTGTCTTTGATAAATTGCATAGCCAGGACTGCACCAAAAGCCACTCCTCTGGAAACGTGCGCCTGGCAGCTCGAACACGAGAAAGCATGGAATGAAGTTGCTTTGATGGTGGTTCTTTGCAACGACTCGGAGTTCGTTAGCGCGTTTCGCCACCTGCTTCGCCCGAGACTCGCTCTATGTTGCTGTACTGGTAGCCCGCAAAAACAACTTCCTCGAATTCCGTGCTCTCTGAGCAAGTGAACCTCATGATCAAAGGAAGAAGTCTTGTCGCTTGAAGGCTTCGACCAGGCGGATGCGTTGCGCGTTGGAGAGATCGTCTGAACACAACTTCAAAACGCCGGCTGCACAAACGCTTTCATGTCAAACTCGACAGACTCTGAGACTCAGCGGAACCACCATTAAATAATCAATGGGGCCGAGAATATTCTGCCGATGATTGCCTGACGAATATGTTAGCGCTGTCAACGACACTCAGGCATTCCTTCATCCAACAAAAACACGATACAAGAACTGACTGTCCGTCCATTCAATCGTTATGTTCTGAGGTCCATTCCTAAGTAAGGTCCATCCGTATCTCCTTGTCTTATATCTGATCCCGCGGTCAAAGGTATTTCGTTGACACTCGAGCGCGCCGATCGTCCGCGAGGTAATCCTTATTGCCACAATCTGAAGACATCTCCGTGCTCATGTGAGTTCTGTTCTTGGGCTCGTCATCTATTTTTCTCTACTGATCTCATAGCTCTCGCTATAGCAGTTGCACCGCTCACCTGCGAGATGGTTTCACCGGCAATAAGCTGATGCCATCTCCGCGCTCATTTGAGCTCTGTTCATGGGCTGATTGTCAAATTTCTCTGCTTGTCTCATCGCTCTCGCCATACAAATCGCTTTCATAGCAACATGCACCAGAAGAGATTCGCCTCCGAAATGTCTGCCCACGACTTCGGCTCGGTCACTCAAAGTCATCAAAACTGTCTCTGGTTCCGGGCATGCCGCTGCATGATTTGAGTGAGCGTTCTTTCGCATTTGGCTTCCGGATCTGTCGCATGGACAAGATAACACTTCTAGTCTTGAGTTGACTTCCTTTTTATTCCAGCGCTTCGATGACGAACTGTAGGACACGTTGTGTCGACCCAAACCTCCATCGGAAGAACTCACAAGTTAGATCTCAAGGTCATGAACTTCTGTGTTACAGTCTGGAGACATGTACTGTCGATGGATGGACAAAGATTCTGCGAAGGGATCAACTGTGAGGTGCGTGTCTGTTGACCGTGCTACGTCATCCGTAACAGACCCGTCTGACTTCTCCTGCAATCATAGATTACCTCGATAATCTCAAAAGCATTCGTCCCCCGGTTCCGACATTGTATCGCGTTCTGTTTCTGCTCAGTGAAAGATGACTTGACATCCTGCACCAGTCTTGTGATACTGGAGGGTCTCGGAGAGCCCAGTCAGATTATCTGATGTACCTGCTGCTTCATCAAGCTATGGATCATTACTATCAAGACAGACATGACTTGCAAATTAGGATATCATTCACTCGTGCCAAAGGTTCTGGGATCGGTGTTTGATAGGGCTTCATTGGTCAACTGAGCTGCACAAGCTACATGAATTGGATGAGATACGCAAGACATGGAATTTCAGAACCACGACTACAGAGTATGTACAGTAAAACAAGTGACGCCGTAAAGTGGCTTCAGAGCAGGCTTTGATCGAGCTATCTAAACTGAGGTTGCGCCCAGTGATGTTGAGCATGTTCAATAGTTGCTCTAATAGACATACTCACCGATGTTGTTGACACGAATTAGCAGAAGGTTGAAAGTCGATGGCTGCACTTCACCACGTTGTATGTCAAAAGCTATCCATTCTGGAGCAGCCTAGAATAACGACAGTCATTCATAGTAAGAGTAGATAACTGAGCATTCACCTTGCGAACAGCGAATGCTTATGAATCCAATGACGTTCAACGCAGCGATCTGGGTTTCGCTCCCATGAAACAGAGATATGGGAGGAGGGGGGTTGAGACCTCGAGGCTCCAAAGGAGGCAAGGATGGAGAAGCAAGGTCCCAAAGGAACCAAGCTATAATATACTCCCTGGCGATAGAGCCGTCGCTCGTCCACAGACGAGACGACAGCAGCCAGACCAGCATCATCGTTAAGCTCTCATGGCGGCCCCGCACCGCCGAAACGGTGCGATTAATCGTAGGCAGCCGTTGCCCTCCTACGAAAGGCCTGGGCAGACAAGCTGTCCCTAACCATGATTGTGATCTTGCCGAGCCATGCAAGTCTTCACGACATTGCACGCGAGATGGAGGTGGGTCTGAGGAGAGAAAGCTGAGCTCGAAAATTGCGTCGTACATGTAGCTTGCTGTCTTCGTTTCGAGCTCCTCCCGAATTAGTTGCCAGATTTCTGTGTAGAATAGCAAAGCAGAAGAGAACGTTGAGCAGGGCAAACGAGCAGTCGATGGCTGAGCGACAGCGACGAGCAGAGAATGGCCTTCGGCTTCGGACATCGGGTTGTCTAGTCGCTTTCGGCTCCGAAGCCGGAGCTCGGCAACCATATGCATGCTTCCCCTTGCTTTTCCAGTCATCAGCTATAGTCTGCTATATTCTCGCTCATCGCTCTTCTTGTTCGCTGTTCTCAACAGAAATCTGGCAACTGATTCAGGAGGAGCTCGAAACGAAGACAGCAAGCTACAGGTACTACGCAATTTTCGATCTCAGCTTTCTCTCCTCAGACCCACCTCCATCTCGCGTGTAATGTCGTGAAGACTTGCATGGCTCGGCAAGATACCAATCATGGTTAGGGACAGCTTGTCTTCCCAGGCCTTTCGTAGGAGGGCAACGGCTGCCTACGATTAATCGCACCGTTTCGGCGGTGCGGGGCCGCCATGAGAGCTTAACGATGATGCAGGACTGGCTGCTGTCGTCTCGTCTGCGGACGAGCGACGGCTCTATCGCCAGGGAGTATATTATAGCTTGGTTCCTTTTAGGACCTTGCTTCTCCACTTTCACCTCCTTTGGAGCCTCGAGGTCTCAACCCCCCTTCCTCCCATATCTCTGTTTCATGGGATCGAACACCGGATCGCTGCGTTGACGTTTGTCGACCATGACTTGGTCGCTCGCAGGTGGGCGATATATTTATATATATCATATCCGCTATTGACACTCATGATCTGGATTTTTCACAGAGGTTTGAGCGTTGTGGAACTTGTATATGGCACCTTGGATCACGAGTCGAGTGTAAATTCCTGTCATAATAATGTCCGCATCAGTCATAGTATCATCGGGCAATTCATTCAGATTTAGTAGAGGCGGTATAATACATGATTGGTCAGACCATACGAGTCCAAGCGAGTGCAGTACGTATACATTGTGAATCAGAGATGGAGACCCAACAGACGACAGCTCAAGCAACAGCTTCACACTCTCGTAGAGTTGTAGGATCGTTAGTGTACATATGTCGTGGCAATGACGACGTCGAGTCGCTCAGAACGGACGAAGACATCGAGGTACCGGCTCCTTGGAGAGATGGCTGAAGAAAGTAGGAGAATAGAGAATCGGTAGCTGACGGCTGTTGGGTTCAAAATTTGCGTTCTGGCAGAGACACATTGGCTTGAGCAGCGATCGCGAGCTCCACAATTGGAGTATTAGAGGTCTCGACAGAAGCGACGGTGTGTGCCTCCATTGAGAATGACTAGACTGTGTTCCCGCTGTTCGTTGTAGCTAGGCTGGCATTGATTATGAGAGAAGCATCCGGGTTTGGGGTTTGAGATCCTTCAGGAGCAGAGGGACAAGCTCGCTGGTCTCTTGACTGGTCTCTTCGCTCCCGAATGGGTCGGAAGCGTGGGTGACAACGGGAATAGAGGTGGTGGCCTCGGCTGAACACAGGACTTCGAGGACTCTGGATATCTCATCAGACATCATGCAGCCTCTCACAGAAGCTGGAGTCGCAATTGTCTCTTCTCTTTGCTTCTTCCTTCGTCTCTGCATCACAGCTCTGAACAGCAGCTTTAACTGATCGAGCGATCTCCATGCGAGTCGTTTCGATCTGTTCATCACCATCCGACTCGCCGGGTCCAATTTACGACCCAAGGTTCACGAATGGCTCGGGGGGCCCGTGCAGAGCGGCCTTGATCGAGGCGAAAGCGAGAGTTTTGAAGAAGATCGAAGACGAGAGTTGAGGGAACATGAGAGGACGGCGCTCGGTATGAGTATCTCCGAATCTCCGCAAAGGCGAATGTGGCCTGGGTTTTGTGGCACAAACTTGCAGGCCACTTTGACAGCATTTAGCACCTCAGTGAGGTAGTCCTGCGCTGGTGTCAGATGATGATGTGGATGGCATACAAGATAGAGACAAACCTTGACATGATTGCCCGCGAGAGTAACGGATGCAACAGTACAGGAACGGTTCACCCACCGTCTACATCAAAGGGATTCTTCGACGGCTTCGCTCCCTTAGATCGAGAATGAGGTTTCTCAGAGTCAGTACAGGCTGTGCCTTCGATTCCTGGACGAAACAATGAGATGACCGAAGAATTGTAGAAAAACTGCCAACTACCCGCAGCTCACAAGTTGCATGGAGCCGTCTCCTGCTCTTGAGTTTTCGCTGTCTTCTATCATGCGGTTCCTCGAGATGTTGCTGGTGCTGCCGACACTTATTTTCTGTGACGTAGCGGTCGCGAATTACAACCTTGTCTCGTCAGACCAGGCCCGCTCAAAGAGCTGCTTTAGCTTCCTGTCGTCTACGGTCCTCGGAGCCTTCACGTCCCACTTTCGTTTCCTCGAAGGGGTGGAGTTAGATCGCGGCGGGAAAAAATCTAACGAGAGTTGCGAAGGCAAGAGTTCCGATGATACATGAGTCGACTCTGAAGTTTGTCACGAGAGTGGCAACCAACGGGCTGTGAAACTGCGCAATGTGAGCCTCCCGTTCTCCACGAGCAGCCTGCTCTGCTGCCACTGTCATGGCGGATCCCAAGAGAAGCGTTGCCTCGAGGACTTCAAGTTGCGCTATTCCCGAGGCTGGTGATGTCACAGAGTGTGCCGGGGGTGGTATAAATGAGCCAATACGGGCTTGATAGTGATTCCGATAAGAGAAATCCGACCCCCTCAAGAAAGACCGGGACAGAGTGTGAGAGATATGAACGAAGTTGCCAAAGTGGGGCTTGTCGGACGGCGCGTCCGGCATTCGTTGTACGTCGGAGATGGATGAACGATGAATTTTGGTGGCCGACGGACTGCTTTATCCAACGCAAAGAGCAACGTCTATGCACTCGACAAATTTTCCAAGCACATGCAGCTCCGCTTTCGACCCATTTTGGGTTCCGAAGAGGAAGAGAAGACCCATCCTCGTGTCTCTGAAAATTGATCGTATCTCACAAGTCCTCAGAGAATGTGCATGGTCTAAACATCGAGCATCAGAATATTTTCGCTTAAAGCAAGACTGCGTACCTTTGATCTGTTCTCGTGTATGGCGGCTTTTCTGAATGACGTCGGATAGCCCATGGTTTCGGAGAATGATAGTGCGTTGTACAGGATCGTATACTGGTAAAAGAACAGTGTCTTCAAGAGTAGTCGGAGTGAAACCTAGTTCGGATGGACCTTGACAAACTGCTTCCGCGGAGGCGTTAAATACTGCAGAATCGCACGAGCCTTGAGTGACGGAATCTTGGGAGTCGGCGATCCGAAGAACAACGGCGTCAAGTTCTGTTTTAGGTAGGGAGAGTAGGAAGTAGGAGTTCTTTTGACCCTCAGAAGCACCTCGATACTCGAGTGCGGGAGTGGATTGCGGAAACGGTTTCGTATGATCATGGTCGTCCGCTAAGGAAGGGGGGGAGAGGAAGGGGGCGTGAACTCATCGAACACAGACTGTACAGTCATATTATCAGGATTAGTCAGTGATTGTCATGTTAGGGACTCACTTCAGCTGCACTATAGCTGGTGTATAGACCCGCCAATTGTAGGTCGTCCTCGAAGGAATCCGGGGTGGCAAGACTCGAGAGGATGAAATCGCTACCCTGCAGTTCGGGAGAATGATCTGACCCAGCTAGGCTATCACTATCGGAGACTTCGCCCTCCTCGTCGTGGCATTGGCTAGAATGACCATCGTAAGCGCTGCCGTCGTCGTAAGTTCGAAGAAGCGCCGTCGGCGATGTCACAATGATTTGGATGCTGTCTGGAACGTATTTGAGGCCGGAGCGGTGCCGTTTTCTCTCTTCGTACAGCTAAACGGTCGTTGAGGGGCGTCGCACGACGAGCATGATACAGAAAAGACTTGCCCGAATGACCTTGAGAGGTACCTGAGGGAGCTTTTCAAGACTATCAGAATGCTGTGGGACGTATGATTCAGGATCACACTCACCAAGAGTTTTAGAAGTGGTCTAGAGGACTTCCAAGTGTTCCTAGCTTTCTTCATTCCTTGCGATGTATCCCGTTTGGATGCCTCTGAAAGTATTCCGCCGGCGGACAATAAAATCGTTGTCGGGAGCTTCTTCACGAGCTGGCTACTTTTGCCATTTCGATAACCGAGCAATCCAAGGCTTTGAAGGACGTCATCTTCCGACAGGACAGCTGGTAGCAGCTCCTTTGTTTCATGCATCTTCATGTAAGTACTGGGTTCACTCTGCTCCGGGCTTACGCGTGAGAAAGTTGATCGAGTGTGTTTCAGGTATCGCTCACCTCGCTCCGAAGGTTGCTGCGATTCAGCGGGCTGTAGGCTACACATGTGGACATTGGCTCTTGAATGGGTGATACACTGGAGGAGACGTCCTCGTTGGGAAGATGGAAGGAAGAGAGAGAAGCTGAAGAGCATGGCTTCCCGCGGGAGAACGGCAACTGCATGAGCACCCGTCGTATCTGCCGTCGCTACTCGTATGAAGTGCAGAGAGGGTGCGGCGAGAGGAGAATGACGAGATGATATATTCATAAGGGTGGGAGGGGCACTGAGGCATATGTATAGTCAGACCGTCTGAGTTCAGTCTCGTATTCTCCACGAGCAGCCTATTTTGAAGCGACGGCGCAGAGATGATGCTCGCTTGGAGGCCCGCTTTGTGCCCGGAGTCGTTGAGGACCACAAACGAGCGTGCTGACCACAAATTTTCCAATGAAAAGCTGCGGTAGCTGGCGAAATATAGGAAAGGGTTGATTGGCTCAAAGCACGCGTCACTCTGGGGTCGTCCACGGATGCGCTTCGAGTATATGAGGGTGATGATGAAGTTTGGCCGCCATCAGCTTGGCCATTGCGGTCATTACGTGCACCCAAACACCGTTCCCTCTCCTACAGAAAATTAGCATTACCATCGGTCTCGAACTGTATTCTGGAGCAAGAGACCTCACCAGCGCTCCACTTCGTTTATCAAGCATCTCTTGCGAGATCTGCGCGTGTCGGACATGGCCTCAGAGACAGTTTACGGATAAAAATGCAATTAACACACCATCGTTCGGAAAAGAAATGGGATACCCTTGGATCGTTTTGTGGATGTCACAGCTGGGAACATTCTCTCGACAATATGCGAGACATCTTCGTTGATTCGGTCGTTCAAACTGATAATCTAGCCCATACACTCAGATTTGCAGCCTGATAGTCAAGATATAGCACGCACCTTTCTCAATAGCTTCCGACCTCATCCGTGATTATCCTGGCCAGTGCTATGCTCGACGTGGCAATTCAAGACGATTTTTCCCTCCTTTTTTCCTGCAGATTTATAGGGACGTCGAGTGTAGGGGATCGATCATTCATGGATAATGACAATGGACTTGACGGTCATTGATCGTTGAAAGTGAAATTCGGGAGCCTGGTCTGGGAGCAAACGAGAAAGAGCTGTAAGCGAGGTCGGAGTCGGATATCGGCACATATGCTTCTTGGCTTTCCTTTTCTGGTGTATACGGTTCCGCAAGCAAACTCGATGTTCAAGTTCAAGTTCAGGTCCGCTTCTCCAGTTCTCTTCCACCTACTCTCTACATCAGAGCCAAAATGCAAAATCCCTCCAGCGAGAACCCCAATACGCTCCCTACCGCGTCTCATGAAGTCCAACCACATCTGAGCTGCACATCCCCGCGCCCGAATCGCCCTCGGATTGGGACTCCCTGGAATCGCCTGAAATCAGCCTTCCGGCCTAGGATCGTGGATAGCATGGATAGGGGTCCCTCGTACTCGCAGACCAGTCCCTCCGCTAACCAGCCCACTGCCCTCGCTCCTCCGAGTCCAAACTTCACTTCGCGTACCAGTACCCTCGTCCACTCGGAGAGTCTATCTCAGGCATCTCCCCCCTCGAATGACTACTCCACTTCTCCAGAACATTCTTCTATTCCCTGCGACGAGGCATCGCCCCAGGACGAATCTACCTTCACATCATCAGAGTACAATTCTCCTATCACCTACGAGGACTATGCAATGTCCGACGACTCTCTAGACGAACTTTTCAAAGAGTCTGCTTACGCTGCTACCTCCACCGATGACTTTCTGGATACCGAAAGCGACCTCGAGGAAGCAAACCACTACGTTGATAGCCAGGTTCCTCTCCGAGGAGAGACTCCGGATCTATCCCCCCCTCAGAACAATGACGGCGAGTGCTCAAACTCCAGTCGTCTCAGCTTGTCGACCTCGAAAAAATCGTTCTACCGAACTCTCCTTCCAAAGGTCAGCCGAAAGAAGTCGCAAGAGAATCTTCGGAAGGTCCGAAAGGATCGAGAAATCGCCCACGAGTTGTTCTACAACGCTCGACGACGTTGTCAACTCGACAATCCGCGTCCCATCACGGGTGATCCCTCCTGGAGATCTAACATGGGCATCCCAGATAATGCGGCGCCTGAAACGGAGATGGGACGGTCAAAAGACTTTGAGGGGACACTCATGGCAGACGATCGAAGGGGATTTCTCTCCGACTACAGACCTTTCAACAAATCACTGTCGTCTTCTGTGTTACATGACCCTCTCCACTCTCCTGTTATCAGGGAAAGAAATTACCTCAATACGGTGCGTTGCCCTTTGCTTCACCCTCGCCATGTGCTGCTACTTAAACGCCTGCGCGATGCAGATCCTGCCTGAGCTTGCCGGTCTCGACTTCAAGGACATAATGAAAAACGGCATGCCATCAACATCTGAATCACATCCATTCTCTACCTTGACAGACTCGAACTTCATCGGCAACAAATTTCCCCGATCGGCAGTTTCTGGTTCAGTGTCGACAACCCTATACAAACGCAGACTGTTACACGATGCTGCGGAGATCCACGATCAGCTCTAACTTCTGAGATTTGGCAGAGAGTTATTCAGTCACAAACCCGCAGCGCATTGCTTCTACCTGTACCTTTCATCACTTCGTTTTGTAATTTGGATCACCACACTCTTGGAATTTAGATTGTAATTCATGCACTGTACTAGTAATTTTAATTGAAATCACCCCGCATATATGCATACAAAATAGGCTCTTCACCCTCCAGGACCAAACAAAATCGACTTGACAAGTCTTGTATCTCATTTCGGTGCCGCGTTCTGCTTCGTGTGTGATATGTGTTGCGTCCCAACGAAGAGAGAGCAGCATCCGTCAAAATAAGCGCGCAGGCGAAGATAAGATACGGGCTTAACGTTGTGCCGCGCTTTCCTCATCTTGCGACCCGCCAACCGTCAACATTTGACGTTCATCTACTATCACCTACAATCATACCCCATTGAAGCAATATGGCAAGAAAACGAAAATCCTCCACAACATCCCTAGCTAAGCAAGAAGCGAAATTATCGAAGGTCCCCAGAACGGACCAGACAAACGACACCTCTTCCTCAACAAAATCAAAACTTAAGCGTTTTTGGTCCAAGTCAGCTGCTGGGCAGCATAGCTCATCGTCATCAACGGCGACCACCTCCAACACAGAACCACTCCCCACCCCTTCCCCACCACCGACATCAGAGTCACAAGACAGTTCCAATGTCGCGGTGCCCAACCCAGAAGTCCCCCCTCCTACGCCACAGCAACTCGCCGTACGATTCTTGCGATCCGCTCTGGCCGAAATGCCAGTTGTCCCTGAGGCTCCTCCTCTGAGGGATCCCGAGAGGCGGAGGATTGTCTTTAACTGTCACGAGACGACCTCGCGAGAGTTGAAGGACGAAGGAGAAAAGCGTGTCAGCGAGAAAAGGGCTTGTAAGTGTTGCTCTTCATAGTCTATATCCACCGTGGAGCTGAGGACGTATCTTCCCTATCACAGACGCACCGACTACGAACAAGCTGCGCGAAACGTGCGGCGACAAGAGGCTAGGAATGCTCGTCGATCGAATTTGCGAACCGCTAGCCAAGACCACGGAACATCATAGGGTCAGTGCTGGCTCGTTGTCTTCTGTTCCAAGAAACTCACATCACATCCAATTGGTAGAACGTCGTCAAGGCTTTTTCCTGCAACGACTTCCTCGGATACTTGGTGTATAGACTCGGTTGGCACCTCGATCCGGACTTCGTTGCCACTCGAGAAGACCTCTGCGAACTGGACCGTTGGGAGCAAAGCCTGAAGAAAGATCCGTCGAGACGGGCGCGGGGCAAGGTTCCTAAGTTCCTCCCCAATATCGGGGAATCATACATCGAGGAACTCTGTGCACAGAACGGAGGCGACGACCGCGAAGCGAAAGAGTGGATGAGGCGAATCATCGAGCCCCTTTTCAAGGCCGCAACAATCCCGGGGGATGAGTTTTCGTCGAACCAGACGAATCCGTATCCTGCAAAATCCTGCGCTGTATGCTGTGAGCGAGAGATGCTCGATTACGTGAACGAAGTCTCTCGTCGGATCATCTTGCACGGACAAATCCTCTGGCATGCGGTATGGAAAGAGACTGGCGGCCAGCCAATGAAATTCGACGCCAATGAAAACCTCTTGTCCCCTCATTCTCACGTCTTGGAGTCCGGCGACGCGCTGTTCAAAACATTCGTGACCGACGGTCTGCTGCTGACGCAGCCAGCCGATATCTTCGAGCGACCAGAATCGCCAGAATTAGCAGTCGTGGCAGCAGTGAGCCTTTTCCTCCCTTGCTCGATGATGCCCTCCTCTCATACAAGGTATCACAGGCGCTTCTAGACTTGTTGACTTCGCCAGAAATCTCTGGTTATCTCGGTGGTTTAGTCGGCCTACATCTCTTCTTCGCGGAATTCAAGGACAGGCAGAAGCCGAGCAAGAAAAAGCTCAGCCAAGCATTTACAGCCGCAATGGGCTGGTTTGGGCGACATCATGACAAGGACTTGGTCATCATGGAGCCTTTCATGAAGCTGGTGGTAGCGCGGGCCATGAAGACTCTCATAGCGCATGGCATGTTCATGTACGTCGAATTTTCTCGCTACGCGCAGTCTCTGCCGTTCTTTGTCGACAACAGTGCTGACTGTCTGAAATTCCAGACCGAACGTCGAGATTCGTTTTGATTGAGCCTTCTAGCCGGGACATGGAACTTTATTTTTGGGATCAACTTATTCTTTCATTTATTACTCGATTTGTGAACGCCTCCAACACTCCTCGCACTGTATGTACTATCCATCGTCCCAATCACTTGGTCGCATTGCATGTATTATTATCACAATGACACGCGGCGGTTTTATTAGTATCAGGACCTCCTCCTGCTTCGCAATGCATACGCGGCATAGACAAGCACCTATAATATCTTTGTGTGTCGCATAGATGTCTGTTCATCATCAAGCTTTGAGCTTCTCGCCAGCGTTACATGGGAAGCCATAGCAGCCGAGTTCGGGAATTGGGGGGCTCGTGTTTGCAGGCATGCTTGAAGGGGAGAAAGACACTGCGGTGCGGGTTACAATCAGGATTTTGGAGCCGATCGGATCTGGTCTTCTAGAGAGCGATGACGCAGCGACGGACGTGGGGACCCAGAAGCCATTCTCTGGGGAAAGATCAGTAAGATTGAGAGAGGATCACAGGTATGCACCTACGGGACAGAATTACTAGCTATAGAAGTGGAGCCAACTCGTGCTGCGAAATCCGAGTTGTAAGGCCATCGTCGAGGATCCAAGGATGATCCTAGGTCAGATGGAAGCGAAAGATCCAACGAGAAGGAAGATTGTAGATCGACAGAGTATGGATGATGAGTCCACTGAGAGCTTGTGAGTCCTTCCGGCCCTACGCGCTCACGCATTGGTCTTGCCGCTGTCGTAATTCGAGGAGGCTGAGGAGGGAGGCCCGACGTTCTCAGAGCTTCGTCAACTGACCGATGGCTTGGAGGAAAGACAATGCCCACAGAAGGCCATAAAAGCCGAGTTCGGGAATAGGTGCGGCTCGTGTCTGCAGGCATGCGTGAAAGAAAGAAAGACACTTCGGTTTGCATTCAGGGTCCTGGTGTGGTTTGAAGGGACCGATCTTCTGGAGAGCGACGATGCAACGAAGAAGGACAAAGGGCCAATAAAGCATTCTCTGTGGAATAATTAGTAAATCAGGCAGCGGATCACACATGTGCACCTACGACATAGAAGACTAGACATGAAGCCAACTAGTGCTGTGAGGGCGACTGGAAGAATTGCAAGCCCATCCAAGAAAGATCTTAGGTCCTGCAAGAAGATCCGACGAAACTGTGCATTGGTAGATCGACAGACTATGAGTGCGTGAGTCGAAAGCCTGCGAATCATTCCAGCTTTAGATGACTCACGCATGATTTTTGCTGCATTCCTGTTGCAAATTGAGGAGGGAAGCCCCGCGTTCCCCGAGCCTCGTCAACTGAGCGATGACTTGGAGAAGTGAGAATGCCCACAGAAGCGGGGTTTTCATCGGCTGCCAGTGAGTCTCAGCGGCCTTCAACGCCGTATTTGATAGATGAGGGGAATCTGTATATCACAGGTTGTACTGTTGGTCAATATATGGCATGGACAATTCGCAACACTTGCCTCGAGTCGAAGGTCTATCCTGGAACGTTCCAGGATTCTCAAATTGGCAATCATTCGGAGAAGATGATCAAAGGAGCGGAGAATCACATCCAAATGCTGGCCATATTCCCAGAGCATAGGGTGCCAGTGACTGAACGTAGGGTCTATGGGTGTTCAGTTCCTCCGAGACGACTAGGCATCGAGTATCTTCGAGGTCGACAAAGTCAAGCGTGCTTCCATCGTTGTGATCAGGGAAAACGAGGGCTTTGTGGACATGGATTATAGCTTTCCAATGATCCATGGTCGCAGGACAAGCCTGACTATAACACAACTCCCGTTAGCGGACAGTGCTGGAATTGAGGATACACTCACATCGAGATATCGCAATTACATGCATCTGGTCTTGGCGAATGACTCTAGAAGAGAGAGCACGAAGTGGAAGTGACGGTTTCCAATTTGCTTTCATGGTGGTTCTGTGCAACGAGTCTGCCGCGCTTTGCCACCTGGTTCTGTTCCGACGCTCTCCAACTCGTACTGCTGTGATTCATCCGCCTGGTGCTCTTCGGGCCTTCAAGACATAAGACTTTCGCACTCGAGGGTCACTTGTTCAGAAAGCACAGAAATCGAAAAAGATGCCTCTGCGGGGTCCCTCAGGCGAAGCACAAAATTCCGGCTTCACAAACGCTTTCACTTTGGGCTCGACCGACTCAGCGCTGCAACCACTACATGCTAACCAGTGGGAGCTGAGAATACAATGCCGACTACTACTTGACGAATGTATTACCACTGTCAACTACACTCGGGCATTCCGCCCCGTTTTTGCATCCTTCCCACCAGCTCAGCTCAATCATCCTGTCCTGAGGTCCATCACTTCGGTAAGGTCCACCCTTATTTGCTTGTCATATATCTGATCATGCACTCAAGTGCTCCTTTCATCCGCGAGGTACTTTCACTTGCAATATTCTGATGACATCTCCGTGCTCATTTGAGCTTTGTTCTTGAGATCATCATCAATCTTTATCTCCTGGTCTCATCGCTCTCGCGTCAGAAATTGCTCTCATACCGACAGGCACAAGAGTAGGGTCGCTTCCGAAACGTCTCCCCAGGACTTCGTCTCAGTCATTCAAAGTCGTCAATAATCGTGACTGGTACGAGACGTGCTGCGCTGCATAATCTGAGTGAGTTTCCTTTCGCACTTGTTTCCGAGTGTATCGCAAGGACAAGCTAACAATTCTAGTCTCGATCTCATTTCATTTTCATGCCAGTACTTTGATGACAAAACTGCAGAACCCATTGTGTTGACGCAAACTCCCACCCCAGGTACTCGGGAAACCAAATCTGGAGGTCGTGAAGCTTCCTTGTTTCACTCTGAGGACATATACTGTCGACGGATGGACAAAAGATCCTCCTTTGGGATCGACCGTGAGGTACTTGTCTGTTGAGCGTGCTACGTACCTCTAACAGACCCGTCTGACTTTTACTGCAATCATAGATGCCGCAACCAGATCAGTACCTCCAGAATTTCAAATAGCATCCTTCCTCCGATTTCGATTTTGGATTCGGTTTTCTTTCTGCTCACAGATCACAATGCAGCACGCTTCGAACTGACTTCACGTATTGACTCTCAAGAAATCCATTGCAAACGCCCAACATGATGCCCCTTCGCGGATATGTACGTCGCTCTGCGTGCAATCCTTCGCTGACTGTGGGTGTAGATTTTTATTTCACGCAATGCCATCAGGGCATTATCTATCATTGCACTCCTCCTTGTATTCGCAAGCGACATCCTCGTCATCGTACACGACATCCAAGCCGTCAACGCGTTCATGGCAAACCCTCCTTCGAGGGAAGACACCTGGTCAACCAACGGCACCTCCCTAGACATGAACTGCGAATACATCGAGCACGTCTCCCCGCATCTGACGCGTCGTCCAATGACTAATATGAATGTGCCACAGAGGAAGTACCGTCCCCAATCAACCCGCCGGCGTGTTTTGGGCCGTCGTCAATCGTCTCTTCATCCTCTTTGAATGTCTCGTTCTCCTCCTCGCCGAAGTGGAATGGCCGATGAAGTTCTTCGACACCTATTTCCCTGTTCTTGGGTCGGGCTTCGGACTCGGCGCTCTGGGACTCTTCCAATGCTTGTGAGTCTCTCGATTTTAACACGTGAGCATGCCACTAAACAAAATGTAGGATTGGCGCGGTTGTCTTGTCGCATCATATCGGCACCTTCGCGCTCGTTTCAGCTTTCCTCTTGTTCTCTGTTGGCTGCCTTAACTGCTTTACCGTGAGTCTTTCTTGGACCTCAATCCTACCACAAAACTGAGTTCATCGCAGGGACTTCTCTTCCGTGCTGGAGGTAAAGAGAAACGCTCCATCACTTCATGGCGTATTGCTAGCGAGAACCCTCTTCTCCCCGGTCCCACCGGCAGCCTGAGAAGTCTGCGTCCCATGGTAAGGTTCTCAACGGGTACGGGTCTAGCCCGGATATCCGTCCTGATACCCGTGGGAAAACGGATAACCGCGTGACAGATATCCGTGACGCGGATATGTCACGGGTGGCGGATATGGCCTCTGGAATTTCCGGATATCCGTCATGAATATTTAAATGATTTATTTATTTATTATTATATTATTTATATTATTTTCGATATTTTCATTATTATTATTTATATTATTTACATTTTATCCATGATTATTACAATGATTATGACATTATTCGGTTGATTATTACTGATTTTCGCCACCTCAACACTGCATCCAAGCCTACATCCATCCATCCATCCCTCAATCCATCCCAAATTCCTCTGTTTTCTTCTCTAAATGTGTTGCCAGTAGTTGTAGATGATGTTGAAGTGTTGATTGGAGGTGGTTGTATCATGAGAATGGGGTGGATGCGCTGGATGTTGACTGGATGAGGTGCTGGAGGAGAGCCGGGTGCGCGAGCTGAGTTCGAAAACTGAGGCCTGTTGTTTGTTTGCGTTCGAACTGCTGGGTTCGAAACAAGAACGCGCGTCGTTGTTTGTACGCAAACAACGCGAAAACAATCAATATATTATTTTTAAATAAATCGAATATAATTAATAATTTAAAACCCGCGGATATCGCGGATATCACGGGTATCGAGACCCGAATACCCGAAACCCGCGAAAATAGCCGATATCCGCACATCAAACCCGGCGGGTGGCGGATATGGGCTCACGGAGTTCCCGCGGGTCCCGGGTATGGCCTCCGAAATTTCCGCGGATATCCATATCCGCGGGTATATACCCGTTGAGAACCTTATCCCATGGTGATGACCGGCGCAACTCCTGTCTATGGCTCGTGGGTCGCCCCTGCAAATTCATCAGCCGGCAGCACCTTCTCCGAAAAGGTGCCACCTTATGGTGAACAAGCCGCCTCCGCCTTTGGAAGAGCAGCTTCTGCAGGTATGCATCTGTTTCCCCGTGATATGTCATAAGCTCACACATCACTTTTGGTACCTATTACCTGTCGAAATCAATGTTCTCGCTATCAAAACCTGAAGAGGCGCACGGCAATCCCACGTCCAAGGTCACTTCTCCGACGTCGTCGCGTGACACGCCTCAATTCAGCTCATCGGCAACGGCAGTCTGATGACATTGCGTGACTAAATTCTATTGCCTTCCTTCATGGCTGCAACGGGTTGTGCGCAGGTACATAAATCCCAGCGCCATCGAAGGAAGTCATGAATGATGCTTCGCGGTCGTAACGTCTGACACTGTCAATTTTTGGGACAATTTCCCTCTCTTGTTACTCATCCACTGTTCAATTATCATCATCTGTTGTATCTGTATTCTATCTGTCATGTCTTCTAATGTATTGTATGGCACTATGTTGTGCTTATTTCTGTTGCGAAAACCTTTGAGACCCGTCTCGCTTGCTATCCCTGATGGGGCTTCCCGTTGATGTCCGACTGCACTACACAAACAACCTTCATTGAAGCATACAACTCAAGCATGAAGACTCAAAAGACGACTCAAGGAGTCACTGACATAAGACGAGTGAGGCACTAGAGCCCATTCTGAGGACTCGAGCTACCCAAATTCACGGTCGGCCGGAGCAGTTCAATGGTCAAGGACGGGTTCAATTATTGATATTATACACTTGATACAGAGTCGATAAGAGGTAAGAATCTAATGTCGCATCTGACAAGCAGAACGCGGGTTGCTTTGAATAATTAAAAGGCTCTGAAAACAGTAGCACGGAATCAGTACAGTCATTGATAGTAAGGGTAGATAACTGAACATTCACCTTTCGAACAGCGAATGCTTATGAATTCAATGATGGTCAAGGCAGCGATCCGGGTTTCGCTCCCATGAAACAGAGACATGAGAGGAGGGGGGTTGAGACCTCGAGGCTCCAAAGGAGGTGAAGGTGGGGAAGCTTAGCCTCAAAAGAGACCAAACTATAATATACTCCCTGGCGATAGAGCCATCGCTCGTCCGCAGACGAGACGACAGCAGCCAGTCCTGCATCATCGTTAAGCTCTCATGGCGGCCCCGCACCGCCGGAGCGGTGCGATTAATCGTAGGCAGCCGTTGCCCTCCTACGAAAGGCCTGGGAAGACAAGCTGTCCCTAACCATGATTGTGATCTTGCCGAGCCATGCAAGTCTTCACGACATTGCACGCGAGATGGTGGTGGGTCTCAAGAGAGAAAAGCTGAGATCGAAAAATTGCCAGACAATGTAGCTTGCTGTGTTGAATTCGAGCTCCTACTGAAGTCGTTGCCAGATTTCTGTGTAGAACAGTGAACAATAAGACCAAGTCGAGCAAGACAACCGAGCAGAGAATGGCTGAAGCGACAAGCAGAGACTCGAGCAGAGAATGTGCTTCCGGAGTCGGCGTTCGGGTTGCCAAGCCGCTTTCGGCTCCGAAGCCGAACCTCGGCACTCTGCTTCCGCCAGCTCTTTCGAGCCATCTGCTATATTCTTGCTCAATATTGCGCTCAATCCCTTTCGCTGTTCTACACAGAAATCTGGCAACGACTTCAGTAGGAGCTCGAATTCAACACAGCAAGCTACATTGTCTGGCAATTTTTCGATCTCAGCTTTCCTTTCTTCAGACCTACCTCCATGTCCACCTGGTGGGGGCTTACTGTTCTTCGGAACTATATCTTTGGAGAAGGAATGGCTCGTGCGTGCATAGCACGACGCCGGACTGATGCACCTCTGAGAGCTGAATGGACTGCCGGTTTGGCTGCGTGACCTCGTCGCAAGACGAGGCACTCTCTTGCTGTTCCAGCTGGGCGAGTTAAAACACGCGTGTAGCGATCGAGTGGATCGACCTTGATCTCTTCGGAGGTCTGGTGGTCGGTCCTTTTCTCCTTTTGGAGAACTCGAGGTCTCAACACCCACCTCCCATATAACCGATCTTGGGAGCGAGCACCGGTGTTGCGTACAGGTTGGCCGAGACTCGACTGGCTTGACTCTCACTTCTTCTTACTCGCAAGGTGAGTTCTATATCATATCTAGATGGTTCAATGCTGATTTAATGTCACAGAACGCCCGAGATTTCTCGTCCAAATTCCTAAAGTCTCGGATTTCTAGTTCTCTTGATGATTGGACTCAGATCCATGTGTCAATTAGTTAGTCATAATGTAAACGCATTGGAGTACATGGAAACATGAAAGCATGAGGCTGTCGCATTGTGATGTAAATTAGACAAGAGACAAGGCAATAAATAGCCCTAGAAGTCGTCAACCTTTGACGAGTGATTCACCAGCTTCAATGATTCTTGAGTCGCCGCTGATGATACTGAGTTCGTATCCGACACATCCAAACTGTAGTCGAGGAGTTCATACGCAGACGACGTCAAACCAACCTCAGAGGCTGCTGTATCGTTTCGATATTTCCTGCTGACGACGAAGGTGCCGAGTCATACGGAACGGGAGGAGAGTGGCTTTGGGATACTGGCTCTGCAGATGATAAATGGTGAGGGGCAGAAGAATTGGAGGCTGCCGGCTTGTCTGTTGGTAGAGCGGCCTGTGAGTGAGATGCGCCGGCTTCTGCGGCGACAGAGGCAGCAGGAGCATTGGGAGTCTCAAAGGCAGTTGGATCGTCACGCGCTTGTATCAGTGACGACGGAGACGGATTTTCACTGCTTGGAACGGCTGGGGTAGGATCTGAAACAGGAACGTCCGCTTCCGAAGTGCTAGACTGCTGGCCTGGAGCAGAGACTGTCTGGCGAGGTGGCTCGTTCACGATCGTTGTCAAGTGGCCGGGACCTGCGATTGGGCTCAAAGCGGTGACAGCGGCTGAAACTGAGGTCTCAGAAATGTCATCGACCATCTCATAGCCTTTCAAAGGAGCAAAAGCAGCGCTCGTCACTTCTCTCTGCTTCTTCCACATCCCCTCTTCCTCAGCATCCAACCCCTGAAGAGCAGCCTCAACTGGCCAAGCGAGTCGTCCTGATGTTCTCATCGCCATCCGACTCAATGGCGTCAAGCTTCGACGAAAGTTCAATGAGAGACTCTTCGTAAGAGTTGACAGCGGCGTTGATCAAGTTGAGCGCCACTTTTGGAGAGGGGGGATGCAGGTTCAAAGAGGAGAGTGGTGACGAAGGATAATGAAGAAGTGAGTAAGACGAACTCGGAGAGGATCGCTGCGAGCTTGTCCAGAAGTGACTGTGCCTTGGGCTCTGGCGAGGTCTTAATCGGTGGCACCAGCTAGAAGGTAACCTTCACAGCGGGCCGGACACAAAAATCCCAAGAGATAATACTGAGATTATGATGAGATTCTGTCTGATGATTTCGGCTTTTACTCACTGAGAAAATTCTGTGAAAATGGGCATAATCTCAACGTATTCCCAAAAAAGCCGCTATTCTCAGCATTTTCTCAGATCTTTCTCACTTCGGAGATAAAGGAACACATACTCAGAATATTCCCACCATATTCCTTTGGGAAAATTGTCCAGCGACCGCTGTGCTTGGTGGCCTTGATCGCGTCAGCGGGGTAGTCCTGGCAGGATGTTAGGCGTTGAAAAAGACCGCAAGGACGATGAAGACGTACCTAAATTGATTGCCCTTGGGAGTAACAAATATCGCAGCGAATGAGTGGTCCCATTGCTAGCTACGTTCCGAGAGATTTCTGAATTGCGTCGTCTCTTGTGTTTGAGCAGTTTGGTCGACGGGCTTCTGAGGTGTAGGCATAAATTTGGTGTTCAATTCCTGCTGTGGACTGATAAGTACATGTAAAGTGGGACGATGAGGGTGTAGACAAACCTTCTGTCAGGGAATCTGTATATCATACCTTGTATTGTCTCTCAATATATGGCATGGACAATTCGCAACGCTTGCCTCTTGTCAAAGATCTATCTTAACGTTGGAACAAGCCAGGATTCTCGAATGCGCAATAGTTCAGAGAAGATGATCAAAGGAGCGTAGAATCACGACCGAATGCTGTCGATATTTCCAGAGGATATGGTGACCGAAGGCACGGCCTATGGGAGTCCAGTTCCTCCGAGACGACTAGGCATCGAGTATCTTCGATGTCGACAAAGTCAAGCGGGCTTTCATCGTTGTGATAATGGACAACGAGGACTTGTAGGGACATGGGTCGCAGATCCATGGTCGGAGGACAAGCCTGACCATAACACAACCTCCGGTTAGCGGACAGATCTGGTATTGAGGATACACTCACATCGAAATATTGCAACGACATGCATCTGTTCCTGGCAATGAATCTGGAAGCGGTGCGCTGAACCAATTGGCGAAAATCATCCAGAATGCTGGAAGATGCCACATGCTGACTGGGTTCAAGCATGATCCTCGAATATTACTGGAACGATGGCGTGCTCTTTGATAAATTGCCTGGCCAGGACTGCACCAAAAGCCACTCTCCGGATAAAGTGCGGCTGGCAGCTCGGACACGAGAGAGCATGGAGTGAAGTCGCTTTCATGGTGGCTCAAGTCCAAGTCTGAGATTCTCACCGCGTTTAGCCACCTGCTTCGCCTGAGACTAACCTGGAAAAACATCTTTCTTTCATTTCTGTGCTCTCTGGAAAAGTGACCCTCAAGTGAGAAAATCTTGTGTCTTAAAGACTTCGAAGAGCAACAGGCGGTACAACAAGGTTGAGAGATCGATATCGTCCGAACAACTTGAAAACGCCGGCTTCACAAGCGTTCTTCACGTTGGACTCGACAGACTCAGCGTCACCACTACACCCTGACCAATGGGAGCTGAGAATATCATACCGACTACTTTCTGACGAATATGTGACCGCTGTCAACGACGCTCATGCATTCCTTCATCATTCAAAAACGTGGCGATACATTGACAAGAACTGACTGTTGTCCATCTATCTCTCCAGCTCAGCTCAATCGTCCTGCTTTGAAGTCCATCACTTCAGTAAGGTCCATCATTATCTCCTTGCGTTTGGTCTGATCTCGCCATCAAAGGCATTTCATTGACACCCAAGGGCGCCGTTCGCACGCGAAATGATTTCACTGGCAATAATCTACTAATATTAATCCCATCTCTGTGCTCCGTTGAGCGCTGTTCTTGGGCTCATCATCAGTTTTTCTTTGCTTATCTCATCGCTCTCGCCATAGAATTTGCTCTCATATCAACTGGCGCGAGAGCAGTTCCGCCTCCGAAACGTCCGCCACGACTTCGTCTCGGTCATCCAAAGTCGTCAAGTCTGTCTCTGGTACGAGACGTGCTGCTCGGTATAGTTTGAGTGAGTTTTCTTTCGCACTCGTCTTGCGATTTTATCGCAAGGACAAGCTAGCAATCCTAGTCTCGAGCTCACTTCATTTTCATGCCAGTACTTTGATGACAAAACTGTAGAACACATTCTGTCGACGCGGACCCCCACCCCAGGACCTCAGGATTCAAATCTCAAGGTCATGAAACTTCCTTGTTTCAGTCTGGGGACATGTGTCGTCGACGAATGGACAAAAGATTCTCCTTTAAGATCGACCGTGAGGTACGTGTCTGTTGATCGTGCTACGTACCTCTAACAGACCCGTCTGACTTTTGCTGCCATTATAGATGCCGCAACCAGATCCGAATCTCGATGATTTCAAGTAGCATTCTTCCTCCGCTTCCGACATTGTATCTGGCTCTTTTTCTACTCACGGTTCAAGGTGTGGCCCGTTTTCAGATGACTTGGCTCGGAATATGTGATGTGTTGACATGTCGTGGATGCCTCAACATCTTGTTCCAGCTTGTGATACACGAGGGTTCCTGAGACGTCGACCAAAGTCAGATTATTGATGTGCCTGCCCTTCATCGAGCCGTAGATTAATACTGCAATATCAGGACAGATACAATAACTTGCGAATCATAACATTATTCACTCCCGCCAACAATCTTAGAATTAAAGTCTGACAGGGTTTCTCGTCATTGGTAAATAAAGTCAGACAAGCTGCACGATTGGATGATAGAAGCGAGAAGTGAAACTTCAAAATCCGAACTACAGAGAATATACAATAAAACGGAAGGAGGAAATAGAGCGACTATTCGATCGAACTACCTAAACTGAGATTGCGCCCAGTTATGTTCGATGGTTGAACTATCAGAGATATTTACCGATGCTGTTGACACGGATTAGCAGAAGGGTCAAAATTGATTGTTGCCCGTGAGTGACTCACCAGATAACGCGATGTTGTATGTCAAGAGCGGTCAATTCTGAAGCAGCCTATAACAACGACGGTCATTGATGGTAAGGGAGGAAGTAAAGCATTCACCTTTCGAACGGGGAATGTCTTGTCTTATCAAGTTGACGAATGTCAACGCAGCAATCCGGGTTTCGCTCCCATGAAACAGAGACATGAGAGGAGGGGGGTTGAGACCTCGAGGCTCCAAAGGAGGTGAAGGTGGAGAAGCTTAGCCTCAAAAGAGACCAAACTATAATATACTCCCTGGCGATAGAGCCATCGCTCGTCCGCAGACGAGACGACAGCAGCCAGTCCTGCATCATCGTTAAGCTCTCATGGCGGCCCCGCACCGCCGGAGCGGTGCGATTAATCGTAGGCAGCCGTTGCCCTCCTACGAAAGGCCTGGGAAGACAAGCTGTCCCTAACCATGATTGTTATCTTGCCAAGCCATGCAAGTCTTCACGACATTACACGCGAGATGGGGGTGGGTCTGAGGAGAGAAAGCTGAGATCGAAAATGGCGTTAGTACATGTAGCTTGCTGTCTTCATTTCGAGCTCCTCCTGAATTAGTTGCCAGATTTCTGTGTAGAATAGCAGAGCGGAAGAGAACGTTGAGCAGGGCAAACGAGCAGTGGATGGCTGAGCGACAGCGACGAGCAGAGAATGGCCTTTGGAGTCGGCGTTCGGGTTGTCAAGCCGCTTTCGGCTCCGAACCTCGGCACTCTGCTTCCGCTTGCACTTTCGAGCCATCTGCTTCCGTCTGCTATATTCTGGCTTAATGTCCCGCCCAATTCCCTTCGCTGTTCTACACAGAAATCTGGCAACGAATTCAGTAGGATATCGAATGAAGACAGCAAGCTACATGTACTGGCGAATTTTCGATCTCAGCTTTTCTTTCTTCAGACCTACCGCCATGTCCACCTGGTAGGGGCTCCCTGTTCTTAGGAACTAAATTTCTGGAGACGGAAAGGCTCGTGTGTTTAGCACGACGACTGGACTTATGTACCTTTAAAGAGCTGCATGGAATGCCGGTTTGGCTGCGTGGCCTCGTCGCAAGGCGAGGCACTTTCCTTCTGTCTGGGAGGCGAGTTAAAACCCGCATACCATAGTCATCGAGTGGATCGACCTTGATCTCTTCGGAGGTCTGGTGGTCGGTCCTTGCTCTCCTTTGGAGATCTCGAGGTCTCAACATCCCCTCTCCCTCCCATATAACCGTGTTTTGGGAATGAGCGCTAGTGTTGCCTTCAAGTTTGTCGAGTGAGCAGAAGTGAGACTTAAGCTAGTCAAATCTCGCAAGGTGAGTTCTATATCTTCTCTGGACAGGTCAACGCTGATTTAACGACATAGAACCGCGAGATTCCTCGTCAAAGAGTCTCACGTCCTTGATTTGAGCCGTCTTGGAGATTGAGTTTTGAATTTGTGTGACAATGATTCATAATGTACATGCATTGTAGTACATAAGAAGAAAAAAGTATAAAGCTGTCGCAATGTGACACAGTACTATATGTGAAAGAGACGGAAAGACAATAAATAACTTTAATCTACAACCTCGAAGTCCTCATCGTCTGACGAGCGATCTACCACCTCCAACGATTCTTGTGTCGCCGCTGACGATACTGATGATACTGACTTAGTATCCGAGACATCCGAGCTATAATCGATAACTTCATCCGCAGAGGAAGTTAAATTAACTTCAGGTCCTGCGACACCCGGGTTGCTTGTCGATTCATTAATGTCTGTTGACGATGAAGGTGCCGAGTCGTTCAAAACGGGAGGAGTCAGAATTTGGGGTGCCGAGTCGGTGGATGATAGATCGTCAAGGAAGGCAGGAGCATCGGAGGTTGACGGCTCGGATTCCTGTGAAGCGAATTGTTTTTGAGCTTCATCAATTCCAGCGACGACAGAGGCAGTAGGAACATCAGGAGTCTCGGCGGGTGCTGGCTCGACATGCGGGGGTCTCGAAGACGACGTAAACGATGCTTCGCTGCTGAGGACGGCTGGCTGAGGATTCGAGGCACCAACGACCGGTTCCGGAGTGTCAGACTGCTCGACTGGAGCAGACACCGTCTCCACAGGCGTCTCGCTGAGGACTGCTGTGGATTCACCAGGCCCTGCGATGGGAATCGAAGTGGTATCTGCGAACGACTCCGAGACTTCAGGAGTGATATCGGATATCTCGTAGCCGGTCACAGGAGCAGGGACAGCGCTCGTCTCTCCCCTCTGCTTCTTCCACATCTCCTCTTTCTCGGCATCCAAACCCTGGAGAGCAGCCTCGACCAGTCTAGCGATCTCCTTACGAGTCGTCCTGATGTTCTCGTCACCATCGGACTCGACGGCGTCAAGCTTCGACAGTAGCTTCATAAGAGACTCTTCGTAAGAGTGAAGAGCGGCATTGATAGTGTTGAAAGCGAGTTTGGGAGAGGGGGATGCGGGATCAAAGACGAGGGTGGTGGGGAAGGAGAATGAGGAAGTGAGCGAGACGAACTCGGAGCGGATCGCTGCGAGCTTGTCCAGAGGTGATTGCGCTTTGGGTTCTGGGACAGTCTCGGTCGTTGGCACAAATTTGAAGGCGACCTTGGTGGCCTTGATCGCCTCAGCCGGGTAGTCCTGGCGGGATATTAGACGCTGATGTAGGCAACATAGACGATGAAGACGTACCTTAACATGACTGCCAACGGGAGTGCCAAAGATAGTGGTGAACGAGTGGTTCAACCGTTGTCGACGTTCCGAGGGCTTCTTCAACTGCTTCGCCTCCTGTGTCTGAGTAGGTCGAACGGTGGGCTTCTGAGGGGCAGGTACAGGCTTTGGTTTCGACTGCTGCTGTAGGTTGATGAATACGTGTAAAGAAGAACGATAAGGGTGTAGACTAACCGTCTGTTCGAGAAGATATGCTGCGAAGACGGCAGCCAGTGTCTCCTGTAGAGCCGCCTCCTGCTCTCGAGCCTTGGCTGCCTTCGCTTGCTCAAGATACTGCTGGTACTGCTGGCGCTTGATTTCCGCAATGTGCTGCTTCCGCCTCGCAACCTCCTCCTGACGAGCCTGGATGGCTGCACGACGAGCCGCTTCGGCCTGTTGCTGGCGTCTCAGATACTCGAGAGCCTCAGCCTCCTCCTGCTCTTGCTCGAGGTACCGAACGAGATCTCGGCGAGAAACGTAAGGAGATTCGGGATGGCCATGCGAAGAGCGCAGACGGTTCCGACGTGAGGGGAAGGGAGATTCGAAGTAGTCGCCAGAGTAAGTGGCATATGGGTTGTAGGCAAGTTCGGCGAGTTCAGCTTCGTATTCTTCACGAGCCGCCTGCTCTGCAGCTAGAGCACGAAGGTAACGTTCCCTGGGAGACTCGCGCTGAGCACGAGGTCGTTGAGGTCGAAGGTGGAACTGGGGATAAGCTTGGGGAGCAAAGACGAGCATGCTGGATATTTGCAATAGAGGAGATACGTTCTCTGAAGAGAGACTGATGATACTGCGTCATCTTCAGCTTTCTCTTTATAGGCAAAGGTATGGATAGATTCGTCAGCGCAGGACGCGCGTCCAAGTCCATTGCGCGTCGTCGGTGGATGCGACTTGAATATTCGAGAACGATGAGCAAGCCTGTCCGATGCCACATCTCCGCTATCTCCGTCCGCCTTCCCCGACTTTCTAGATAATTCAATTGACGTCCCGAGTCGCTGCTTATCTCAGTTGACGCTGCTTGCAAATCCAAGCCCCAAAATTTCAAGTACGGATACCAGACAGCTCGTGCGAATTCACAATCATTCAACTTCACGCCAAATATCGAAAATTTGCACCCAACTGCTTGTGTTTCGCGCGGGGAAAAATTCCGCTATATATAAATGAAGACGGCTCAGCCTTGTTGCCGCCGTTTCAGTTTCGTAGTTGGAAGAGCGTATATAGCATCGGACGAATAGATATCATTTGATGTGGGACGGATATGCACTCATATTAATTGCTTGTTGCATTCAACATTAAGCCCGATGGTCGTACGCCGCATGAATCTCTGAGACGCTTAATCCGTACGCTTGTTGCTAACTTGTCCTGTCGCCTTGTTGTATTTTTCCGCGAGCTCGTCGTATTGCTGTGCGTTCTGTGCCGCCTGCTTCTTCAGAGTATCTATGACGTCATAATAAGTAAGGTCATAAAGGTGTCGAGGGCCACACTCACCAAAATCACGAGCAGATGCGTCATTAGCGGCCAATTTCTTCTTCAACTCTGCGATCTGCTTGTCTTTCTCGTCCGAAGAAATGTTGGATTTGGACTGGGACGCGGTCTGCAGGAAGAAAGGATCAGCCAGATGATGACGGGACATTCGGGGACACGACATACCGCCTGCTTGAGCTTAGCATATTCCTCCTGGGTGTGGATGAGATCCAAGATGATATAGAAGGTTCGGGTTAGGATGAGAGACAGGAAGAGGCAAAATCCAGTGAGATAAGTATTTCTCTGTGCGCTACATACCTGGCGCTCAACGTCTGTCTCACAGAATACTATAGCGTACGTACTAGAATTTCCGCGCTGCGATGTTCGTCTCAGTCTGGACATTTTGCACGGCTTGACCGCCTGATTTCGACATTTCGGCTTCTGCGGTGATGCGGAACATTCGTTGTAAAGCATCTATGAACAAGATGGCCACGAATCTGTTTGATGGATCAATGATAGTAATGAGGTCATCTCGAGAACCTTACATGAAAGATATTTTGAGTGCGTAGGCGACTTTGCCGACGATGGGTGATTCGGAGAGGAAATGGAAGAGTCGTTTCCTGATCTTGTATGGTAGAGGTGCCACCACAAGGCAGAATGTTACCATCTGAATTGTAGAACAAATTTAAAACTAGCACAACCAATTTCAACCTATAGCACTTGCCTCCGCAGAGAGGAGCAGGAAAGTCAAGGAATAGCTAGGATTCATCAATACAGACATACAGCTCAAAGACGTAGATGGCTTACTAGATCGTCATCTTCAACGAGGGGAGTGGACTGGGCAGAGAAACTGGAGATGATGGAAGGGCTGAGCAAAGTCGTATGGAGAGACGTGGTCGGTTCGTTCGAGGCACTGCGTCATTGACGCGCTTCAGTTCAAGCTCCGACTTTGCCACGTGATAATATTTTCGATTTTTTTTCTTTCGCTCACGCGCTTTGCATGCACATTCTTCCTCAGCCTCTCATTGAACTCTGTCTGGCAAAATCTCGTTTGCATGCAAATCATGTTGCTGCGATTGCGAACAGAAGAAGTGTACACGCATTAGTATCAAAGGTCCAGAAGAAGCAGAGACCTACTAGGTCAGTCGAATGTGATGTGTTCTGGCGACTTGCTTAGACCACGTACAGACTTCATGTGGAGAGAGGCGACCCTTCCATTGTCGGTCCCATCCAAATTCACAAAACGCTGTCTGAGGGGACGAACAACGTCTCGACGGAGCTGCAGAGAAAACTTGACAAACTCAGGGAGATAGCCTCCATTGAAGTTCGTCTCTCAGAACATAATGCTTTCAATTTAACTAACGTGCACCAGGAACTTGAGCTGTTGGATGTTCCCACTTACTCGGAGGATGATCTCGCATCACTGTACCAAGATATTCTGTCGCTAACAGCCGTCGAGCAAAGTCACGAGCCTCTAAAACCACAAAGGACTCGCGTATCTGCCAATGACATCGTGTCTCTCTTGTTGGAAAGATTTACGGGCGAGAGTTTAAACTCTCATAATGATGCTGCACAAGCACTCGGGACGCTCGTCGAGCACCTTTCGACGGCAATCAACGAGATCCTCGACTCGAATGAGGTTGCACGGGATCACGAGAGCCCGACTACCCTTGCTCAATCTCTCGTTCCTATTAAACTCCTGACTGGAGCCGAGTGGTTGAACCTGGTATATGCTTGTGTATGCGTTATTCGCCCTGTCTGCGATCTGGATACCTAATCGACCCATTAGATTGACTTGTGCAAGCCTCAACCTGCCGAAAAACTCTTAGACCTTATGAATGTGAGAGATCCTCACTTTCAGCTATGTTCCTACTAATGAATCTTGTCTAGAAAATGAACGACATTCCTGCGGAAATCGTCGCTGAGTCATCCGAAGTCGTTCTCCGGTTCTATGCCAATCAAGCAGACGTGGAAAATGCTGAGAATTTCGTCAAGCAGTTCTGCCCAGGTCTGTGCCACTCGTGACCTTCCTCGTCTCGAGATCGTTGACCGTGCTTTAGGTCTGGAGCGCCCTATTGAGAGAGAGCTGCTCAATTTAGCTTACTTCAAGCACGGAAAAGTCGAAGCAGCGAGGCGGCATCTCCACGCACTCGAACTGCGTGGCATGCCCGCCCCTCAATCGTCATATCATCGCGCCATCTCTGCCCTCCTAAACCCAACTGCATCGAACGCCGATCTTTCGAAACCAATATCCCTGGCCAGAAGTGTTGCTGCGGCTTGGGATCTCTTTGCACATATGCGATATGTGGCACATCCAGAGATCAATGCCGAGTTCTATGCCCTCATGATCACCGCCTGCGCAGGAAAGATCCAAGGAGGTTCAGCACCTGAGCCTGAACGGGCTCTGGATCTCTTCACAGAAGCAACTGTGGATCGAAAACTGCAGCCTACAGCAGATCTCTATAACGCTGTCATACTTACTTGCGCGAGATCCAAGAAATATGCTTTCGAGGCATTCAGACTGGCGAAGCAGATGTTGGATGGGAATCGCGATGCCTCCGGTGAGAATGCGCATTGGCTGAGGCCTACGAAGAACACGTTTCTTGCCTTGCTAGAGACTACGAAACGCCTCGGGGACTTGTCCAGAGCTCGATGGATTCTAGCTGAGCTTATCCGGGAAGATGCACGAAGATGGTCAGAAGTTCAGTCACAGATCAGAGATGGAGAGCTTCCCGCTGAAGCTTCTTGGTCGCCAATGCTTGACGAGAAGGTCATGAACCACGTCTTCCATACCTACGCCGCCTATCGACCTCCGTTCCAAAGAGCCGACGCTCCTCTCGTCGAGCAGGCGAGAAACGAACCGGAGGTTCAAGAGTCTCAAGTTAGTCACACCGACGTATCTGCTCGTCCCAGTGAAGAGCGACGGGTGGCTCCCCAATCTCGTTCCGAAATTTGTCAGGAGGCAGACATGCTGCTTCAGCGTATAACTGAGGACACATCTCATTCGCCGGATGTTTCACCGGAAGTTTATCCCAAGTTCTCGAACGTGCATCTCGATGCCACCCTCCTAACATCTTATCTCGCTGTTCACCTGTCCCATTCCAGCCTCAGTCACTGTCGTCAGGTATTCGAACATACGTGGCAAACTTATTCAGCTCAACCTGTTGCGTATTCCTTCGTATGCGCACTTGAGCGATGCGCCAATACGAAGGCGAAGAGGGATAGGACAAAAGCGCTGGGCTGGGCTCGAGAATTATGGATACAATGGCGTGAGCGTGAGAGCCGCCATACATTCGCTCCGACATCAAATCTCGAGGCAAGACATATCGAAAGGGCATGGGCGGCCATGATCAGAATTTTTGCCCTGTATGTCATTTTTATACATCATAATCATTAACCTTCTGACATCCTTTTAACTCAGGAATGATCTGACATCCGAAGCTATGGAGCTTGTCGAGACGTTCACAAGAATGTATCCGCCCAAGGACGTGGCCGAACCATTTGCACCGAAAGAACCCATAGACTCAAACCGAGTTTTACTCGAAGGACCCAGACCGCTCGTTCGTTTCAGTTCTATCACTGAAATCGGAGACGATACTGTACCTCCTATGCTTACATTCCGTGATGTCGAGGTACTTCATCACCGCTTCGTCATTGAAGAAGACGAAAAGGCCTTGGGAAGGTTGACATACCACTGTCGATCTTACCAAGGCGCGATCCGAGCTCGGAAAGCTCGTACACTTAAAACCCAACCGATGTCACCAACACCTCTATCTACTCCGTCCATCCTCTCTTTGCCACCCCACGGAGGTGAAGCCAATGTTGCGCTTCTTACTCACACCCCATCGCTTTGACACTAGACACTTCTATCTCATTTACTGGTTACTTTATCAGCGCTGTATCGGTGTATTGAACGCCCTTTCTAATAGCACTATTGTCTTGTAATATTGTTCAATATAAAGTCGATGAAACCCCTACTCTCCGATCATGAGGGAGTTTCGCTTTGACGTACCTTGATGGGAATCGCCGGTGCGGCGACTGCACGGTTGGTTGCAATCGCGCCGCAGCGATGCAAGAACTGTTTACCAACAACCACAAAGCTTCCGTTCCTAAACCACATATTGCTCTGAAATGCCAGCCCCCGCCGTCTACATCGTAGGTGTTGGTGTCGTCATCGCCGGCGTCGCTACCGCGTACGTCGTGAAGCAAGTTCGTCGTTTAATTCTGAGCACCGCATTCAGGAGGTTGACAATGTGAATCTCTGTAGCACGTCTGGGAGCCACATATCGCGCCAACCATTGACCGTTGGGCCCATGCGTTGAAAGCTCAGCGAGAGGAGATGAAGCGACGTCGACGAGACAGGATGGTCAGGATGACCTCATCGGGAACAGGAATCCCCATTCCTCCAGAAACTCCTGATGCCCATGAGTTGAGCAGTATTGCTAGCAAGGACTCAAGTGTCGTCGCTACATCTGTGGACGAAGCCCACGATGGTCTTCGCCAGCGCCGACCCGCACCCTCAACTCCGGACCAACTAAGCAACGTGAGTTATCTGTAACTCATGCCATCTGCACATTGTTCTTATACGACTTTGCGTGCCTGTAGTCTAACCCTTCATTGGCCTTTATCCCGATGTCCCCAACACATGTCGTTTCCAATAGATCTGACCCATCCACGCCGTCCACCATCAGGAGCAGCTCAGCTGTGCCCCAAGAGTTGCCAGGTCCCTCAACATTTGCCTCAGAGCGCTTCCTCGTCCCAGTTCTTCCTCTATCTCCCGCATCATCCAAGCTTTCCGACGACCTCCCTACCGTCGGCATTCAACCTGAAAGTCCTGCCCACCAAGCTCGCAGCCCATTCGCAGATCCTGTCGATCCAACAATATCACACTCCATCAGCGATTTAGACTTTCACTCTCCACGCTCCGAGTTGCTATCCATCTCGGGAAGAGAATCTCCTTCTCATTCCGATGATTTGTCCGTGGATGATGATCACTCTGTCATTGCCAGTGACATAGGGTCTCTTAGCGCCAGCGAAATCAGCAGCTGGGCTAGTGTAGGATCTCAGCGTCATTGAATGCTTGAATAGACCATTCACGCCTGCCTTCCTGTCGTTTTTCATTGGTATCGTTTGCCTACATTTCCTTGGTTGTCTCGTATCTTCTTCAGTGGTCTACCGCTCTCCAGTAAAAGAACAAAAACATCTGTACTATTAGTGTATTCCTTCAAAGCTGCTTTCACAATTTTGAACTTGAACCAGTGTCTTTGTATTGCAAGAACGCCCGATTAGCAGATCATCTCGCAAACAGAGGCGACTCCATCCCGATGCGATTGGGCATACTGATTAGCACTATCAGTACAACGATTAAATTACTAAATGGTCTATATACGAAGAAATAAATCCAATAAATCCTAAGCCGATTTATTATCTTCCTGGACTGAGCCCTCTGACGAGGTTTTGTCCAGATTCGAGACTGGCCCGTGGTAGTGTTTTCGACCCCTGATGGATAGTCAGCGAATAACATTTCCAATAAAGTGAAGTGATCATACCCGAAGAAGTACCACACACTGTTCAGGAGTTAATGAGCAAAAGTGTCATACAAAACGAAGCTAAGGAGATAACTCACAGAGAGCAAGAGATAACACCAACGGTGATTACAGAGGCGTAGTTCATATTTTGAGCCGTGACGGGCTTAAGGGTAGGGATGGAGAAAATAACGACGACGAAACATGTCCATCTGAATGCAAGTTAGATAGAGTCGGACGGCCAGGTTGATATAAAAGCGTACGTGATGCAAGTAATGTTAGCGGCCCATCCGAGAAGGCCGGGCATGTAGAAGGGACCGGGTTTGAAGACTACTTCGGGGTGATTTCTGTACAAACGTCTCAAGAAGATGGGAATGATATAAGAGAGATCCTATCTCAAAGGTAAGGATAGTGAATAACTAATAAAATTAGATACGGACCAAAGCGATGGCAGTCAGTGAGAAAATGGCATTGGCGGCGATGGGACTAGCAAGATCGAGAAGACCGGGGATAATACTGAGGAACACGGAAAGCCACACTGCGGGGAGAGGAGTGCGAGTCCAGTTCGTGATACTACCGAAATAGCCTCGATCAGGCAAACCTTAGAAATGCGAATCAGAGTCAGTGAATTATTGTGATGAGAACGATGAGAACAGACCGTGATCGCGGCTGAAGGCAAAGACGGTGCGAGAACAGGCTTGCAATGCGGTCTGGACGACGAAGAAGGCGGTCAAGCAGACAAAGGTCTATATGACATGTTGAGCAGGTGCTTATTGAGACAGATACCATGGACTTTACCCAGAGGAAAAGGGCTGCTGCAGTTCCCATACGCATGTTCATGATCTGATCAGAGAAGTGAGCTCACTTCGGAAGATCCGAAGGTCCTGAAGGACGTACAGCCAAGAACGCAGAGCCTGATGGACCCGGAAGGTCGGCGCTAAAATCTCATAAATATTCTGGACAGCAGACACGAAGACGTAATACGTACAGGTCGCCACTGCAAAGGACCAATGCGATGTTAAGAAGCCATCCCAGACTTCCAGTACCGATAACTGAAGTGAAACCGCTTAGGATATAGGTAGGTTATACAATTTGTGGCACGAACCGGCAATGAAGATGGCGGCAGGAGCTGGTTGAGTCAAGAGAGTCTGAATGTGATACATTTTTTACAATATTTCAAACTCACCAGCATAAGCAGCTCTGCGGACTTCTTCCGAAATATGTGCTGTGGCATCATAATCCTACTTGATGTGAGAACGCCAACCACGACGCATAATCTCCACAACTGACCGTCATCTATATGCGCATTAGTTGAGTCAACTCGATTGTTTCGGTGACTTACAGTCCACTGGACGCTCAGAAGTCCGAACAAGAAAGCTAATCCGGTATTCCAACCTCCGGTTTGGTTATCAATGCCGCCAGACCCGAAAACGTAGGACGCAGGATGCATATTCGCCTTCCCTGTTGTTGCGAGGAGAACGATAATTATTACTTGAAGGCGATTGAGTCAGATCAAGCTGCCGGACACTGCCAAAATATAGGATCGCGCACTAATCGTAGTTCCCAAGTTAACAAAGACGAATCCAACTGTGAATCGGGCGAGATGGCGAGTAGCGAGAGAATTCAAGAGACCGTGGAAAATCAGTAATCCCACGAAAAGCCCTACGACTTTCCCCTGAAGAATAGGTGAACCTAAATGCGGCAAACTTTTGCAAAGTCTGATACCTGAGTGATTTCTACATCGGGTCTGGCGATAACCACGGCAGCCCAGATCATATTTGAAAGACCTGTTCGGGTTTATTAACGGAGATCTCAAAGGGACAAGAAATGACTCACCGAACTCGGTAGAAGACACTCCAGCCACCTGACCTAATGACGAAATGAGATGGAAGCTCGCGAGAAGCAACTCTAATACTTGCCTAAAATATTCATCCAACCCACAACCCATCCTACGATTGCACGACGTTTCGGAGGGACAAGTTGAGCGGAAGCAGTGTACCTGGAATATGATTTGCATATGTTAATCGAGGGGCTTATCAGGATCCACGATAGGCTCACAGTCCACCGCCTAGGGAGAAAGATAAGGAAGCAAATTTAGATAAATGTGGGAAGGCGCTCACAAGTCGGGAAAGCGGAGACAATTTCAGCGATTGATGCGCCCAGCGTGCAACACATGCATGCACCAAGAATCCAACACCACACAGCGCTCGCAGGGCCACCCGATAATAGCGGTGTGTTGAAAGTGGTGGCGATAGAGGAACAAAGACCCATGATAGAGAAAGCAAAAGAGATGGTTCCTAAATTCGTAAACTCCCGAGCAAATGAGCCTGCGATACGTTGTTAGCAAATATTTTAGAGGCGAAGAGATGACCAATTTCGCACCTTTGTAGCCCAGAGCTGCGAGAGCGGCATCGTCGTCGTCGTAAACAAGTGCGGTATCGACATGGCTGGGGTACTCGACAGAGTCCTTCTTCTCGTTGAAGCTCATGATGGGAGGAGACAAGAAGGCCGTTATCTCATACAGGACCTTTGCGAAGTTAAGAAGCCAGACCTTTCTCGCTTATTCTCACGTACCTGGAAAAAGTTGCTCTGCCGGAATTCGGCATTCGGAGTTGCCGAGTCCGAAAGATAGCACACGACCAGCGCTGATTTTCAACTCTTTTCATCGACCACGCTTACGAGATAATCGTTTCACTGCTCGTTGAACCTGTTTCAGAACACTTTCGAGATTTTGCTACCTTACGAGAACTGAAAAGCTTACGAAACGCTGTCGTCACCAAGCGTCACAACAAATTGATGGATCGCTTCCGCTCCAGCCAACATGTCTTGCATGGGGCGCCGATGTCATTGCACCGCCGAGTGCTAGCGCTATCTTAGCGAAAGTGGTCTGCAACATGCCGCTATCCCTATTCGTCGTCGACGATAGCAAGCGATGGGAAGACGGAGGGGAGAGAGCTCGCGGCCGGGATGTGACGGGGCTTTGGCGATTTTATCACCTGACCAAGACTGAGGAAACGCGAGGTGTTTGCCAGGCTTTTGTGCTTTCCTTTCTGGTTTCGTTCTGGTCCCTGTGCCTTGTGAGTTCGCAAGCTTGCACTCCATCATCTTCTGCCGTCTGTCAGGTTCCTCAGATACGAGACTGCGGACGGTTACGTACACGTTCACGAGATGCAAATGTCGAGCTGGCGACGCCTTTCTTAGCTTTGCCTGTGAATACCAAGAAGAATCCCTGAAAATAATAAAGCCTCCGCACCGACCGATAATATCTCTTTGACTTGGTCGAGTCGTACGAACAGTCGAAATCTCGGAAGGGAGCATTTCGAACGCATTCAAATTTCAAGAACGCAATACAGAGCCGATGCACGTTTAATAGAGTTTGTGCACGGTCCTGCTCGGATATCTGACAAGGTCTTGTCACCCGTGCTTTCTCTCACATACTGTCACCTTTCTCACCGGACGGCAACGTCTGCACATGTTGACACTGTCTAGGCACCAGCTCCGACGTGATCGAACTTGACTTCTAGCCTATTTGACCCTATCACTACCCGAAACGTTTACTCCAGGCAGCTCGGTAGCCTTCGGTTCTCCAATAATGGCTATTCAACGAGGCTCAGTTACATGCGGAACTTTCTCGGTCGAACTCGGAGCTGGAGGGAAGCCAGGTCACTGGTACGTATACTGCCACAACAACCTAATCGATTCCCCATGAATCCAGTCTTTCAAGTTCGATCGTTGATTCGCTGTTCTCATCTTCCTGGGCGTTCCTTACTCATGGCTGCGGTGTTCGCTGACTGACGTCTCGTGGCTTGACCCTGATCTAGTGATAGTGGGGTTTGGCGGAATGCACTATAAATCCAGAAATCCAGAGCTAAAGCTCCTCCGGTCCACCCCATAACTGTGCCACGTCCCCTGCTCTTGCTCTCTCTTCGTCCACACCGCCCTTCATCCTACCTATCACAGTTGACCCAATGGCGGCATCTTTCCAGAGTGTGAGCTCGCAAGAGGTGAATTTTTTGTTTGACTGATACTCGCCACTCACCGACGCTGATGTAATCTTTCCATAGCAGACCGCTGACCGACAAAGTCCCATGCACGAACTCTACACCAACCCATTCGACTTCGCGCCCACCGCCAATACCGCCACGTCAGGAAAATCAGTCGACGGTCGTCTCTCAAGAATGTCCTCCGTCCAATCTCTCAACAGCGACGTCGAGAACCATCAACTTCCTTACAACTCCGTGAACGAGACGCTGCTCTTCTCACAATTACGTGCTCTACTACCGTCATTGGGCGGTAAAGCGGTTCTACAGCAAGTAGATATGACGTCCATTGATGAAACCCCTGAAAACTAAGAATGAGGTCGGTCGGCAGTCGATCGCCTAGTCATAGTAGAGCTAACAGAGACTCATACTTTTTAGCGTCGCATCGTCGTCAGGAGCTCTCGATCATCTGCCTCTCGGCGAAGATTCTTTCCCCCTTCTTATTCCCGAGAGCGTCGGCCTTCCGTGATGTTCGGTTGTTGGAGAGGCAATTGCGATGATACAGGTGCCATATATCGAGGAGTAGAGTGCATATAGAGTAAATTGATTGTACATATTCATACATGCATGCATAATATAGTTACAGATGATATAATAATCGTGTGTACAAGCCTTGAAATAGTACATGTGGTGGGAAACAGCTCGAACATTATCGAAAGGAAGTACATAGACGCCCTAAAGTTCCATGTCGTGAGTGACAGGTTTTGAGAGGTACAAGTAAAGTCACGTACGATTAATGTGTCCTCACGGACTCTCAGCCCAATCACTGCTGCCACTGCTGCCATCAACAGTGTAGTCATCATACGACCCAACGCTTGTAGCTCGCATCCTGCTATAGTTCGGCCGAGAGACATTGTATGCTTTCTGGGTATCGACTCGCCGCGGAGCATCCGTGCTCAGTTCGGGGTTCTTGCTCGACCCAACATAAGATGCATGGTCTAGCGGATGGACCCAAAAGAACTTGTTTGGGTAGAACAATTGGTTGACCTATAGCGAGAGGATGTCTATTAGGCTGCATTGTGCGTTATGTAGGCAAGTCTCTTGCCCAAAAATGGCGGTCCATTCTAACAGAATAAATCAGTTAGTGCGATGTGTCTGAAGAATATGACATACGCAGCGTCATAGCGTCGGACCCATCCAGCGGGGAGAGTTCTATCATCAGAGGACATGTTTGCTATGAGAGGGAAGATAGGCAGGATGGCGAGTGTGGGTCGAGACGTATCGATTTATATGTATAAGCCAATAGACACGGCTGAAGACTCGTCCGCCGGGGTCCGAGCCTGAGAGTGGGTTGGTCGATCCAGTAACGCTGAGGAGCGAGGAGACACGAGTTCAGGGATGCAATACATTTGGAGTGGACATGTGTGTGAGACGGATGAAACGGCCGATCCAGACTTGACCATATCGCGGAAAACCCTGGCACGGCGCGATAGACGGACTGAATGATATGAAGCACACAGGGTAAGATGACCGCCTAGATTAGAAGTGCAAGGCTGTTGCATTGGCCGTAAGAACAACGAAAGACCCTGTTGAGAATCTGGGCTGAAGGCACGCTGGAGCTTTAGCCTTTGTGAGCCAACCAGCTTTCCCACCATTCCCCAGATTTCTGGGGTAAGCCAACTTGACATCCAGGTACCAAGTAAGAGATAGGGCGTTGACCTGCATCATGGCATCAGTGCAGAGAGCGCCTCCGTTGCCTCCTGTATCTGATCGGAGGCGGACCAAATGACCACAACACGCTCATAGATCCAGCGCTATTATGAATGCTGATTGCCACGGAGCTCGGGATGACCAAATGCCAAAGAATATCCGCGACCAAAGACGGAGTGCATGTCCAATCCAAAGAAAAGAGAGCGCTGAGCGACGACAGAGGGTGGCTCGGAGATAACGGAGAACGCTTGCTCATCGTTCTCGAAACTTCATCAGGAAACCCGCAAAACGCCGATCGAGGTCAAACACGGCCGCTCAAGCGCAATCAAGGCCATCCACGCTCGATGGAGGGGGTAGTCAGAATCACGCTCGACCACGGAGAGAGCGTGACAGGCTCTGTAAATGGGTCTGGCAGCCTAGATCAGGCTGGTTCATCCACGATTGCGCTCAGACGGATAGTCGGAAAATTATAGAATAGAACCAATACATATATATTGTCATCTATGAAATACAACACTAATACAACCAACTAAACGAAACTAGAGTAGCTATCAACCCAGCTCGTGATACTATTGGTCAGCGACTTACTATAGGAATCCGCAAGAACATATTTCGGGAAGAAGCTCACTTTCATCCCTCCGATTCCCTGGTCTATTCCCTTGCGCGTTGACAAAAACAGCGACGTCCTTGCTAATGGGCAGTTTGACGTTCAAGATCGATGCGAGAGTGTTTTGCGAGAGAATCCTGCGCGATCATATAAGAACATGACATGGAGCCTAGAAACGTTGCCTGACTTACATTACATGAGGCCCAACCTCTCGTCAACATCGCTACTGATCTTGAAGCGAAATCTCTGAAATTAGCGTGCTTCAGAACTGGATAATTGCCTGCGAAAATTAAGTGAAGTTGAAGAAAAGACAGAACAAAGCATGACTTACGTATGCTTTTCACGAGAAGGTTGCGGACAGCTTCAATCCAGCTAAGAGAATAAGATACACCATGTCAATACGAAGATTCACAGATGCAACTGAAGATGGCGTACCGCTGACACCTTGGCCATGAATTGACAATAAATGGACCGAACGAAAAGATGGTGATAAATCGAAGGCGAGTCGGAGGATTGGGTTGAGAGTACGACTGAGCTTGCGAGTAGAAAAAACTTCATTAGAGCATTGACAGGCTCTCGAGGGCTGATAGTAACGGCGGCCTTGAGGCTTTGAGGGTTGGATAACGTTGAGTGGACGCAACTGTGGCTGGCGCAAGACTGACGTGGCGGTTGAAGACGAACATGTCACACCCAGTCACAGGTTTGAAAGCCAGCGCTATGAGGACGGAGAGCCAGACGCGTCGCGGAAAATGGCTCAGTCCCTCGCTTGGCGGGCTCAAACCCGTCCGAACCCGTCCACGCGTGATTGCAATTTTGCGCGTTTCCTGATGTTGGAGCAACGTCCACAACCTGCTGGAGCGCACCTCTTATGCTGACGAACGCACTCATTTCGATTTTGAGAGATAAGAGAAGATCTTAAGATGACGCGGTACCAATATTTCTCCAGAGAACGCACTCGCTCCAGGGCCAACATCCAGCATGATTGTCCATCTCGTCGTCTCCCAGCACCTCCACGACAACCACCGGTATGCTGAAAGCCCCTCTCCAAGAGATCACTATCTTCGCGCTCTAGCCGAAAGACGGGCAGCCTGCCAAGCTTGCGAGGCTGAATTGCTAGACCGATTCTATGCGTCGCATACCTCACGGCGTGCACCCCTTCGTCCGCATTGCTTGAAAACGATCATTCTAGGCCCTCGTGTAAAAAAAATTATCATGGTCCTTTTCTTCACCGAACTCTTGTGCAATGCCTCCAGAACCAGAAAGCGGCAGAAGCTCGCGATTACCTGGGCGAACAGAGGATAGCAGGAGCCAGAACCTCTCCCGATGACGCCCGCGAGCGGCCTCTTTCCAAACGGCAAAAAACTCAATCTAAAAAGCGTGCGCATCTAGACAAAGCTTTTGCCGCCAGATTCGGCGTCACGGATGGGATCCATGCCCTAGTACGTTTTCTTTCTTGCAGTCTTACCAGTTCCCATCTAAACTGGGTTCATCAGCCCGCCTACGAGGCCCGTGCTGGCTTATCGCACAGAAATAATCCTGCAGCGAGCGAGAAAGCTCAGATACGATCCAAACCGTCTCCCGCATTGGACGAACTCACATCGATCCGCTCCCATTTGGATTCTATCAGTTCATCATTCTCATTTCCGACACATCTCGTCTTTGACGCTTCTTCAAAAGATGCTCCGAACCTCACATACAATGCCGTAAATGCAACTCTAGACTCCTACGAGGATGCTCTTTCCAAAATACTTGACGCGGTCGAATCCAATGGAGACGAGGAGATACGATTTGCGAGGAAAGAGATCGCTCGAGCTATTGAAGCGACGCTCTCTGATCTGGATAGCAAGAAAGAAGCCGCATGGCAGAAGTTGAAGGGCTTTCCAACCTCAGAGCAGATCTCTGACCAGATTCGCGACGACTTGGATAAGCCTGCCCCAGGCGCTGAAAGAAGTATCGGTCACTCCGTGAGCCCTGTAGTTCCGGAGGCTCACAGACGGTCACCTGGTGTGGCTCCGCGGAACAGAACAGACGAAGATAAGGAAACTGAGACACCTCTGAACGTGTCACTCGAGGACGCTATTCGCGATTTGGCACCCCTAGATCCATCCGGCATCCCTACACGACTGGTTTCATCGAGAGATAGGGCCACTTCCGTCGCGGACTCAGATCCCAACGCAGCGCCACAAACGCCCATGCCGTCCATCGACAACGCGTCCCATATATCGGAACATGACATCCCGTCTACTGATCGCCCCTCTCTGCCTTCCGCTTTGCCAAAGGACTCCCAATCCGACGACTCCTCGTCTCAGCATATCGGACCGAATTCACTGAATGGTGTCACGTCGTCAGAACCTCTGCAGGCATCGAGGCCAAACACATACCTTGTGCCCGCCGTGGAGGAGCAGTCTGCATTATTGCTGCCACCTCCAACGATCGATACGACATCGGGACTTACCAGTAACCCGCAATATTCAGACTCTGAAAACGCACGATCTGAGAATCCCATCTTTATCGAACACCTTGATCGAAAAAATCAGTCGGCGGCCGATGTTACATCAGATGTCGATTCAGTATCTTCTGAGTCATCAGAAGACTCGATTGATGTCTTGGGTGACCACGATGTATCAGACTTGGAGAGCTTTGAAATGGTTTATTGATTGTACTTTCGCATTCCTTTGAGCAAAGGGATCTTCTAATGCAACTACTACTCGCGTATCGTGTTCGCGCGGCATTATATCCCTTAGGACGTACAAACTAGAAACCGAGAGAGAGAACTAGCATGTTGCAGATATAAATAAAATCAGTGGATACAGTAGAATGAGTAGAATGAGAACAATATTATGATGCAGCGACAGCGGAGCCTTCCCTTTCTAAAGCTTCCTCCCAGTTTTCGGCGAACATGTCTCGTTGTTCCTCCGGATCAGCTAGCAAAGCGCTAATTTTGGAACGATTTTTACTCTCAAGCTCCGACATGAGGGCTTTTACAGCTTGGGAGGCACGGCTACATGATTTAAGATCAGAAGAGGTGGGAAGGTATAAGTAGTAGAGGCTGACCTAGGTGCGTATGTTCGGGCGAAGAGCATAGCCTCAGCCTGGCGCCCGGTTTTTTGGAGCAGGTCGATGCAGGCCTTTGGATCCCCGAGCTGCAAAAGAGTAGCAAAGGCCAAGTTGTTGAGACCCTTTGAAGCTGAACGATATATAAGCACCGTGCTTTCGTCATGAATAGACAAGACGTACCGGCCTGCTCTGCGACCTTCTGTAAACCGTTCCTGTCACCCGTCGACAGAAGGAGAAGCATGAGAGCGCTGAGATCTCCGGCCTTTTCGAAGCAATCTCGCGCCAAATCGAATCTCCACACTGTCAGTGCTCTGTCACCGATGGACTTCCACTTCGTTGTGGCTTCGCCTTCCGGGATACTTCGGACGATCTCAAGGGCCGTATCAAGGTCATCGAGTTGCAGCGCAAGATCGAATTTATGGTCGGGGTCGAGAGTGACCGAGATAGCGAGTTCCTTCAAATCTAGATAATCACAGACGGTCAAGAGGGGACCAGGAACGATCACAAAGAAGACAAACCTCGCCCTTCCAAGAATCGAGCGATTCTATTTCTCTGATCCTTGGGCACCGAGTTGAGAATTTCGGCGGCGGCATCCAAATCACCACGTATGATAGCGGTCTCGTATTCAATCACACTCAAAGACAGAGCGTATCCGTAGATATTGACTTCTTTATCGGCGAGATAAATTCGGTTGTGTGTAGGCATGAAGCCAAGGAGGTAAAGAGGTCTATCATTAACTGAGATCCAGCGCATGTCAGACTGAAGCAGGAAATAGACGTACGTTTCGAAATGCGAGACGGTATGAGCTTCGGAGCCGATGAGATAGTTAAGCCTGTTCGTTGCTGTAGTATAAACGAAACAGTCTCCAACCCATTTAGCTGTTTTGACACTGCAATGCAAGTCAATATGGGCCGAAAGAAGCATGAGGTCTCATACTTGTCGTTGATTTCAGCAATCACATCGAATGCTTCTTCAACGCCCTCATCGCCGAGGTCTGCGCCTTGCTCCACGCGTGCATCGAATGCAGATCGGTCAAAGGTCAAAACATAGAATGAGTCAGAGGTTGCAATTGCGACTTGTGTGCCAGAACCAGACCAGTAGATCTAGAGATGTTTCACCGTCAGTATTGAATGCAATATAAATATCATTACTCACAGCTTTCGCATCGACATCAACTCGTCTAACAATCTCGCCAGTTTCCCAATCCCAAAACACTACAAAGCCACTACCCCTGGCACCAAGAAGAGTGCCGCCACTCAAGCCTTCAACAGCCCACGTGCCACTCCCTTTCATCGGCGGTGTTGTTCGCTCCTTGAAGTTCTTGTATATCCGGACTTTCGTCTTTCCATCCAAGACAGCATACGTATTGGAGTCGTTTGCCCACGCAAAGGAGGAACCATTGCCAAATGATTTGTTACGCCACGCCAGAGCCGTGTAAATGATGTATTCGCCATCACCGACTACAGTGACGAAGCGGCCGTTGGGAGAGTGGTGCATTGCGGTAGGGAATATTTCGGTCGAACCGAAATCGCGCGTGGGAAGGGGTATGCGAGAACCATCTGGGACTGGTGTATCTAATTGCGGAGGTAAATGAGAGCCTTGAAGTGTCTCGGAGAAACGAACCTTGCGCCTGCTGAATATTTGCGGACAACACTTCGGTGTTGCGAGTGAACACCAATTTGCCACTTGGGTCCATGCTAAAGGATGGTTCATCACGGCCGAGCTGAACAAGCGACATGAGATGAGTTCATGCCCGTGCAACGATTAAAGCCGCGTACCTTAACAACTACAACCCCCTCATCGTAGCCGACAGCGACATCATTTGAGCCTTTTCTCAGGGCAATACACCATGCTCGTTCCAAACCGTAGCTCAGGGTGTTTTCCAGCCTATACGTCCCACTGTTCCAAAGTTTGACGGTACCATCTTCGCTTCCGCTGACGATGATTGGAAGTGCCGGATGGAACACCGCAAAGCAGACGTTGCTGGTGTGACCCTCCATCGTCTGCACACAACTCTTCGACAGGTAGTCCCAAACTTTAACAGTGCGGTCATCTCCAGTCGTCACGAGGTAGGGTTTGTCGGGGCCAGGATAGAATTCGACATAATTTACGCCCTTGTCGTGGGCCTCGAGTGAGAAGTTGGCTGAACCTGAAGTCAGCGACCAAATTTTGACGGTGTGGTCTAGACAGGCGGAGGCGAAGGTGTTGGGGTCTTTGGGATTGACGGCAATGTTCATGATGTAGTGAGTGTGACCTTCGTACAGCTGAATGCACCTCCAGTTCTTCTCCCAATCCCAAGCTTTGATGGTCATATCGTCACATCCTGTCAGGACAATGCTGGCGGTAGGATGGACGGTTAAGCATCGAATGTAATCAGGATGCGCCTCGAATGCGGTGACTTTTTCGTGGGTGTTGTAGTTGAAGACGCGCAGCTGGAAGTCGTCCGAACCAGCCACAAACCAATTCTTTCGAGCGATGAATCGAACACAGCGTACTGGGACTTCGGCGACTTCGAATGTCTTAATGATTGCGCCAGTATCGAGATGGTATATGTTGACTGAGCCGTTATAGAGACCGGTCAGCAACCAAGGTTCTGTTGGATGGAAATCGACGGCTTTGACGCGGTCAGACCGCGCGAATAATTTTCGCTGCGACTATTCAGACACTTTCCATGACAAAGAGCAGATATACCACTCACGTTCACATCCAGAAGCATTGTTCTTTACACGTTAGCAGCAAGTGATTCGTAGCCGTAGCTTTCGTTTTCAAACCCCGATCGCTCACTTGCTGCCGCAGCCGTCGAAGGCCCATCATGCATCATTCTGCCTCTAAGTCTGATTTCAAGCCAAATCCATCAAGAGACCAAGCATCCTATTCAATTAGGGGCGAAACTGTAACCTTTCAGTACCCCCAGGAGTTGTATAACGTGCGTGGAAGGCGACTTCTTTCCACGCGACTCACGCTGGTTGATGGATTGTAGCACTTCTCTAACTCAGTTGGAAGCTGCAAACATTGACCGCGATATATTTATCCAGCTCTCTCGATTCCTTACGTGGACACGTACTAGAACCTTCAAAATGTCACGATCCGAGACCTTATATCCAATTTTCTCAGCTCTATGGCGCTCCAAGATTTCTGCAGTTTTCTAAGTTTCGTCATCAAAGAAACTAGATCATGTGGCATCCGTTGACTTATCATTGTACTCTATACTCGTCTGCCGATTTTGACTTCGGCTTTTGCTTCTTGTGGGCTTCATAACAGCCTTGAATTCCAGACGGAGTCTTATCATCGAGCTAACCTAACGGTACATTCCCTCATCTGAACGCCTCGTAAAGGCGAAAGACTTTTCCCACTCGTGGATATTCGATCTGCAAATAGCCTCCGGCCCTACCCTCTCATTATAACGCCTCTCGAAATGAATGCCGCTGAACCTGCTTAGGGCTTCCAGCCTACTGTCTATTGTCTAACACACACTGGTGCTCTCGAAGTCGCTTCAGGTACTCTCACGCAGCAATGTTGCATTATACTGAATGGGCTGAACACATCGACCTCTTCTGTCAACCTACTAGCATGCATGGACATGGAGCGAGAACACGGTAAACAGATAGGCCTCAGTATGCGTTGTTCACACGAAATACGTGGCTGAGCATCCGAAAGCAACACTGTCGCGTCCTGTGTCATGATAAAGGAGACGTCAGAGGAGATCAGTCAAGATCTATGAAACATAGCGGGCTGCGACGTTCGTCTCTCCATATGCTCACAAGTACTGTTCGCAACAACAAGTGCAGATCTGTGTGATATACGTGGTCATGGTAGCACATGCAAATGTCATTCTGCAACAAAACCCATGCGGTTTGACAGAAACAACGCTAGCCGAGCGCGGGATACAGTATAAAACATTTCTCCTTTAGTATACACGTTCGAACCCAAGAAAGATCAAGCTACACAATAGTTACTCCATCGAAGATAACATTGAGCCATGCTGCAAGGCGATAACCCTGTTTCGCAATTTGGGTATCGATAATCGGAATTGCAGTATTGAAGTAGGAGCCAGTGCACAAGTCTGTGCCGTTCACAAAATTGAAGACAACGGACTGTTTTTACACATGAGTGGGAGGTTCACAATGAGCGCCTGAAAGTTACAAATCGCAATACTCACACAGTCAAAGGTGTTCGAATCCTGGGCCCATGCGAGAGGACAAGCGAGCTCGGGAATTGTGTCTTGGGCGGAGCGGCGGAAAGCATGTTTCCTGGCAAGCGCAACGTCATCTTCAATGGTTGTACCAATCAGACCACGTTTGGACGATTGTGTGGATGTGACGGAAGAGCAGGAAATCCAAGAAGCAGCTTCTGATTGGTACTCGCCACTCTGAAAAAGGATGAGTTTACCTCGTAGAGAATCGACGGAATAATCTCGTTACCTGGATTCTGGCAACCAGGGTGCTTGCCCAAGTAGTAACAGAACCGCCGTAAAGCGCGTTGAGATTTTGAGTGATCATACCCGTGTCTGCCAGATCTACGTTAGTATCTCATGCACAATAACCATCAGTTCCGCGTACCCCAAGTCTACATGGGGATCAGTCAAACTTGAAATGGGAAAACTTGAAAGAAACTTACGGCATGAAGATTAGTCTTCTTGCCCGCGCATTTGGTAGTTATGTCGTTTCCGCCGACTTCCAAAGCTTCGACGTGCAAAGGCTGGCCAATGTCTCCAATAAACTGAAGCACAGGTGAGAACCCGCCAATGGATCCAAGTGTCTCAAATAATACTCACATGGTCTGGAAGATCGACGAGTGGGAATCAAACAATAGTGAGATTCTGAAAACGCTTACCGAGAAACTTGAGTGCTTCTTGGCGTTGCATATCATCAAGAGTTGTGTCCTGAATACGCGTGGTGTAGTTGGATATTGCGGTTACTGATGAATGACCATGAGAAAAATTATGCGAGACGTTTGAACTTCGACACATACGAGTACAAAATCCTGTTGCGCAATCGCGACTCTGAGAAACAGAGCATGAGCCGTCTAAGGGTTCATCTGTCGTCTGGGATCAGATAACACCCGAGGAGACACGAGCACATGCAGACCTTCGGCGTCAATGAAGTGAAGTGGCGCGGACCACGAATATGCCTTTTCTTCTCGGACAGTGTCAGCCCACTATAGACTTTTGGGTCAACTTCTGAGCAGACAAGCATGGGTCACAAAATACGAACCGGGGCAGCAGGTCCCAAAGACTCGTTGTACGTAGCGCCCAAAGAGGACTGAACAAACGCCAAAGCGTTCGGGGCCAAAAACTGCATTGCTACATATCTGCGGACCATAGTGAGCTCTGGTAGTCACTGACTGGGACCTAGAAAAAGGCTCACCCCACTGTCTCGTGGCCAAGTTCTCCCCAAGCGACTGCTTGACCAGCCAAAACGCAGGTACAAAAAATAGCGGTGGTGAGCATGATGGTGTCTGGAAGGCAAGGAAACCAAGCAGGCAAGGAGAGCAGGTATCTGTTCAGGCGACTTTTATACAAAGTAAAGTATAGCAAGTGAGGAGCGAGAGCATGAGGAGCATTAGCTTCGAAACAACGAACAGCATGCTCTGTAAACAAAGTGCCGTACGGAGGATAAGAGGATACTCACGTGCGTCGACTTCGGAGTCCACAGAAGCGCCATCATGATCGTTCGCTGAGCTCGGGATCAAATGGAACAGAGGAGAGTCTAGAACGTCGGGGAACAGCTCGGCCGGGCAGCAAAACATTGACGGAGATAGCGGAGATGTGACATCGGACAGGCTTGCTCATCGTTCTCGAATATTCAGGTCGCATCCACCGACGACGCGCAACGGACAATTGCAACGACGCGCGTCCTGCGCTGACGAATCTATCCATATCTTTGCCTATAAAGAGAAAGCTGAAGATGACGCAGTATCATCAGTCTCTCTTCAGAGAACGTATCTCCTCTATTGGAAATATCCAGCATGCTCGTCTTTGCTCCCCAAGCTTACCCCCAGTTCCACCTTCGACCTCAACGACCTCGTGCTCAGCGCGAGTCTCCCAGGGAGCGTTACCTTCGTGCTCTAGCTGCAGAGCAGGCCGCTCGCGAAGAATACGAGGCTGAACTTGCTGAACAAGTTTACGATCCGTATTCCAATTACTCTGGCGACTACTTCGAATCTCCCTTCCCCTCACGTGGCAACCCTCTGCGCTCTTCGTATGGCCGTCTCGAATCTCCTTACGTTTCTCGTCGAGATCTCGCTCTTTACCTCCAGCAAGAGCAGGAGGAGGCTGAGGCTATCGAGTATCTAAGACGCCAGCAACAGGCCGAAGCGGCTCGTCGTGCAGCCATCCAGGCCCGACAAGAGGAGGTTGCAAGGCGCAAGCAGCGCGTTGCGGAAATCAAGCGTCAGCAGTACCAGCGGTATGTCGAGCAAGTGAAGGCAGCGAAGGCTCGAGAGCAGGAGGCGGCTCTACAGGAGACGTTGGCCGCCGTCTTCGCAGCATATCTTCTCGAACAGAAGGTCGGTCTATACCGTCACCGTCCTTACTTACAAGTACTCATCAATCCACCGCAGGAATCGAACGGGAACCCTGTACCAGCACCTCAGAAGCCCGCCGTTCAACCTACTCAGACGCAGGAGGCGAAGCAGCTGAAGAAGCCCTCGGAACGTCGACAACGGTTGAACCACTCGTTCACCACTATCTTTGGCACTCCCGTTGGCAGTCATGTTAAGGTACGTCTTCATCGTCTATGTTGCCTACATCAGCGTCTAATATCCCGCCAGGACTACCCGGCTGAGGCGATCAAGGCCGCCAAGGTTGCCTTCAAGTTTGTGCCACCGACTCAGACGGCGCCAGAACCCAACACCCAGTCATCTTTGGACAAGCTCGCGGCGATCCGCTCCGAGTTCGTCTCGCTCACTTCGTCGTTCTCCTTCCCCTCAACTCTCGTCTTCGATCCCACATCCCCCTCTCCCAAACTCGCTTTCAATTCCATCAATGCCGCTCTGCACTCTTACGAAGAGTCGCTCATGAAGCTTCTGTCGAAGCTTGACGCTGTCGAGTCCGATGGAGACGAGAACATCAGGACGACTCGCAAGGAGATCGCTCGATTGGTCGAGGCTGCTCTTCAGGGCTTGGATGCGGAGAAGGAGGAGATGTGGAAGAAACAGAGGGTAGAGACGAGCACTGGCGCTGCTCCTGTGACAGGCTACGAAATAGTCGATGATGCTTCTGAGACATCAGATGCAGCCACGACCGCCATCTCGATTCCCATCGCAGGACCTAGCGAATCCACCCCAGTCGTGAGCGAGACGCCTCGGGAGACAGTCTCTGTTCCTGTCGGACCATCCAGCGCTCTGGAACTGGATGTCACTATCTCACACCCCACCTCAGTCATCCTCAGCAGCGAACCTTCGCCTGCATCGTCTGCCACAAAACCGCACCTCGAGTCACATGCCGTCGAGACTCCAGATGTTTCTTCTACGTCTGCCACCGCCGATGCCGATGAAGCTCAACACCAGGTCGCTCCACAAGAATCCGAGCCATCAACCTCCGATTCTCCTGCCTTGCTCGACGATCTATCATCCACCGAGTCCGTACCCCAAATCCTCTCTCCTCCTGTTATGGACGACTCGCCAGCTTCACCGTCGACTAGCGAAACAACGGAAGAGCCGGCTGTGCCAGCCCCTGAAGTCAATTTGACTTCGTCCGCCGATGAAGCCATCGACTACGGCTCGGACGAGTCTGATACCAAGTCGGTCTCCTCAGTGTCGTCGACGGCAACACAAGAATCATTGGAGGTTGTGGATCACTCGTCAGACGAGGAGGAATTCGAGGTTGTAGGTTAAGTTTATTCATCATGTTTCCGTCTTTTTCCAAGCTCTTTTCCATATTGTATCCTTCCACATCATACTCAATTTCTTCATTACATGTATCATAATGCGTATAAAGCGAACACAATGCCACCCAAAATCAGGATATATTCGACAGCAGAAGCTGAAATGCAAAGAACCGGAGTCAGTTTGACGAGAAGCTTCGGGTTTCTAGGATTAAAATCAGAAGTGTGCTACTTGAAAGAATGAATACGATGCTCACCTTGCAAGACTTGACCAGCCTGACTGCCAATTCTTCTTGAGTCGGCAGATGCAACGCAACACAGGCGCTCTCTCCCAAAATACTGTTATGCAGGAGAAAGCACGGTGGGACCTCGACGTCTCCAAAGGAGAACCAGGGCCGGGCATGATCTCCGAGGAGATCAACGACGGTCCCAATCGATAGCTATACGCGTGTTTTAACTCGCCGGCTGAAACAGCCGGAGAGTGCCCCATCCCCCATCTTGCGACGAGGCCTCGCAGCCAACCCGGCAGTCCATTCAGCTCTCAAAGGTGCATCAGTCCAGTCATCGTGCTACACACGCGCGAGCCTTTCCTTCGCCAGAGGTGTAGTTCCGAAGAACAGGGAGCCCCTACAAGTGGACATGGCGGTAGGTCTGAAGAAAGAAAAGCTGAGATCGAAAATTCGCCAGACAATGTAGCTTGCTGTCTTCATTTCGAGCTCCTAATCAATTCGTTGCCAGATTTCTCTTGAGAATAGCGAAGGAGAAGAGAATATTGATCAAGGCAAACGAGCAGATGCTGAGGCGACACGGTCAGGAAATGGCCCTCGGAGTCGGCTTTCGGGTTGTCCGCCGCTTTCGGCTCCGAAGCCGGACTTCGGCAACCGTGCATCTGCTTGCTCTTTCGAGCCATCTGCTATATTTCTGCTGAGCCCTCCTCACAAGCAAGTCACGTTCGCGTGGGACTTCCAAACATTGCCAGGTGCTATAACAATTGCCAAAATTTGAATCTCAGCTCTCTGTGTTGAGACCCCCCTCCATGTTCACCCCAGCAGTGGGCTCGCTGTTCTTCGGAACTGACACCATTGGAGACGGAACGGCTCGTGCGTGTGTAGCACGACGACTGTCCTATGGACCGTGGAAAGAGTTAATGGACTGGAGGACTGGCTGCGTGGCCCCGTCGCAAGGCGAGGCACTTTCCTCCTGTCTGGGAGGCGAGTTAAAACCGCGTATCATAGCTGGGAAGTGGTTCCGGGCTTGGTCTCTTCGGAGGCCTCGCCTGTCGAGCCTTAATCTCCCTTTGGAGACTTCCGAGGTGTCAACACCCTTCATCCCATATAACAGTATCTTGGGAATGAGCATCGGTGTTGCATTAGGTTTGCCGACTTTAATTAGCAGGAATTAATAGCCCAGTCCCGCAAGGTGAATATGGCATACATCTCTAGGTCGGTCTATCCTGATCTGACTTACAGAACACCTAATCTCCTCGTCAAACGGGATTCGATGGCCGTCCTCGAAGTCCTCTTCTTGTTCATTGTTATGAACAGAAATGGCTGGAAACGAAGATATCAAGCTACATAACGTGGCGCCATTTTCGGACTCGGCCTTCTCCTTTATCTTATATCACAGGTTGACCAGACATGCATGAGAGAGAGCACCGGGTGGCTGCGTTGACGTTCGTCGACCTCAGAGGAGGTAACATTCAACGTTCGCGCGGTGAGTACCTTGTAATTATCTCTGTTATAATCGATGTCAACACTCATGATTCCCCTTCACTCTTGACCCAGATCTTCGTCCTGGAACTCTGAGTGTTCACGTTAATAGTAAACCCGGGCCCAACCCCGTTCTCCGTTGCCTAATTTCAATCAGTGGAATGTGTCCCTTGATGCGCCGCCGTATCCAAGGCCGTATACTCACTTGCATTATCACACCTCCACTGGCATCCAGTCAGTGATACAAGTATTATGAGACAAGAATCTCACTGTTCCGAAGAATCAGTATCGTAAATCCTCGAACAGCGACGAAGGTCCGGGATGAGTTCGCATTTGTCTCAAATTTTCCCAGCCTAAGGCTTTTGTCTTGTTCGTAAACAGTTATCCTTCTAATATAGTATGGCGGTGTCTACTGTGACTTAGGGAAAACGTGATAATATTGGGTCGAATTGAAGATTGACATCAACACAGCTGTAAACACTACAGTACCGACTGACAGCCTGAGCCTTCACCAGCGAGGCCGCACCCTAGAGCCAGTGTCTGCAGCTACAATGTACTCGATTTCTTTGCCGGCAGTGAAAATTTCAGAAGACAAGCGTTCCAGAACCTGAAATCAAACCACCTCGACACCTCCAAATATGGATTCGGACGAGGTTCCAATCTCATGGGATGAAGGTGCAGATAATCCAGTTTAATCGGGTCACTACCTTGTTGAGCGACCTCAATTTTTCTGTTTGAGGCAGAGTAGCCAAGAGACTTCTTGATTTGTGGGTTATCATTTCATTCATGGATTCACTTTGCAATGTTGTTGTCGACAGCTATGATCCAACAAGCTTTCGTCAGTGAGACTCGTCGGCGGGTGTCCGTTCTGCTCTGCTCCCAACCCCATCATGCATCACGCTCGGTTCAACAGCCATGTTGAAATTGCAACTTGAGAACGACACTAGTCGCAGTTGGCGTACTCAGCGTTTGCTATACACTGGCAATACAGATCGCACCATTTCCGCAGCCGACCCTCTGGAGAACGCGATCAATTGAATATCACAGCTCGAACAGAAAGAATCAAAGTGGAGTGCTCGCTGATGCCAGGTATGTACAACTTGCATGCCCTCGGGAAGGACGCATACTTATAGGTCACGCCCATCAGTGATTTCTATATTTCTTCGCTTTTCTAGAATCAATGCAACTCTCTTTGGAAACTCCTTCCGATCTCCTCAAAGGTTTACAGATCCTGCGGAGCGTAGGGGAGGCTATTCCAGCTGGCGGCATACTCAAGGCCGTTGCTGGTATCGGTATTGTAGTTTTGGAGACCGCAGAGGTAAGCCAGGCTTGAATGGATGCACGTTTCTTGATCTGACAGAACCTTCAGACGATACGAGCGAACAAGAAAGAATGTTCCGATATCGCAAAACGTGCTGCACAGGATATATTGATGCTCACGTCTCAGCTTACTAGTAACTCGGACAAGGATGCACCTTTGTCTGACGACCTGCGAGATCGCCTCGAGGGCTACCTTCAGTTAGTTGGACATTCGTCTGCTTGTCAAGTCGCTCATCATCGCACTCTACAGAGTACTTCAGGAAGTCTCGCTGACGGTGACAAGATTGAGCACTGAATCCAGGCTGAAGCGTACCCTCCGCTCTGCAAGTATTCAGGAAGATGCGAAAGACTGTTTGAATAAACTCAATGAAGCGTACCAAGCATACGTCGTGAGTCACCAATATAATCGCAGGTGACTCAGGCTTATATCAGGCAGCTTCAATTCTCGATAGCTACGGATACTAAATTAACCGCACTTGTGCGCGAAATGCGATCTCTGAACTCGAAATTAGAGTTGACGATCGCTATGAACCGAGACGAACCTGATGAGGCATGATATTCCGTGATTGACAAGAAATAAAATAGCTCATTCTTCTTATCAGATTCCTCGGATCCCTATGCAGCAGATCAAATTCGGCGAAGAAATCAGTCGTGTTGAAGAGAAGGCATATATCCTTCGTGTCGAGCATGGGAAAATTCAGGCTCCAGCGAGGAGTCTGAGAGCTGTGATATTGCGGAGGTTTGAAGCAAAGTCGGAGAAGGCAAATGAATGCCATGGCTTCCATGATTTCAAAAGTGAAATCAGATTCAGAGGAGATCTGTTGTGAACTTCATTTTCCTTCACTTCACGAGTGCAGACGTCTAATAAGGCCATGTAACTAAGGCATCGAAATTTCGCAAGAATGGTTGGTGTCGCTACTTCGACCACGGGAAGAACAAAAATAATTATCTTGGAGGGCGGTAAGCTCAGAAAGGATGTGAAAGAAATCAGACTTATACCGTAGCCGCAGGGACAGTTGTGGCGTACGATCATCTACAGAGTTTATCCGGTCTCGATTATCTCCTTGAGCATCTTCGGATTGTAAGCGATGCACTGTGCGCGTGTACTTATTTAAAACTAACAAACTCACAGACGTGTGAACTCATAGTACGAGATATTCAGTGTGTCATTTGCCCGGTGACTGAGAAACAAAAGGCAGCATATCGGTTTCTTCAGGAACACAGAAGTTCTTGGAGAGGAGGTGTGAGTCTCCTAAATGTAAATGACCGAATACTCAATGATGGTTGGGCTCAGTTTCGCGAAATACTCTTGAGTGCGAGGGATAAGCGCCTGTGCATCGGAGGAGCGGGCAGAATAGACGCACAGTATAGTGACTCGAGTTGGCGCCTGGAGGAAGCGTTTGTCAGAGTGAGTAGCTCTTCAATGCGAATAAGTTGTGCTGATGGGTTAGTACCGGCAGTTGAGGGACGGGGCTGGTAGGCGGTATTCTGTTCTCTATTGACATTTCTCTGATAACTTAGATCGGACTGGGGGAGGGGGTCTCTCCTTTGAAGACTATGCTCATCGGTTTTTGCGAGCAAGGGAATTGATGCTCAAATGGAGTGAAGAGAACACGGAGCAGAATGCTCGCCATTTATGCACAGTTCTGTGGCTATGGAGCGCGTGCAGTAGATCTGACCCAGAAACTGAAGGTTCACCCGGGCCTGCGGTTGCCTATATCGGATGGGTTGAGGAGAAAGTATGGCATGGGAATCGGGATGCGATACCTATCCTCCATCCACGCCAGGGAATTCCGGCTGTTTATCCGCCAGAATATTTCCTATCGGCATTTCGTCAGTGCGATGACAAAAGGGAACGAATCGTGGGAACTCAGTATAGAGGGTACACAAGGTCAAGCTCTCAATCCTGATATCCGAAGTCTTGACTCGCTTACGCAATTGTATAGATGGCGGACGGACATCTCTCCTGGACAAACGATCCATCTTCAGATGATGAGCTGCTCATTTTGCACAGATCGGATGTCTGACTCCTTCCATGCATCCACCTCACCACTTTCCCGAGATTTCGGAGTTGAGGTTGATTCTCTCCGCTTAGGTAACTATTACACTCTTATTCACGAACACATTTACCAAGTCCTCCTAGTTTCCCGCGTGACCTTCAGTGTCTTGACTTCCATCACATTGCTTGAAGGATGTTCAACGACCGTCTATTACTTCGCGCATCCCCCCAAGCCTGATGGATCTCTACCGGATCCTCCAGGCTTTTGGTCTTATTCGCCTGAACCCTTAGCGGATGCATCTCTTGAAGCTGGCAGTGCGGAAGTCAAGTTCAGTAATGTGTGAGTGTATAGGTCATCCTGCCAGTCCGCATACCTCATGCAGGATTCAGGACCTCGAATGTCAGGTACCATAAACTTGATCCGGCGGTCCACCATCTTCTCCAAGACTTCGAATCTCAAGGCTTCTTACTCGTCTCTGAAATCAATCGCGCTTTTGGGGTGCCATTTTCCACTACCCGTCCAGTTCCAGAGCGACAAGAGACTTCCTTCAATCAATCACTGCGCCACCGATTGCGAACTAACCGAGTTTCTGCTAGATTCAAGTACAGGAAGAGAGACAAGTTGTCACTGTAATATGATGTTCCATACACTTGACGTCTCCACTCGAGTATTGGCTGTTTATTGTGTATTATTATGTTTGGAATTAAAATAATGCATTATATATCGGTCGGCAGCTAGGCAAACTATAATAGTACCGATGTCACTACAACAAGATGTGTCTCAGTCGGGTCGGATGTACAACTGCGTAGTCTCTTGGAATACTTGTTCATCAGAGCGTGATCTCAAGGAAGCGTCGGACATTGCTCAATATTGCACATAGACTATCAGTGAAATCGTCACGGGAGTTGGTGAGGGACAAAAAGATCAGAGAAAAATTATGCAAGCAGCTATCATCACCTGATTCCAAAGGAATCCAATCGACGATTCAGATATGCAGTCCGACGGAAAAAAACTGCGAAAGCAGATGCGGCTCTGGGAGAGCCAACCTGCCGGTTCCGTGGCCTCGAGGCCGATCAACGCCATTTTAGGCAACGGAAGCAAATGTCGATCAGGGACCTATTGAACACAGTCGACGTCCTCTGCGACCTTGGGTTTTAGACAGACACACTGAACAATAAAAATTAGTAATCCATGTGATCGTTTATTCCGACACTTTCAGACTGTTTTGGCAACCTTCTGCAATGCAGTTGTCCACTCTCAATGCTTTACGACGATATAATCTCCAGGACAACCGCTGGCTCTGTCTGTGTCTCGCAGAGTTATCTGCTCCCGGTAGATACCCATTCGAAGTTGCAAGCTCCTAGTACGAGAAAAATGGAACAAACTTGAAGAGAACAGCGAAAATGAGGGGACGAAAGACGAGTTCAAGCGGATTTTCCCCGCGCAAGTGAAGAGGGCACCGTGCTAATATTTTGGGTATGTTTCTGAGGACACGAGTCGTCAAGTACCGATTGGAACCTCTTGGAAAATGACTCACTCATTTTTCGAACCCCGTGAAGGAGGAAAGCACCGGCGCCTATTCCATGGCGACCATCCGGACCTACATACCTTCATGCTCTCCTCCCACCTTGGCCGCTCTCGGAGCTCTTGTAATCTGTCTCCTCCTCAATTTCGTAGCAACCACATTCAAAGGGAATGCAGTGTGACTCTGTCAAGTCACTGTTAGGACCAAACACAGCAGGGCAGACGAATGAGATATAGGAAAATGGGCATGAGTGAAGGTCCGCCGCCGGTTTCTTTCGAACCACTACCATCTGTTGCAAAGCACCAGAGCTACTGTCTTCTACATCACTGCATACGACTCCAGCACGATGGGACTGCGAGTAACTCTCGCCGCCCTCTGCTTCATGCTTCTCGCCTCCTACGGCATCTTTTCCCCAGTCAATATCATCGCATTCTACCAATGTCTCGCCCTCGGGCTCCAGACTTCATGGTTATATATCTCGTCGGTTTTTGTCAGCGTCGGTCAATACATCATCACCATGGCTTTTAGCCCAACCCGCACGACGAACTTGACGGTCTCCCCGACTTCGACCCTCTCGGCATTCGGCCCCTCCTGTGGACAGGCTCCACGCGTCATCACGGACATCAACTTGCCTCTTTTCACCTCTCTCCCCTACGGACTCCGAGAAGTGATGTCGCTCGGAAGTTTGTACGCCGCATGCCTCAGAGCATGCATGAGCCTTCTCCACACCGATTCTATTTCCGCAGGCCTCGTCCGCCCCGGAAGTACCGAGATCGAAGTCTTTACAAGCCTTCCCCCCGTCCTGGCATTCCTCCTTGTCTCCTTCCTCCCCGATATTCTCAACACCTTTAAAGGAAACGCCAGGACGTGCGAGCGGGAGCAAATCGAGGCCAGTTCCGATACCGGCTCGGAACTGGCTCCCCCAGTGGCCTTGCCCACCGTCATCAGATATGTTCGCGTCGTCAAACCAATTCAGCACGTCTGGATCTTCGAAATCATCCACCGATACCAGAATCGCGATTTATGCACCGGTTTCGTCTTCGTCAGCGACAACGGCAACTCCCTTTCGGCTGCTCTGCCATCGCTCCCTACGCTCCCGCCATTCGCCATTGGATTCATCGCCGACGGCTCTGTCCGCCTCCAGCTGCGTCAAGCACCTCTCCCTCCAATCGAATATTATCGCAGTCGATACTTTCGCTCCGCCATCGTCACCGACTCTCCCAACGTCCTTATTACGCGTATCATCATGCCAACCCCAGAATTCAACGGCCGGCTTCGACTGCCAATCAACTGTCGCCTTCAACACCAGCACATCAGTGACTTTGGCGCCTGGTGCACTCACCACAAGGCCCCAGGTCTCTACAGAGTCGGATACGTAACGTGGTTAGGGGCGCCGCCTCTGCCTGGATACGTGCCTTCTGAAGGCCCTATGCTCCTGGACCTCGACCTATATATATGATTATGATTATGCCTTTATGCCTTTATGCCGGATCCCATACGATCCATTATGCCTATGCTTCCAATATCTCTTCTCCAAATTCGTTTTATCCTTTATCTCGTCTCAATTTTGTAGTCTCCTTTCCGTGACTCGTTCCGTTTCATCGATTAGTTCGCCTCCGTATCAGTATCAATCTCGGACTTTATATCTTTATCATCTCGAACTGTATTCTCGTCATCGATTCGCATTCCCGTAGCATTCAGATATCTCGTTTCGTATATCATACCCGCGATTGAGTACTTTTAAGTCCGTCGCATGTACTAGTAGTCTTGTTGAATTATCAATCTTCCTCGTGTATATCTAGAGTGATTGCCCGGAATTCGAACACAGCCTTTGACCTGAGTCAGTCGAGTGGCGTCAAGCTTCGGGACCATGATTGTTCCTTTTTCCTGATCTCTTCAGGGTTCAGTCCGACAACCGAATTGGAGATAGTATGATTGCGAGAGTGAGAAGTAGAGATTGAATTATAGGAAACATACACATTGAGAATAGCTCTGAATGTTCCAAGCCCTCGTACGGCCGGTACGGGTTGCGATACGATCAGCAAGCTCGCCTACTCAACAGACTTGGTCCATAGTATGAGACGCGATCCAATAGATCTGGACACGTTGATAGAGGCATAATCATGCCCGAGAATGAGGCCTCCTATTATATCCTTGGTACTGAGCTTCACGAACGTCAGGTTTGTTCGACGAATTCCCAAACAGTCTCTGCACGAAATTGCGCTGATCCGCTCCCGACTTCGTTTTGCCATGCCATGATATGCGTAAACCTTTCCCATACGTCTTTCCGTCCCATGAGATTTGTAGAGCGGGTGGAGGAGATTGTTTAGGGGACGGATTGATGTCGAGAGGGTGAACCCAGGAGTATTCGTGTGGTCTGACGAGTTTGTTTACCTATATGTGCCGGTGGGTGAGTAGAGGGTTGAAAGAAGAGATTGAAAACTGACCCAGAAGAATTTTCCTGTTCTGAGGAATGGTTTTTATTGGTTTGCTGAGAGAACATTGGGTAGACTCACGCAAGATCGTGGTAACGAGTCCAGCCAGGAGGAAGTGGTCTTTCGTCTCCCATTAGGGCGGATAATAATCTACACTCATATGAGATTCATTAATGAGGGCGAATAAAGGAACTCACGGTAAGATACTACAGTCTCTAGGAAAGGTTTGAGAGATACGTTCGGTGCGAAGAGCAGTCGGCGAGGCGCACTTCAAGTACGAAAGGTCAAAGCTATGACATAGCCCGTGATGAAGAGGAGCACCATTCTAAGAGTTCCCAGCCATAGTGGATATTACTCTCCGAGAAAAGAATTGGGCGCATTTCCTGCCGCATACCTATGATGAAACTCATTTCCAGGTAGCCCTAACCCTGCCCCTGTATGATCGGGTTGCAGGGGCCTGAGAATATTTCCCTCCAGGAAAGCCAAATAGAGATCTTGCGGTGAGAATGCAACATCTCGATGAAAAGGTATGAAAATGGTAAGACGAAATCCGCTTCAAATTTCAGACTTGCAGTGAGCTGACGGAGAAGGTAGCATCAAGATGTTCCGACTTGAGATGATCTCATTTCATTTCATCCACAGGATCCGTGATCTGAATATGTACCTGTGGTCGAAAGAAAGAAAACCCGATTGGGCTTTCGGAATTTTATCCCAGTCGTGCAAGCAAGTCCAAAGCAAGTTCGAAAGAAGCGACAGGCGCTTATTCAGCAGCCGTTGCGATGACGGCTTCTCGACCGACAGCTTCCCACTTGACCTCCATCCACAAGCCCATCCAACCTTATTCCAACGATGGCTGATTATCCATATCCGAGAACTAATACTCAATTAATCTCGGAGCTCAATCTGCAGAGACATCCTGAGGGAGGTGAGCGATAACTGATCTGACTTGGATTGCGTCGGATTGGACGTGATCGATCAGCATTCTCATGCATGAGCGCTGTGTATAGGATACTATGCGGAAACTGATCGAGCGAAGGAAAATGTTACAAGTCCTTATGCCAGTGCGTGATACCCTATGGATTGCTGGATCGGATGGCTTAACGAACGGGCGGTAGATGGCGCTGAACGAGCTGTCTCGACGACCATTTATTATCTTTTGACGGAAGAAACTCCAAGTGGTGTGATCCACAAGAACAAGTCAAGGGTATGCGCCTCTTATTTGTCATTCAAATTATCGTTGATCGACGGATTCTTGTTTCAGACCATGCACGTTCTGCAGGAAGGACGCGTGCGATACACGCTGATCTCTCCAGGCAAGGAGGGCGGCTCGGCCAAAGTCGAGTATGTCACTTTGGGAACAAATGCGGCGAAGGGAGAGGTACGGCAATTGATGGTCGAGGGCGATGTTTGGAAAATGTCTGCTATTCCTCAAGAAGATCTGGGGAAGGACGATCCCGAGCATGTAGGATGCTTGATTACTGAAGTAGTCACTCCTGGTGAGAGTTTTGACTCCTGAACGAGTATCGAAGCTTACAAGAATACTATTGGTTTAGGGTTTCATTGGGAAGATCACGTATTCTTGACTCCGGACGGTTTGAAACAGCTTTTCGAAAATGATCCGGCTGCGGCTGATAAAGTCAAACAATTCTCCCCGTTCGTCAAATCTTGATCCATTACGGTTGTGAAATGAAATAAATTCTTGGTTTTGATTGTGTCATATGGACTTACCGCCCCTCTCTTCTCAGGAACATCGTTGTATAAGGCACTCCCTGGTCCGATTCACCTGAGAAATTCACTATCAGAATCATTATCCAACAAAGGGTCAGGTATCGGTGAGAAAAGGAAGTGGTGCTAATTAATTCCTTTCGCTGCTACGATCAATCGTCACTTGTCCTTTGTTCCGCAGCTCGGATCATCAGTTTGCGAGATGGAGTCGTATTCTGTTAGCCTTCCGGTCTGAGCCTCCATTCACAGACTTCTCCTCTCGGATGGTGTCGTATGGTTTTGTCTGGTTTCTGGAGGGCGCACCATTGTGTTCCCTTTCAGATCGCCAGACATGGCTCAGGAAATTGACCTTCTTTTTTTTATCGAAGTCGGCTTGCATCTCATTCTGCTTGTCTCTTGATTTATCCTGAGCTTCTCTGAGACTCTTGAGTGGCACGCGACTGTGTAGAGCGAGCAAACAAAGAGAGCGCGATCACGTGTACGTCATTGACAGCTATGTATTCTAGTTTCGGCCGTCAGAGTAGTGCATCAGACAAGGGACAAGGGCAGTACAGAGCCACCTCGTCCCCACCATTAATGTCCCATAACCTCCACTGAATCTCTTTCTCCCATCGTCTACAATTCCATAATGGACGACTTACTAGACCGAGCGTAAGTCTCCCTTCCAAATTCGTCCTTACAACCCTGTAATAAAAAAAATTCTCCGACGACCCCATTTTTGGTGCTCTTTCCTCCAAAGAATGTCCGAGCCCGGCACTCATGGCATACTCCTTCTCAACTCGGTCGGTGTACCTATAGGCTGTCAGTTTCTTCCTTACTTCGCTGTGCCTAGCGATCCTAAGCTTATTACGTTTTTGTCCCTGCTCCACTGCTTTGTTCTGGTCTGGTCCCTGGTACACGTACCGATGCATCTACAGCTCGCGGCAATCTGGCAGTCGAAGATGCTCCGAATATCGTTCGAGTCATTCCTTGGAATAAGTTAGCAGGCCCGTGGGGTGTGGAAAGAGAGTGTACGGGGTGCTTCGATTGGGGGGACGATCAGACGAGGTACTTGTCTTTTTATCTCTTCTTTGATTTCCCCAGAGTCTTTATCTAATCATTCACGATGCCTCCTTCAAGAGCCATACACTTTCACCATTGCTGCACGCACACACTCTTCCTCTTACGAACACAACGTTCATTATCATCCCCTCTCGCAGGGACGAGCGTGGAGACAGTTCGGCCATTATACCGACGCCCAACACCTGCGCCTGATTTCCTCGCCACGTCTCCTCCATGAATCACGACTTTACCCACATCTTCTATACCAGCATCGGATTTTAAATGGAATCATCGTTCTAATGTGTACTTAACTTCATTTCGTATCTCAAAAGGCACTGTGGGGATAATACAGTGATGTAACGGACTAACAAAAGCTTTTGTAGCAAATGAGGTACATTCACAAATGGACAACACTCAGAAATACGGGATCACACAATGATATAAAGCCACAACAACGCCCGGAAAGAGGGTCTCAAATTAGCAGTCTCCGAAAGCGATGAAATAAACAGATGGATGTGCCTGGAGACGACAGAATCGATAAGGATCCGTTACAGCTCAGCGTATATATGCACGGACCGATTAAGATCCCTTGGGGGCTTCCTTAACGGCGATGGCCTGAGAGGAGCGGTGAGTGGAAACCCTGTGGCGATATCACGGTATATGACATACCTGCTCTTCGCCCATGGCGGAGACAATGGTGACAAGGAGGTCCTTGCCGGCATCAAACTCGTCCTGGATCTGCTTGCCAAGATCTCCCTCAGGGATCTTGACATCATCCTTCGCTACACCTTCTTGGGTCATCAAGTTGAGGAAACCGTCATCAACGTTAACCTGAACAATGTCAATTATTTACGTGGCCCACGACAACCCGAGGACTTACGAGTTGGTATTCGTTACGGTTGACGTTGGGGACGTCCATGTTGTGGGTAGAAGGAGAGATATCTTCCTAATTACCGCGGGAAAAGAAATAAAATATGAAAAAGGGAAAAATGGTCAACGAGTGACATCAACGGGACATCGGGAGAAGATCCGAACCAATTTCTTGCCAGTGAAGATCTAGACGATGAGAAAATTCAGGAATGATCAAGATCGGGGAAGGGAATTGCACGCACATCGATAGCGACGAGATGGACCTTGGCGTGACCGTGCTTGCCGGTCTTGGAGGTGGACATGTCGACGATTTTGCAGGGCCTACCCTTGATCACGACATGTCCGTTCTTCCTAGAAACGAAGAAAAGATGCAAAAATGGGAAGTCGGTCGAAGCCAAAGGAGGAATGCGGTGGTCGAAAAGGGGCTGACCTGAGAGCGGAACATTGCATGGGATAGGTGAGCGAGGCGCCGGAGCCAGCCTGGACGATAGTTTAGTGTTCTGAGATGCGATTTGGAGATGTGCAATTCGAACCTGTAAATGCAGAAGAGTAGGTGGGTCAGTTGAGTCGATGAACGGAACCTCCGTGGCGGGCGCAGTAGCCGAGACGGGTGACGAAACTGACCTGCTCGAATTGTTGGTTGTGTTGTTCATCGTCGGACATTTTTGATGGTCTAGGGGGGAGAGGGAGAGGAGTGCGAGTGCGAGTGAGTGGGGGGAGGAGAAGGTGACGGTTCGATCAAACAGACAAAAATTTGTTGGAGACCTTTTTTGCAACTCCGATCTGGCCAGAATCTAATCGATGCGACGCTGATCTCAATCTCGTGCACTCTATTCAATTCGAATACATTCTAATACTACCGGAAATGAATGCGATGGGATATGGGAAGAGTCCTGCAAGAAAGCGCTGGAATCCAACTGGATGTCGATTTTTTGACTATTTTCCAACGAGCACAACTCGTCCGGATATAGATTCCCAGGAGATCGTAAGGCAAAGCATGGCAATGATTACGTCTATCAGTCAGACGAAGCAATATGTCCAATTACTGCATTGATCGAAGGACGAGCAGCAAGGTGAGCGAGACTCGAGTTCAGAGGGCGGAAGCAATATCGGTCGGAGCCCAGCAACTCAAGTATTGCATACGTGGAACTAGAAGACGAGCTATGACCATCTTGCAAGCGAGGACGGCAATCAGGCACGAGATTCCGTATAGAAGGCCGGTCACTCGACGTCGACGTCAGATAGCATCCAGAAGCGATAGCGGCAGTGACGCAGAGTCTGGAATCATGAAACAACAGAAAAGCGCTCGATGAGGAAAGAGTGCAAGCGTATGTAAGACGAGGCCGACGTCGCAAGATCTACATGATGATATTAGGCGAGAGCAAGAGGCCCAGCGTCAAAGATGAAGTCGCCGGTGAGGTTGTGTCATTGTTCCGCTGATCCGACGATAGTCATCGGCTATGATATATGATGAGAGACGTTAGAAATCTTGATACGAGCGCGTTGGCGACGTAGTCGTGCGTACTGTGTGTGCGCCATAGCTGCGTTATTCAGCGATGACTGCAATCAAGAAGTGCAACAGCGATTCGGCAAACACCGACATCCCGGATTTCTTGATGCCGACGATCTGGCCGACCTGCAGCTATAGCTGTCCCCTCAATGCTTGCTCTATACTTTGCATCTAAGAACTGGAAAAGACATGCTACTCATCAAGTCGTGCTTCCTGGAATATTATCTGGAGTTCTGGGGCTGGATAGCTCTTTACACGAATTTTCTTGCTGGCAACTGAGCGCGACTCTCAGGTCTTCGTAATCAGTCGGGAAGATAGCTGCCGCCCACTCGTCTCGTCGTATTTAAGTACCCCAAAAACCCATGGTCTAATCACACGTACCTCAGTGCCTTTCTCACTCTCGACAACGTTGGCTACCCTCAGGGTTCCAAACCCACCACCACCTTCCCTCCCCTCAGCTGTACATATTCTCCATCATGGAGGGAATGCCAAAAGAAGTCCTCGATGAGGCTGCTAGTGCATTGAGCAAAGTCCTCAGCGCATCTGGTATCCGACACGCCATGTGCGGTGGCTATCTCGCCGTCACTCTTGGAGTCGAAGATCGAGAGACTCAGGTTAGCATTTCTTCGATATTCATCAAGTCTTCTTATATTAAATTCCCGCAGGATATAGACTGTATCGTCGAAGGCGGCTTCCGATCAGTTATAAAAGCCCTCTCCATCCAAAAAGAGACCTTCACCCTCCTCCCCGGTCTCACATCCGACGTCCTCGTCGCCCTCTTCAAATCCCACACAGGGATTGAAGTCAAAATCGAACTCCTCCAATCTGGCGTCTTCGGACCCATCCGACTCACTCGTTCGAACACCATGACTATCAAAGGCGTCCCTTTCCTTTCACCTACGGAGTATGTGAGGACGAAAGTGAAAGCTTGGGTCTCGAGACGGTATGGACGTGATATGTGGGATGTTTTGTGGATGTTGAGAAACACCGATGGCCTTGACGTTGATCGTATCAACCCTGCTGGCGGGTTAGATGATATGGCCAAGGAGTATCGCGACATCCGTACTCTTTGGGCTGCAATGAAGGACGCTGATGAGAGCGACTTCGAGCCTGAAGAGGAGGAAGAGGAGGAGGAGGACGATGATGAAGACGACGAAGACGACGACGAATGAACATAGACCAAAATTGTGAGTACATCGACTCTTCCAAAGCCTTCGGCGGAGACTGACTCCACATTCCCAGATACCTGTATTTTTATTCCATATCACCAAAGTACCTTATTTTCGGCAATAATTGTCTCGGTGTATCCAAACGCTTTGTATCACTTGTATCTCTCTTACACACTGTTCATACCCACTGTATTACTATAATTGTCTTGGATACCAACTGTATAGCACTTTCTCATTCTGTCGAGTTTACTGTATAAAACATTTTTCACTATTAATACGAGCGGTTTGGATTCTGGAAATTCGAACAGTATATGGAGATTGACATGGGCTTGTAGCATTGTACAATGAAAGAACGGACAGTATGATCTTACATGTGCGTGAATGAATATGAGGTCCGCTCAACAGAAAGACTGGAGGCAGAAAGGGCAGAACGACAGTCATTAAACACAGTTCGTCGGAGAAGATGAAAGGTGGAACAGGCAGCGAACTCTAACGACGATGGCTGGGCACCGGAGACGAACTCTGATCGTAAATCTGGAAGATACTTTCGCCTTTGCGGATAATAGGAGGAGCGAAATAATCCATGCTAGAATTAAGCGCATCCACGGGAGAAAACGACGAAGACGAAGGAGCAGGGGACAAGATCTGAGGCTGCGTCGTTGAAGAAGTAAGAATGACGAGGGGCACATTCGCAGATCCAGGTGGATGGAGTTTTCGACGAAATATAGACTCGGGCGTCTTATAAGGATTCCTAACCATCCCTTCTCCTGGACTGCTGAGTCTTCTCTCTGAGCGAGGGTGGACGAGTGCGTCTTTCTGTGCTAGTTGACTTTCGTAGAATCGATCTCGTTTATCGCTATCTTTTTCGAGGTGTTCGAGTGCTTTGGCAGCTTTATCGACGGATTCATAAAGTCCTTCGTTCTCGACTTTTAGATCTTGGATCGTGAGAGCCATTTCGTGTGCTTCGCGGCATGCTTGTTCGAGTCTGGCGTTGAGAGCTATTTTGTCGTCTTGGAGAAGTTCGATTTCAGTGCGTAGTGCCATGATTTCGGTCAATCGGATTCGGTCCGCAGAATCGGAAGGATGAGATTCTTCCGGTGTATTATCCAAGCTTTCCGTGGAAGGGAGATGGCTGAGCGAGGAATGGGGAAAGGCATCGAGTGAGTCGGTAGAGGGGTATCGCACGTCGTGGCCCACGATGTCGATTGCGATAGGACAGGCTGGGAATACATCATCGTCAAGAATGACACCTTCGCACCATTTCCTGCTTTCAATAGAGGTGTCAGGGAGAGAAGGAAGATTCTTCTGTGGGACGACAGAAATTCAATACATCGAGAACATTCTGGCGGTCCACTCACAGTTGAGGCTTTTAACACGTCTGTTGCTTTTTGGGTGGTTGTATGCGGGACTAAAGCGCTCCGTTTCCTGGGCGTTGTTCAGAAGGAATCCTTAGCGATATATCGAAGTCATACCTGGATATAATGACCAAAGCCATTGCCAAGGCTCCGAAGAAAAGGCCTGGAACAACGCCAGAGTAGAGGATGCTCCGTGCTGCTAGCCAGTGAGGCGACAATAACATAGAGGATTTTCGATATCTTGAGACTTGGACCAGACTCGTTCTGCGTCAAGTGGTTCTGTTAGCTACTAGTAAAAATACTGCGTCCGTGGAGGGTCACTTACAGCTTCTGGACATGCCGTTGGATCATAGAACAGATTCCGGAAGGTTCAGTACAGATTCTTCTGGAAACGAATATTTGAATCAGTTGAGGAGAAGGCCGGGTCGACCATTTGATTTACTCGTTGGATTGTTGCGCCAGTTTTTCAGGGCTCATCGATGGATGTGAAGTGACCAGAGTTGCACTGTCCGAACAGGGCTTCAATTGACGAAGTCCAGCAGTTCCATATGCTGAAGAGTCGTTGATAATCTCCGGGTTCATAGAAAGTCTAGCGCATCCAGTTGGTTCGAGGTTGGATGGCTTCTCAGATTGTGAAAGGCCGCTTCGAGGAAGAAATGATAATGAGGATAGAAAGTATAGTGATAGTAAAGGTTTCATTGGATGGACGTGGCTGACAGGTAGTACCTGGGAGATGCACGAAATGAATGTATGTGATGAAGAGTCCGAGTCTGAGTTGGGAGCAAGATGCGGCGCCTTCGATTAGTCGACCTCGTGAGCTTGCAACACCAATCTCATTTCGATTTCTCAAGGCACACTCCTGGGCTTCAGAGAGTTCGTGAAAATCGAGCTAAGTAACCTCACAACATTATTATTTGACACAAGTGATGTATTCCAAAGAAAGCAATTAACGAGGCGTAGATGGGATCGTACATGATGAACTACAATAAGCGACTTGAAAGCGAGGACACGATGATATTTAAAAATACATAAGATACACTGCCAGAAGTTCCAGTGTCCAAAAAGAATCCTGGAGCTCTAGGAGAGTTTAAGTATTTGTGCAAGAATTACTGAAAGGTTCCTTTCGGTTTGGTTATTCGAAAAAATAAAGATAAATGTCGGATTTCATTCGGGCTTGTCTCGATTTGGTTCGACGCGTCTCGGCAGTGTCGGCAGCCCCTTCCAAATTGGCGGACATTCGGAAACGTCGTTGTCCTTGTTCCTTTGTCTTCTCCGTCCATCATCCTTGTCCGTCACTGTGCCCTCAAACCACCTCCCTTTCTCACCGACCGTCTTCAAGCTGGCTCCAGTTCTATCATCCCGCGCTCACAGCTGATTCTCCATCTACTGGCCCTCATCAACAAACCGTGCATCGGCTTTGGTCCAGCAATGGAACGGACGTGGCACCGAGCATGACGCGAGGCTGCCGCTCGAAAGGACACTTGTCAGCGAGACTCTGAAGATCGCACTTCAACATTCCCTCAAGTTCTTCTCGTAGATCTCGTGATTTCTCGCAGAGTGTTTCAACATCTGGAGTACTACTGGCTCCGGCTGTCCGAGGACTGTGTGGCTTCTGTGATCTGACCTCCCATCTCTCTCTCTGTTTGATCTCGGAACGTCGCATTCTTTCGGTCATTCCTACCCATCCTTCGCTCCGCCTTCAAGGCACCTTGCTCTCCTCTTTCCCTATATCCCGTTCCTCGCAGTGCTAATCTGTTTGACAAGCTGATTCTACTACTGGTAGCAATATGTCTAGTACAGTGACCCTAGAACAAGCAATAGCAATGTTTTTGACCGCCCAAATCCTGCGCAGAGCAATCCAAATAGGGGAATGGATACAAAAATTTGGGAACGGGTTGGGAATTTGGGATTATTCGCAGGAGGAGAAAACCCAAATCAGGATTCTTAAAATATCCTTTGAGGCAGATGTTTTCAAATATTTTGGTTGGAAGTATTCTTTTTAAATCCTGCAAGAATCCAAAAAATATACCTCGCGCGAGGATTCTTTTTGAACACTGGAACCTCTGCCTGTGTAGGGTGAGAGGGGTTTGGGTTTTATGATTCATGATGAACGCTGCGTAGCTGCGCCTGGCGCATGCATGTATGCGAGGGAAGTCTGATGAGGCATTAATGCATTAATTGCTGAGTATGGCCAAGAGTACGGAGGCGCGGAGGGATAAGGGTTTGGAATTAAGTGAGGTGTATCGGGAGTGGCATTGCGGAATGATCCCTATGGATCGATGAATGCCCCGGTTCACAAGGAAGGGGATGCAGTCGAGGTGGCATCTGGATGGTGATGAACGACAATCCAATCCTTTAGGTCATCTAAGTCGTCCAGTGCGGCTGCGATCTTTCTGAAGAGATATTTTCGCACGACGGACACGGAGACGTCGTCCAAAGGTTCAACCGCATCTAATCGACTGAGCAGTCGTAGAAGAGACTGCTCGTAGTCTTCTATGAGCACAGTCGCGGTGGTAAATGAAAGTTCCTTGATGGCGGAACTCGAATTGGGGGAAATGGACGGAGGAGAGACAAAATTCGATGCGATAGTGTCGAAAGAACCACGAATGCAAGTGAGGGCAGAAATGGAACGTTTGCGTCGAAGGAAGTGTCGATAAAAGGCCTGAATGCGAGTGGCTGCGACGATTTGATCTTCTAGAGTATGTTCAGGGACTTTAGTGGCCTGGAAAAGAATATGAGACATGCCGATTCGTAGAAGAAGAAGATACTCACTAACACCCTGGGAGCCGGTGGCTTTGTCTGAATCGCTGTTCTTCGCCTGCTTGCTTAGCTGCGTCTGCCGTTGCTGTTGCTGGTAGAACAGCCGGAGCTCTCTCTCCTTGGCTCGAGCTTCTTCAATCCTCTTCCTCTGCTTCTCTACTTTCTCCTGCTGAGCGTCGATGGCCGCTCGTCGATCTGCTTCAGCCTTATCCTCTCGCTCCTTGGCTTGCTTAAGGAACAAGCCCTGATCTGCTGCATGCCGTTTCTGGAGATATCGCATCCGGGCTTCACGTTGGAGATCCGACTCGACGAAGCGAAGTTGTCGTCCGCGATAGTCGTATGCGGGAGCATTGGGAGTCGGGAAGACGTCCTGCTGGTATGATATTGTTGAGCCACCCATTGAGTCGAAGAGTTCAGTGACTTGGGCAATTGAGGGATGCGAGACGGCTTGTCTGGCCGCACGGTCTTGGGCCATAACCCGGGCGTAGCGCTCACGGGGTGACTCGTAGGAGAAAGGCTGGGGAGCGACGGAGAGCATTGGTGTGAATTAGGAGTTGGCTGGGAGGCGGGTAAGCAGATACAGGAGAGTAGCTTTGAGTCGCCGTATATAAGGGAACCTGAGCTTTAGCTGCTCTGCGTCATTCCGAGACATCCACGTCTTATAGAGCCGCATCATAGGAGGTGATGTATGGCTGAGTCAGGCCGAGTCAGCAACGCGTGTGTTCCCCGACGACGTCGATGGCGGCGACGTGTGCATTGCAGGATCAAGAGGACGTTTGTAAGCCGACGCGGCCATTACTCAGACATGGCCTCCTCGGCAAGCCGCCAGGCACCGGAAGACCCTGAGCCCACTCCTGACTCCAGACTCAGTTATAACCATTTCAAGCATTTTTAATCTATTCTTCGTACATCCTAATTCTACAACAAATATGACCAATTATTTTCTTAGAGTTTGGGGGCTTGAATGAATTGGACACCCTTGAAGAAGGGTGAGAAAAAGGTTCTAGGGTCGAGAAAAATTATTTACCTTGGTGATGCTTTCCTGGAGTTCGGGCAGGGCGGCACTGATCAAGGACTGTTCGTGAGAAGACAAGGAACCAAGGGAGTTGATGGCCTCAACACCATTGGGCTAAATCGAGTCAGTAAGAAGCCAAAATTTCAGACTCAAATGAAACTCACTCCAAGCGTAACGGGAACCGAGAAGTACTCGATAGAAGAGCCGAGTTCCTTCTGAATGACTTGCCCGCCTTCATGAGCACTCAAATTAACGTAGGTAGGTACTACAATTCCAGTGGCGCCCTTCAGAGCCTTGATGACATTCTCGGCAAACAGAGCGCCTGCATAGGCCATGGAAAGCGTGGCAGAGCCGGCGCCATCTTTAGCTTTCACGACTTCGTCACCGCCAAATTGAATGCGTTTGATGAGCGCATCAACCGTAGATTGATCCAGAGATGAGGGCAGAGGAACGGTTGATTGTGATAAGAGAGGAATAATCTGTCATCAACGCGTGAGGTCACTGCATCGCGTCCCACGTAAGCGAAACTCACAGTGACACCACTGTGTCCACCGACGACTGGGACAGATACCTTTGAGACAAGGGAGACTACGGACTCAAATCAGTGATAGCTCGTATGCGATGAGTTCGACTCACGATCGCCGAGAACTTCAGCCACAAAGGTGGAGGCGCGGACAACATCCAGAGTGGTGACGCCAAAGACTCTGTGACGTGTGAGCATCTGATAAAGCAGATTTGACACGTGAAATGACGAACTTCTTGGGGTCGAATACACCATGCTTCTTCAAGACCTCAGCGACGATGGGCACAGTTGAGTTCACAGGATTAGAGATGACAAGCACAGCTGCTTTGGGACATGTAGTGGCAATTCCGGTGGCGAGATCACGGACGATTCCGGCATTGATCTGGGAGAATTGTAAGACAGATCCAAAACAATCGAGTGCGCATGATTACCTTGAAGAGATCGTCTCTGATTTGGATGTGGTCAACAAAATATCGGTTAATGGGAAATTTATAGGTACCTTGTCATCTGATGGGCATTGGTCAATTCGCGTATATATTCGAGATGCTAATCACTCACGCCAGGCTTCCTTGGGATACCAGCGGGAATGACAACGATATCAGCACCAGCGAGAGTCTTCTTGAGTCCATCATCTGCAGGAAGATCGCTGCCCTTGGGTGGGGGCAAATAGCCAGTGACCTTCGATTGGGTGGATATATGAGAGAGATCAGCAGCAACACCTGGCGTGTTGACGATATCATAGAGCGAAAGCTATCGGAAGCAGATCTGTGAGCTACTGAATAGCCGTGCCCTGTGCCCAAGATCTACCTCAGTGACAAGTGGGTTTGCTTTGAGCAGAAGTGCCAGCGGTTGGCCAATACCACCTTTCAGACGACATCTTAGCGTGATCAGAGAAAATGGGATGATATTACGGACCTGCGGCGCCAAGTACGACAGCTTTGACCATTTTTGAACGTAGAGGATGAGTTGGTTGGGGTAAAGCCGTTCGAGTCGTCCAACGGGAGATTATCAGCTGGACCCGGCGATAACGCCGCTCTAGAGCCGAGCTGCTACTTCGGAGATAATTCCCGAAAAACCTGTCTTGGTCAGACTTGCAACTTTGAAGAGCGCTCCCACAAGAACACTTTGTTGACTTCTTTCTTCTTTGGAGTCGCTAGATGCATGTCGGTCCATTTTGCTTGGCTTGGGACTTTCGCAAGACCGCTACCCTTCCTTCTATGCTTCGACAAGTCTCTGCATGTCTGTTTCAAGTTTCAACGATTCATGGCATCTGGAACCTATAAATAAGCTCGCGGCATCGAACTCGTCGAACTCTTTCGACGGGCAATGTTGTCGCTGAGTTGAAACGCGTTTCTGCGCATCCCTAATGCCATTATAGCATCAGGTTCTAGGGCCAAGAATTATCATCCTTTTCTAGCTATCTCATGCAGCTGGGTAAAGGTGGACTTGGTGCTGGAGTCCCGCGTCGGCATCTTCGGGCCCGTATAATATCGACGGAACCACGCACACCCTTGGGGATATTTTCTACGCAGTAACAAGCCGTCTGGTTCTGTCGCACGCACGCATTAAAATTCTCTTCTTCCCGTGTTCACGGGAAATTTTATATTTCCTGTGCCATGGTCGCCTTCCATCGATTTGATCAAGCTATCGGCCTTTTCTTCCCACTCTCGTTCCGTGTGTCCTCGGCCTCTCACGCCGGCCTTCCACTTTCCCTCGTCCCGGAATAGCATATCAGGTTATCAGATAAACCACTTTTGTCCTCGCGATCGCCACCCTGCTTTGCCTCCACTGCATCCCTCAACTTTCATACTCACATGTCCGACCACGACGTTACCAAGGAGGACCTCAAAGAGTCCCTCTCCTATTCCTCTGGGGGACGATCCTCTCCAGTCCGGCGTACCTTACCCATTCCATGGCGTCTTTTAATGATCCTTTTGACATGCCTTTGTAGTTGTGAGTTTTTTTTTTCGATTGTCTTGCTCTTTTCATGACCGCTACATCAGTTGGAAATCATTGGTCCAATGTATTATCCTAGTCTGGCAAGGATCTTCCGCTGTATTCACCCTTCCGTGCCCTAGGCTCTCATTGTCTCCCTTAAAACGACCATCCTCAAAGAAATGCACATCAACAATACACAGTTCGCGACTCTCGTCGCTGTCACCAACCTCGCAAACACCATTTTATGTGTCCTCATTGGCCTAGCCATTGGTATGTTTCTCGCATCGTGCCAATTTACGTGCTCAAAGGCTGGCAGATAAATTTGGAGGCGCCTACCTATCTGTCATATTGGCATTTTTCCATCTTGCCGGTGCCACTATCATGGCTGGTGCAGCCACAAACGGACTGAACAGCTATAATGTGCTCATAGTTGGCAAAGTTCTGGCTGCCATCGGCGATGGGTCTTTGGACAACGCCCAGCACCGTATTTTTGCAACCTATTTCAGTCGCGGAAAGGTGAAGAGCTCCGCATTAACCCCTTCGACATCTCTCTGATAGGTCTTTCACAGGGGTTCGCGTTCAGCATTGGTGCAATTTGGTCCGTGGCCAACCTCGGTACGCTCGGGCTTTGAGCACGGTCTTTTCTCTCTTCTCACCCCTCCCATATAGGTCAATTTGCAGGTCAATCCACAGCAAATTTAATTACGGTCAACCTGGGATCGTATGCGTGGGCCCTGTGGATCAGTGCGTCTATTGCACTTTTCTCACTCCTTTGTGCGGGCGGCGTCGTCATCTTGGACCGATATCTGAGAACGCACTACGACATTGTTGATCAAACGGACGGCAAGCAGCACGTCGGTAAACATCAATCTGGGATCTTCAGCCTCAAAGCCATCAAAAATCTCCCGGCCACTTTCTGGATCGTTGTTCTCTTCGCCATCTTTGAGAATGCCGGCGTGCAGAGCTTTGTCTCGATCTCGACGTAAGTTAATCTACTGCATTTCGTTGAAAGGATATTTATTTAATTCAACAGTCAATTCGCCCAGCAACGCCTGAAGAAGGGTGCCGTCATCGGAGGATGGGTTTCAAGCATGTATTTGCTCTTGCCTATCTGTTTGACCCCATTCTTGGGCGTCTTCATTGACGTGTATGGGCAACGAGTCACCTTCCGTGGGTCTTGACATTTTATCATGCCAAATCACTCATGTAATTCTAATTCTGCAGTATTCATCTCTGGAACATCGTTCTTGATATCCATGCTATTGCTCAAATTTGCAAGAGGGGTACCAACCTTCGTTGCTGCCTATGTTTTCTATGCCTTAGCACAGGTAACGTTGGATCGTCTTTGCCTTGAAGCAAAATCTAATGGGTCTAGGCCGTCACCCCTGCTCCTCAAGTCGAAATTGTTCGGAGTGTCATCCCAGACGCACGATTATTTGGTACCGCGTTCGCAATCAAAAAGTCTGTCGTTCAAGTAAGTAATGAATGTCCTCCCACCAGCGCGTGAATTCATGGTGAACAGGCATCCATTGTGATCATCACCACTGCTGCTGGAAAAGTCCAAGATGAAGCAGGCGGCGATCTGAATCCCGCTCTCACACTCTGGGTTGTCTATGCGTTCATCTCAGTCGCAATCAGTGGAGCACTTCTTTTCGGGAGTCAAATCGCTCGGCGACTCTTGCCCGCCGCTCGTCTCTCGCAGGTTCCGCCAAGACACCTGATCGCTGAGATCCAAAAGCTGGAGGGTTTCTCTGATGATGAAAGCGAGAACCCTATGGGTTTCTTTGGCCCAGAACTTACCGAGAATATGGCCAATAGAGAGAGGGACCTGAAGGCGCCCAAGCCACATCGGTTTATGGGTTGGATTATGCTGGGGCTTTGCGTCGGGATCATAGTGCTCGGCTGGGTTCTGTTCGGACTTGGGGTGGCTTGGGGAGTCCACGGAAGGTATGTCGAAAGCAAGAGACGATTTTTATTTGGCACTGACGGACGAATACAGTGTGATTGCAGGTACTACAGGGGAGTAGGATGTCGCACTTCGGCGAAAATCAGCTGAGAAAAAGGGGGGTGAAAATGTATCGTCGATTCCTGATGTCGTCTTTTAGAGACCTGAGACTGAGAATATGATATTTGTCTGACTCTTTAATCGACTGATCGGGCATAAAGATGACAGGCGTGTGGCAATGTATCAAACGCGTGGCATTACTGGGATGATCGACGATCGGCAGTGCGACGGGCTACGGTCCGAGCGCAAGAGAATGTTCAAGAACGATCTTGATTATTCTTGCGCAGCGAATGGATTTGCGATCTCTTCTGAACCATCGACTGGGCTGACTAGTGTTATTGTCGGACCACGCAGGACCGCCAACCCTAAAGGTCGGGTCTGAGCATCAGGGCCTAGGCGAAAGAGGTGAATTAGGGCAATGGTGGATGACAAGACTACGGTCAAAATCGCACCAGGAAGATGTTCGATCACTTCATCGAGGACTAAGTTGAGCAGTTGGTCGTAACCCTTCAACACGCCCTCAACTGAAAATGAATCGCGTAGCATTAGATGAAAAGCCGGCGGGAGTCACGCAGCAGATCAAACAGACCTTCTCTTCCACCAGTGAATTTGACGCGAATTCTTTCGTTGACGTACTTTGAAAGATCAAGGATTGCTTCCCGCTTCGGCTTTTCCATTGACGACGATGGGCCGCCTGGTCTTGGACCTCCTCCTCGAAATCCGCCTCCACCTCTGGGAGCACCTCGAGAGCCACCGCCTCTTCCCTGTAGTCATGACCATCGTGAGCTAGGGCCTGTTTTGCAAATACACTGGTGGATACGAACGCGTTCAGCCATTATCTCAGTCTTGTTATTCCACGTGTGACCAGGCTTTGTTTTCCGGTTCGAGATCGTCACAGAACAAATAAGAACAAAAAACTTCAGATAAGGGCGAGAAAAGAAAGAGCCTTGTTGTCGATGTGGCAGTGGTCTAATGTGTGGCCTGCCTTGTGTTGGTCCACAATAAATTCAGAGAATTAATGCCACGGTGAATGGCGGAGTTTGAACCGTGCCCAGCCGCCATTTTTCGACTCGACGTAGTGACAGCCCTTCTTTCGTTCCCTCCTCCTCCTCCTCATACGACTACTTGATACCAATATTCTCCAAGGCAGGTCCGACAGTACAGGTCGTTTGGCGTAGCACTCAATCAGCGGCAAACAGTGATAATCTTTTAATATTCGCCATGAACGCTAGTGAACTATTGGCGAATACGCTATCAGCGGGTGAGCCCAGTCTTTCCCTCTGTACCCCCACAAACACGGCTTAATGTGGCATTTGGTGTCTTTCTCGTGAACAGATTCGGCGACGCGTCAGGAAGCTTCGACTCGTCTAGAAAATGCCTCCCGAGAAAACTATGTTAGTACACCCCTTTTCACTGATCTTGTACCCAGCTGTTTACCTATGCCACAATACTTCAGCCAGCCTACATGGTCATGCTTGCCAGCGAGCTTGCAAACGAATCTGGAAATCCAGTTGTCAGAAACGCCGCTGGTCTTGCCCTCAAGAACGCTTTTTCTGCACGCGTCAGTACTGCGCATATCGTACCATTATCTGTTATTCATCTACGTGCCAGGACTCATCAAGACAATCACACTACTCTGCGCGCTGGCTAGCCCTCGATGGAGATACCAAGAACAAAGTGAAGCATGAGGTGTTGCTCACGTTGGGATCGGCGTCTGCTAAGATCGGCTCGGTTGCTGCTCAAGTGGTCTCGGCCATTGCTGCAGTAGAACTCCCCGTGAACCAATGGCATGAACTTGTTGAAATTTTGCTTGGTTTCGTCAACAAACAGGACAATGACAACCTCCGTATTGCCACCTTACAAGCGATTGGTTACATCTGCGAGGCAATCGTGAGTCACTTTTTTGTTCGAGATAACTCACTCTTACAACTCCCGCTCCAAGAAACCTGAAGTATTAACTGCGCGCGCCAACGAGATACTCACTGCCGTTATTCACGGCGCTCGTCCTGCCGAACCCTCGCAAGAGGTCCGCTTAGCCGCTGTGAATGCGCTGTATAATTCATTGGAGTTTGTCAGAGAGAATTTCGATCGCGAGGTCAGACACATCTTCTGAAGACCTCCTGCCTGCTCACACCTGACAGGGTGAACGCAACTACATCATGCAAGTTGTCTGCGAAGCTACTCAAAGCAGTTCTGTGCCCACCCAAGTAGCTGCCTTCGAATGCCTCGTAAGAATCATGAGTCTTTATTATGACAAGATGGGCTTCTACATGGAGCGAGCTCTCTTCGGCGTATGCACCTTCCTTCCCCTCCTGGGTCCTTGCGATACTGAGCTTCCACGATTATAGTTGACTGTCATGGGCATGAATCATCCTGAGGAGGCTGTTGCTTTGCAAGCCGTTGAGTTTTGGTCGACTGTCTGTGAAGAAGAGATCGACCTCCAAATCGAGGCCGCAGAGGTATGTATGCCCTCATCCTGACTTCGTTTTTCCTCATTCCGCCCCCAGGCCCAAGAATACGGCGAGCAGCCTGAACACGAGTCCAAATTCTTTGCCAAGACTGCCCTCAACGAAATCATCCCTGTTTTGTTGAATCTCTTGACGAAACAAGAAGAAGACGCCGACGAAGAAGAATGGAACGTTGCAATGGCGGCAGGCACGTGTTTGAGTCTGCTCGCTCAAGCGGTACAAGATGCCGTGGTACCCTCGGTCATTCCGTTTATCGAAAGCCACATCAAACTACCTGACTGGCACAAACGCGAAGCAGCTGTCATGGCCTTTGGATCGATACTGGACGGACCGGACCCCGAGGTTCTCAGGGCTCTTGTCGTACAAGCCCTCCCATTGTTGATTGAAATGATGCGGGATGAAAGCGTGAATGTGAAAGATACCACCGCTTGGACGTTGGGCCGAATCTGTGACTTGATGATCAACGTGGTCGATCCTCAGGTCCATCTCCACCCGTTAATAACCGTTCTAGTTGTCAGTCTGGACGAGCAGGCCCGCATTGTCACTAATTGCTGCTGGGCTCTTAACTGTCTGTCTGATCAACTGAGCATGATAGTAGACGAGGATGTGACGCCGGCGACAAGTCCCTTATCGCCGTACTACGAAGGAATCACTTCTGCCCTTCTGCGTGTCACCGAGAAGTACGTTTCAAGTACATTTCTCTTTCGTTCTGCCGTTTGACATTCTCGTGCAGACCTTCCAATGAATCAAATTTCCGTACTGCTGCTTACGAGGCCCTCACTTCCTTTGTGTCACGTTCAGCCACAGACTCACTGCAAACAGTCTGGACCATACTTGGCACTATCCTCGCACGAATGGAACATCTACTCAGTGTTCAGGTTCGGATTGACTGATCTTGTATAACACGTTGTGATCTGACCATGAAAGTAGAATCAACTCCTTGGTGTGGACGATCGCCAGAACTGGTCAGAGTTGCAAAGCAACCTCTGCAGTGTATTGATCGTACGTATATCGTCTGGCGTTAAGGCGTACATTAAACTCTCTCGTAGAGCGTCATCCGCAAAGTCGGCCCAGAGATTCAACCCAGAGCAGACCGAATTATGACACTGATTCTCCAACTGATAGCTACTGTTGGGAAACAATCTACCGTTTTGGAAGATGCCTTCCTGGTCGTCGGAAGCTTAGCTGCCAGTGCGTTTTCGTCTCATTTTTATTTCGAATTGAACTCAAGGTTATCTTCATCAGCGCTGGAGCAAGCTTTCACCCCGTATATCAACGCATTCCTCCCATACCTCTATCCTGCTTTGAAGGCTCATGAGGACACTCAACTATGCACAGTCGCTGTTGGTCTGATTGGCGACATCTCAAGAGCGTTAGGCGAAAACTCTGCTCAATATGCCAACGCATTCATGAGTGTCCTATTGGAGAACCTGCAGAGCGCCGTTCTTAATCGCAACGTCAAGATTCCCATATTGGCTTGCTTTGGCGATATTGCCATGGCTATCGGCCCTGCTTATGAACCCTACCTCGATACTGCAATGGGCGTGTTACGGCAGGCAGGCCAACTACAGCCAAATCCTGTGAGTTATCCCCAAATCAAGCTCTGATACCATGTCCTCATTCAAGGTCTAGCTCGATCTGGATCTTTTAGACTACGTCAATCAACTTCGAGAAGGAATTCTTGACGCCTATGTCGGCATTGTCACCGGCTTCAAAGATACCCCCAAAAGTTTGTCGTATATTTTGCCTGACATCTCTGTCTCTGACCATCATCATTAGCTCAACTTTTGTTGCCTCATGTCCCATCCATGCTCGAGCTCATCCAACGAACGCTGCATGACGAAGATCGCACAGAGCTCGGTGCTAAATCAGCCATCGGTCTTTTGGGCGATCTGGCTGACACCTTCCCTCACGGTCAAATCAAAGACCTCCTCCTTGCTGACTGGATCCAGGCTCAGCTGAGAGCGAAGTCACGCCTGAGTCCTGATGCTAAGAAGACTTTACGCTGGGCACGAGAGGTAAGCATACTCTTGGTATGGTTGGACAGCAACTAACCCGCGCCTTAGATGATAAAACGTGCTACTCAATGATCGTTGCATACCCAGTTTCTTTTTCGCCATCTTTTTCTCTTTTTCTGCTAATTATCATCGTTTGAATTCTTCTCTGGCCCTCTCAAGGAAGGCATTTGCACGTCCTGGTCGCATAGATTTCAGTCGCATTGCACTATTCTGTTCTCATACTACCCCGGTTCTTGGCTTGTCACCTGCTTTCCATGTATCCTTCACGAAGTTCGCCTGTTTTTCCTCATACAATCCTATCCTACGTTTTCCTATCTCACGATGGTACTCAGAGCTCAAGGCTCGCTTCATATCATTAGTTCATTAGTTTCTTTAAGAACACTCATCTGCCTCTCAAGCATTCATGTACCTTTCTCTCAATCATATTGAATTGCGAAGTCATCCATCTCATTTCTCTTATTTGTCCTCTTTTCACGTTTGCTGTCGTGCATTGATCCATTATACTCCGTTCTGTTAATCGCACCCAATCTAAGATCCTCTGCAAACTGTTTCCGATTTGATGGTTGGGCAGATATGTTTGCCTACTCTAGGGCTAGTCTACAGGACATGCGCAGTACTAGTACGTAGACCGACGCGACGAAAGGTGAGCTGACCATCGTACAGAAGTATCTAGACTGCGCGAGCACAACGTCATGATGACAATTTCCAAAAGCCAGATGCGATGATCGAATGCATAGGGGTCCATTTGTTACCGTTGATTCGCATCTCAGCATTGGCAGAGCCATGCATCAACGAAGTGTATTCGACCGTCGTACTCGGCGATCATCAACTCTATCTTGGATGACCATATGCTGCAAAGTCAGAGCCAGGTCCTGTTCCGCGTTCGGATTTGGCGATACGGATGGCGTTGTTGGGAGTGTTTCAATCGGCCATGGCGCCGCGTGGCTCTGTGGAGGAGTTATTCTTTGACGTATCCTCGGGGAATTTGGAGTGATCGGTGAGATGGAACGTGAAACATTAGCTAGGTTAGTATTCGACGCCGACATAGTCGGCGATCGACTGGGTGTCGATGGCTGAGCTACTGCAATTTGAGATTCGGGGCGTTGGTTGGGACGAGATTGGGACGCAATAGACGACCATGTAGGAGCAGAGGTCAATGTGACACTAGATCTATCCACAGGGCTGTGAGTACTTTTGCTGGAAGCGTTGAGATTAACGGTTGAGGTCCTATCAGCACCTGAGGATGATCCGGACTGAGGAGATTGGCGTTGACGGGACGTGGCGGAGGAATTGGTGGCCACAGAGGGATATGATGATACGCCATGCCAGTTACCTGGTTGGGATGTATTATAGACGAGGGACGGATATCCAGAGTGGACAGCGGCGTCTCCGCGCGAGGGGAGGCTTGGAGAACCAAGCTCTGTAAGGGATGGAGTCTGTACGGAAACGGCTGGTCCGCGATTCATAGAGGTGGCAGGTTGATGATACAGTATGTGTGCGGGTATAGATGTACGTGCAGTTTGGTATGAGAGACGAGCAGGAAGCATGGCTACAGTTGCGTAATTATGGGGAAGGGCATGATGACCAGCATTTGATGACCCTTGAACAAAGGTTGGACTCTCCGCGATCGGAGATACAGTTGGAGAGCGAGCGGAAGGTTGTGACGAAGGTTGTGTGGATCGAGTTGAGCTTGAGGGACCTTCTGATCCCATCGCCCAGGAAGATGGTCCGGAGAGAGATCTTCGAGGTGTCTGTGAACGGGTCTCCAACTCCGGAAGCTGAGATGTAGCGCGAGGGCCATTCTGTGAGGAGATAGTCAAAGAACCCGATTCAGACTCCAATTCTGATCTATTCGTGGCGCGACCTCGATTGAACTCATCACGTGGCGAACGTGGAGTTGCTGGAGAGACATGGACCTGGAATGCATGATCTACTGCACGCAAGGCCGCTAGCTGTCCGACGCTTCGATGTGAAGGCAGCGGAGAATCATGCCGCTGTGGCAATTCTTCAGGTACCGAGGCTATAGACCGATTGTCAGACGGGAAGATGTCGCTGGTCGCATCGTCGTCGCTTAATCCCTCTTCTGGAGGTGTCAGTTCTCCCTGGTTCTCTTTTTCTCGGGCTTCACTGGAAGCTGTGGCTAGCTGCAAGCCACGTCCAAATCGACTTTCGAACGATGTCAGATCTTCGGCATCTGCGCCTGCAGGTGGAGGACTCGTCCACTTAGCGCGCTTTGGGGCCATATGCTCGGGAGCTTCCTGCTCGTTTACACGGCTGGGGCCTGCTACGGCGGATGGGCTGGACACTTCGAACAATTCTCTTGGAGGAGAAAGGCGATCTTTGGGAGCAGAATCAGGGCGCCGTAAGTCATGGCTTCCGCTGCCGATAGTATAAGGATTTTGGGCCGGAATGGGGGCTAATCTAGGTGGTCCGGTGAACAAGGGAGTGGGCGTCGGTAGCGGGAGGTCATCTTCCCGTTCTGCACATAGTTCGGCCAATGAAGTGATGGCCCTCTCCGGTCGATGAAGTAGGATACGAGAAGCTCGCATGAACTCTCCCCGAATCTATGGCATAGTTTAATGATTGGGTGCCAGAGATGCACAAGAAAATGTCTTACGAGATAAAGTCCATCTCTAGTGACACAACGCGCTACATTGTAATCGTTTTCAAACGGATCCTGTAAAAGTTCGGGCCCCGGTTCATATAATCGCCAGATAGCCACAGACAACAGGACAAACCTCGATGCAAAGTCGATTCCGTTCTTGAGCTAGGTCCTGATATCGACCCCCGCGGGGATCCGGCTAGACAGTGTGAATGAGGGCAACTTGACTCTGACAAAATACATACCTCGTTCAACCACCCTTTGCTTTCTTTCTTGAGGAGACCGGCTCGTATCGATGCAACACCAGTATTATACAAAAAATCGCGAGAATAATATTTAAAGAAGTCAATCAAACTAGGACCAGAATCAACATTTCGTGGGATTAAAAATGGTTGACACATACAGCTCAGCCACGCTTTCGTGGTTTTGAGATCGCCAACGCTGTCGTAAAGTCTCGACATCATCGAAGAACCTGAACCGGTAATGAGTTACGTGAACCTCTGGACAATGATTACATACCATATATTATGTTCACCGATATGCATCTCTTCCTACATCAGTGTCAGATCGCACGAGAGAAATGATATTCTCAGGCCTACGTGAGTGATGGGTTGTAAGGGAGGTATTTGTTGGAGATTAGGCAAAACTGGAGGGTTTTTGACATGAACAAGAAAATAAATCACGAGTAGCACGTAGCCGTAGCTACTTAACGTCCCTCTATACGGGGAGTTAATTTTCCTGCAGGTTGTTTAAACACCGTTCAGTCGTCCATGACATAACGAACACACCGTCGTTTGCTCCACACTTTCACTGAGCGATATCAGAGACACGCTCAGAAGGAGTGCGCTTGTGACTCACAGAAAAGAACCATTATTCGAACTCTCGTGGGATCTATGCAGGCATAACTATATAGTAGTCGGGTATTTTCCAAGGCTAGTCGGTTTTCGAAACCAATATCGCATGCGATGCCGAAGGGAAGGCCATCCGTCGCTGACAGGGACAGTTTGACGATCGGTATTCGGGCGTGAGGTAGAGGTTTGACTTCGAACTTTGTTTCTAAAGGTCGGAGGAACGCACAAGGGTGTTAGTAGAGCTCGGGACGTCTGAGGGGTGTAGCCTGCCTCGTTTGAGAAGATCGCCGACAAGCTGAACGAGATCCGAGGCATTAGGACGTTCCTTAGCATCTATTAAACAACACAGATCCATATCTAGTTCATCTTTGAGCGTCTGAGCAGATTGGGGAACCCTGATGCCACACACCTGAATTCCGTAAACTGAACCCATTTGCTGTACTTCCAAAGGAAAGTAGTCGACTCGATGGTTCTAGAGTCTGAATCAACTTCTCAAGCAACTTTCTGACGTCCTCCTTGACGTCCAGCTCTTCTGCTGTAGGTAGTAACTGAAGCACGAAGTCGTACAGACATTGAGAGAGCTCGTGACAGAAGTATCTGGGCCGATTGTGAGAGAAAGCCCCTGTACAACGTCGCGTCCCTGTACCGATACTTACGCTTTGGTGTTGCTGGATCTCAAGGCTGCAAGGTTGGGAGAGCGCTGAGATTGCTGTAGCGAATAGGCCGAGGCGTGTTCTGGAGATGGGACCCCTGTGGGCTGGGGTGCAAATGTGGTCATGGATAATGGCAGGGACGTATGGAGGTAATTGAAGAGGTAGATATGGAAGGCACGGAGAGGAGGGGGAGAATATGAGGGAGCGTGCTCAGTGAGGTGCGGGAACCTGAGTATTATTACCAGATCCAGTCCACTGGGTATTATCGGCGCCGGCGAGCGGCATTCTCAGTTGGGCAAACTTCCGCTCTCATAGCATATTTCAAAGTTTTTAAGAAATTGTATTTCAATCTTTTGTACTTTTCCGAGTCTTTACAATTTTCTCTTTTCTAAGGACGGGTTGAACCTCTCGTAAGATCACTACAACACAGTAAAGAGGAAAGGTGCCAGGTCAGTGCACGATATATCCAACTAGAACAGTGCTTCTCACCTAAATGCGGTGCTGATACACGACTTGATTTCCTTGTAGCTGACAACAAGACAGGACTGTTCGTCTCGTGAAACTAGCATGATACGTTCATCACTGCCGACGTCAAGCTGATACGCGATGGCCAAAATCAGCGTCAGTCAGAGGGATGTGCAACATTCACAGACCTTGTTCAAACAAGTGAGAACATGAGAAAGGTTTACAACCGGATTGCCATTTTCGTCGACTTGATGGAAAACATAATCCCGGAACAGCCTGATGATGTAACGATCGCCAGTCTCCGACCACCGGGGCTCATGATCAAACCTTGTATGATAACCGATGAGAAACAATGACATTGAACACAAAACGAGACAAATGCGTACTCCGGTCTTTCGTTGATGAAGCCAAATTTGCAAAGCAGGCGGACCAAACGACCATTTTCCAATTCTGCCATCAGCTCATTTTCCAAGACATCGCCACGACTGAAATTCAGTATTAGCGGATGCGATGACTCGACTCATGAAACTAACTATTGCATTGAATCCATCTCTGTAAGTAAGCGACTTCCGATCATGTTGAATAGATTGCCGATTTCCTATATTGAAAGTATAAGAATGAGGCGATCGTGCTAGCCAGACAGGAGGCGAACCTTGGGCGGTCCGGGAGATACGAGGAAAAGAATGACATTATTGAGATCGCTGGAGTATGAGCGTTGCATAGTTTCCATAGACTTGTGGAAGTTGTTGTAAGCGGCCAAATTTTGGCAGCACAACGATAGCATCAATCTGCCAAACATTAGAAGATCTTCTTGTTGTAACTACAAAACCGATGTCACTCATAGGCAGAAGTTCTTCGAAAAAATCGTTACCTGCAGTAAATGCAAATCTCGGCGAGGTTCAAAGCTAAGGACGTCCCATACACCACATGAACTGATGCGAATCCTGCGAACAGTCAGCACTGTGTGGTAATTCGTAAGCGAGAAAAATACCTATTCTTCCCTGTCAGAAGAACTTTGGTGGCGTCAATGGTTCTGATGGCTAAACCGGCGTCATGTACGGTCTTGATAGCGTTGGCCAATTGGATCAAATACGTCCAAATGACTCGTTCCGGAATTGGCGCATTTTGTGGTTGGATGCGACCATTCATGTATGTCAAGGGCTTGGGTCGAATATGCGTATCAAAGAGTGTGGAAGCATTCGGGTGGAAATCATAAACGACGACAAGTGCTGCAATAGAATCAGTATCATAATGCAGGGGGAGCGAAATTATATTCACAGCTATCATTGAAACTCCGTGTTGTGAATGCCTCGCGTATAGCAACGATATTGGGATGTCGTATTCGGGTCCATGCATCGATAGATTTGAAAGCAGCCTCCTGTACGAGTCGAAAGCCTTGATCTGTTGGCGCATGTAGTGGAATATAAGATGATGATACTCACTTTCAACACGCCGTAAAGCATATGTGATACCATCGGTTGCCTTGATAGCCCTGTACACGGTTGAATGCCAATTTCCGAAGCTTTTGCGGCGTTCTCCGCCTGTTGGCTCTAGCGGAGATAGGCTGTGATAGCCCGCAACATCCTCGGGAACACCGGTACCGAGAGATACGGACGCATATACGGTCTCGGACCGCTTTTGCAATTCTTCTCGAGTGGAATCGGAAACGAAGAATCTGGCCGTACTAGCTTGGGGGTTTGGGGGGATTGGATTGGAGTAGAGGTGATAGTTCAGCTACTGCAAGTCAAGAATAGTAAAGCGAATGAAAAGTCTAGACAAACAGGTTGACGGATGAAGTTAGTCTTATGAGGAGAATAATAGGAATCCATTGCGGAGATCCCATTGTAATCTGCTCCTTGAGGAGCAGCATAGGAGTTGAAGTCGGCCTGAGATATCTGTCAAAGTCGTCTTTCATCGATGAGGGAGGAACATGGATATAGACTAACATGTAATCCCTCCATGAGCTGCGGTGGCATGACTGGGGCATCAGAGTGATCGTAAGGATCATAAGGGTCGTATTCTGAATTATGAACAAGGGTGGCTGCTGAGGCTGTGGAACCTGGACGCTGCAATGGAGTCGCCCTGGATGCAAATCAGAGTGCGCCCGCTGATCATTTTATAGTAACCCACGTGTTCCCGCCATTTAGGGATAATTTGGGTGGAGACCCTCTGTCGATGAAGGTAGATCCTTTGGGGACAAATACAGGTGCATTTACATGAACAGACAGTTGAGGTGAAGTTTGGGAATTGCTAGAGGAGGGAAGTAAGCTGCGCACGACGATTGAATTCATACAGAACGCGAGTTGGCTTACGAATCAAATGAGGGTGGTTGAGGAGTCTTCTCTCGCTACCATTCTGATCAATATCCAACTCGAAGACCGCAGGTTAAAGATACTAACTGGAGGATGATAATAGACACATCCCTTCCCTTCTAACTTACACGACCTGAATGATCACATAAGCCCCAAACTGTTGGTCAAGCCTGGCGAATGAAACTGACCCATGAATCAATACATTCCGACATTGGCGCTGCGCAAAATCTAACATGAGAGGAACCTCTTGTATCAGTATGAAGGCAATCTCGACCGCAAATGCCGCACCTTTCTTGGGAGAAGATTTGGATGTCGAAGCGCTCCCATTCTCGGATGGAGTTGGTGAGAATGACTTGGTCGTCGGCGCTACAATCTTGATGGCAGCTGAGGGTCGGGAGGGAAACGATAGGGCAGCACGAGTGTGGTCCATTGGATGGCGAGCCCCTTGAGAGGCCACCTGTTCTGGCTGTCTAAACCCTCGAGGGTGGAAGGACGCGGAGAATGAACCAAGATCTTCCGCATATCACGGAGATTGCAACACTAAATCCGGCGTCTCGCTTCGACCATCATCTTGGAAAGTGTCATTCGAACGGATAGATGCATCGGCTCGATTCGTTCACAGCATGGTCGACCAAATTATCTTCAGAGAATTTCGTATCGTTATACTCTGACGGCCCAAGACGCTGGCACCGCTTTTGAATTACATACAGCAGATGATGCCGATGCCACTCGAGTTCGTCGAACACCATTCGCCGTTTTCCTTGTGAAAGTTGTTGTATATAACAGGTAAGTCTCATGCATTGTTTTATTTGGGCGCCTATATTATTTACGTGAAATACAAATAAGTGAAGGAGAGCTGTATTTTCTCAAGTTTTCTTGGAACATTAATGTGTGGCCAAAACCCGAAATACCGAGTGGGAGTCGAGTGGGTTAGAAGCTCTGGCATCTATGACTCTAGAAGATCAACCTTTGCGAGATGAATGCTAGGACTTGCGATGTAACCTTTGCTGCGACTTAGAGCAAATTATTCGTGTAGCGATCAATGTATAGAAACCTACTAAATCTGATTGCACGCACTCAAAATATAGTCTTACCCCAATACAATAAAATAGTAAACGAACAGAGGTGACCATGGCTAAGCTGAGTCCCAAGTTCTACTATCGCAACGCCTAAATATTCGTGTCGTGATCAAGATTGGATACTTTTCAACAATCTGGAGGTGTTGATGCTTTTCCCGTGATGTTATCCCCCCTTGGACTCTGAAAACCAGCCAACAACGTTTTGTGGTCAACATTACAGCTATCTCTCTTTTGGCAGCAGGTTGATGTAATAAACAAACATAAGCGCCCAAGCGCGACTGGCCTGAACGGCAGCCCGGCATCCCGGGATCTTCTGCTAAAAGTGAGTAAGATGGATATTGGTCTGACAGGGGTGCACGTTCTAATCACTGGTAAGCTATAATTTTTGAGAAAGTCGGACCTTTCTTCAACTAACACCTGCAGGTGCTAGCGGTGGAATAGGCTTAGAAACAGCGAAATCGTTTCTCGGTCTCATCGTCTTCCTTACAGATTCTCGGTCTCTCGATCTAAACAATCTAATCTAGATCAGGGATGCTACGTGACAGCTCATTACAACTCTAATCTTGCCCCTCTTCAACCTTTGATCGATCAATACGGAGCCGATCGGATAACCGCCCTCAAAGCTGACCTCACTGTCGAAAAAGACGTGATTCACCTGTTTTCTGCTATTCCGACAGTGCAGGTTGCAGTGATCAACCATGGAATATGGCCGACTGAAGATGTTCCGGTAGCATCTATGTCATTGGCACAGTGGGAAAGGACGATCGCCTGCAATCTGACATCATCGTTCTTGGTCGCGAGGGAATATCTGAAAAAGTTATCGATTGCGCCTGAAAACATCAAAGACAAGGCTTCGATAGTGCTCATTGGTAGTAGCTCGGGGAGATTTGGGGAAGCCGGACACGCTGATTACTCGGCAAGTAAAAGTGGTAAGTTTCCTTAATTTCTTTTTTTCGGCGTGCGCTTGACTTTACGCGGGCATCCTGTTCTTCAGCTCTTATGTATGGATTCACGCTCAGCTTGAAGAACGAAATCGTCAAAATTGCAAAGCATGGGAGAGTGAATTGCATCGCCCCAGGTTGGGTGAAAACACCCATGGCCGAGCAAGCTCTACAAAACCCTGATGTTGTTTATGCTGCTCTCGCGACGTGAGCTCTTTTTCTATAAATCCGTTCATGATATTCTCAAGTCTCATCGCAGCACACCTCTTAAACGAGTCGCTGAGCCCATCGACGTTGCCAACCAAGTATTGGTCATTGCATCGCCTATTCTTTCAAGACATGTTACTGGCGAGGTCATCATGGTTACGGGCGGATTGGAAGGCAGGCTTTTGAATAAACCTCACGACATCCCGGCATAATTTAAGGCGGAATATCAGGAGATCTGCTCTGGTCCGAGTGTGAGGTTCTCACCAGTGACAATGACAAGCTATAATCAACGATGTCATGTATTTACTTGTCGACATTGTAAACGTGTTGCTTCGTCTCGCCTTTGTATGTGATCGCACATTTACCTGTCTTCCCGGAATCAAACAACCCGTATGCTCGCGCGGCGTCCTCGATTGTGAAAGTGTGAGTAATCGCGATCTGTATTTCCGAGTCAACAGAGAAGAGCGAACGAAAATACAATAACCAAACCTCAGGATGAAGATTCCATCTCACTAACTTTTCCACAAGCTCTTCCATCTGGCTAATAGAGCAAACCCAGCTCCCAAAAATGGCTAGACTCTTATGAATGACAAGCTCTGAGACATCAAATGTGACCGTCCCTCCTTCTCCCACAAACACAACACGTCCCCAAGCTCTCATAGACTTCATGCAGGTTAAACGCACGGAACTATTGCCGCTACAGTCAATGGAAACGTGAACCCCTTCGCCCCCAGCAATCTTGACGATGGTCGACACATCATCTGCGTCATTCCCTGAACAGGCTATAGATTCAATGCCGAGAGAGCGAGCGAAATCAACCCGGTCTTGATCAAATTCAAGACCAATGACCCGAGCACCCAGACGAGCTGCGATCAAGGCCGTACCCAATCCCACAGGCCCAAGTCCAGTGACAAGGACGATGTCTTTTCCAGAGACCGAAGCACGAGCGCAGGCTGCATAAGAAGTACCAATTCCGCAGGCTATCATGGCGCCGTCCAAATAGGTCAGAGGTTCTTCCAATATGACAAGAGATTGCTGGTCCACCAGAATATATTCGCCTACGTTAAAAATTCCTTTCAGAGGATTGGAATACGTCAATGAATATACTCACCGTGGCCACCATCACGCTGCCATCCATAGGCCTTCCGATCTTCTCCAGTACAACTGATATATTCACCTCTTCGGCAAGGATGACAGAACCCGCAACCTTGAATGTGATAAACAATCACTCGAGTGCCTTCTTTCCATCTGTGTTAAACGTTTAGTACTCTTCAAACGAAACGTGATTGCACTTATTCACTCACTTATCATTTACTCCAGGTCCTCTCTTCACGATTAGTCCGCAAGGCTCATGCCCTGCTATCACGCCATTGTATCCCTCGGCACCGGTCTTGTGGATTTTGGGTCGATAGATAGCGCGTAAATCTGATCCACAGATTGTTGAAGCTCTCATCTCAACTAAGACTTGCCCATGTTGGGGAGTGGGAACTTCGACGTCACGAATCTCGCATTTGCGATCGCCAGGAAGATATACTCCTAGTTAATGGATAGATCATCGACAAAGCTGCCATATATATATAATAAGATCGCGTACCTTTCATTCTTGTTGGGATTGAGGTAGTCATGGTCCAAACTCCTGTTGTTGCGGACATCCGTACGGCGATCCGATGGTCATCTGGGTTCTTCTGTACTAGACACGCGATGCGACCTTATGATTCTCTGCTTTGTATCCTGTGACCGCGAGCAAATACGTCAGATCCACCTGCATCTCTGAGCCGTGGCTCTCATGGCAACGCGGTGATCCAGTTTCGTTCTTAAAATGTTGATAAAACCCGATTTCTTGCTATAAGAGGTGCCAGATCTCAATCATGTGGGAAAATTTCGCTCGAATAATCAAGATATAGCGTAGTGTACCAGGTAAGGCCTTTATAGAATACGCCAAGTGTTCCGGGTCAGACACATATACCAGTAGAAGTTTCGCCTAACATGGATTGGATGTCATTATTTAGAGAAAAGTGAGAGAATTCAGTTGAAAGCACCAGCGCACCCGGAAACATCCGCTGATGCATGGAAACGGCGTTCGATATTGCTCGCTGACTACTGAGTGCTGGCCGACAACTTGCTGGCTAAGGAAGTCGATGATTCGGAGTACGCGGAGGCTCCCGTTCCGAGTTGCGCTTCCGGCGCCTTCGTTCCTGATCGAACGGCTTTTACCCCGGACATCCATGCCATGTGCGGGCGATTCGCCTTACATCTGGCGGTGAGCTCTCAGTTTTGTCGAACTGAGTCTGTGTTGAACAAATATCATAGAGGCAGGAGGCACGAGAACCTCGTGTCAATGCCAGGGTACAAGTGAACGGATGGGTAAACGAGGAAAGATATATCCCAAGGTCTGACCAGTGCCCTGCTAATTTGTAGCGCGGAGGCTGATTCGCATTGCAGATACAATATCGCTCCACGCACTCATTCTGTAGTGATGCTTCCAAATACTATGGGAGAGCCAATTGAGTCATCTTCTTCGGCGCCGTTGAATGTTACATTGCACACCATGAAATGGGGTTTGGTCCCGCACTGGTCAAAGCATGAAGATCTTTCCAAGAGTACGATGAATGCTCGCTCTGACGTTCTGATTGAAGGTGGTGGGATGTGGCAGAGTATCAAAGGAAGGAATCGATGTGCTGTTGTGGTCCAGGGGTATGTCCGTACAATAGGTTGATGAATTCGATTGACATCATATCTGGCAGATACTACGAATGGCTCACTAAGGGAAAAGAGAAGATCCCTCATTTCTTCAAGCACGATGACGGAAAGCTGATGCTTTTTGCTGGTCTCTACGACTCTGTTCTTCTCGAGGGTGCGTCCTTGTCCTGAAACTAGCACGTCGGGCGTTGTTGAACAAGACTCGAAAACTAGGACAACAAGAGCGCCTATGGACTTTCACCATTGTCACCACTGACGCAGCTGGACCATATGAATGGCTTCATTGTCGTCAACCTGTCATTCTTCAAGACGATGAGCAGCTGAGATCATGGCTTGATACTTCAAAAGGCTGGCATCCCGGCCTCTTCCCGATTCTCCAGCCGTATAGCGGTCCCCAACTCGCTGTGTAAGATCGTCGACTCATCACGAATTTTTTCCGTCTCATCCTTGACCCAGATACCAAGTCCCTAAGGAGATGGGCAAAGTCGGGACTGAATCTCCTGCCTTCATCGAGCCTGTATCAGAGCGAAAGGATGGTATAGAGAGTATGTTTAAGAAGCAAATCGCACGATCGCCTTCCAAAAACACAAAGTCCCCTCCATCTTCGCCTACGAAAAGGGAAGAAAAAATGAAATCTGAAGTAATCGAGATCGACGACATCGAAGATGTCAAAGATGTGAAAGACGAGGGCTCACCATCCACAGAACCAGCTAGCCAAGCCGAGGACAAGTCCCCCAATGCTTCGCAGGAAAAGGGCACACTGAAGGTCAGTTGCGAAGTGTATTTTATCGACGTTAAATCTCAACGGCGCCGGCATTTAGGTGCCCTCCACGCCGACAGCGAAGGTACATCCACTGTCTTGATAATTGCATGCAAACTCACATGCAAACATTAGCGCACGCACCCGACGGACTTTCCATCTTCTCCGTCACCAAGCAAGAAGGCGCGGAAAGGCAAGGTAAACTATTCACTATCAACCACTTATAAGGATGTCATCTAACACATTATGGTCTGCAGAACTTGGACCCTGACGGAACTTCATCAAAGATCACTTCATTTTTTGCGAAGAAATGATCTCTAGGGCTTATGCTTTCGAACTCGCTTTGTGTACCATGTAATCTGAGATTTATTGTATAAATAGTCAAAACGGAGAAGTGAATGCGTAGATTGATTCTCTTGCAGGGCTCATGAGGTACAAATGAATTATCAAGCAAGGTGAGAAAGAACAGAGAAAAAGAGACAGTGACGAAAGTGAGATAATAGACTCAGAAGACGGTGAAATGGGTGTGTCACAAAGCACATCACCCGATAGAACAGCGCACTATGAGAGAGACAGGGGTAAAAAGTGAGAATATAGACAACAGATATATGGCGGAGTCGGGAAAATTTTGGACGATGACAAGACCAAGATAAATGAAGAGATCACTGCCAATATTGCTGGCCTCGATAGTAATAGGGGGTCTCGTTACCCTGAGGATACCCTTGTCCTTGTTGTCCAGGAGGCCCTTGTGCCTGCTGTGGGCCGCCACCCGAGGATGATGGGAATCGATTTCCGGCGCCGTAATATCCTGTTCCTGCATTTTGTTGAACCCCGCCTCGGCCAGGCTGCGTATGAGTTTGACTGGCGCCTCCAACACCTCCCGTCTTGTCGTTCACAACGGCGCCAACGCTTGGGCCTCCGTAGTGCTTGTAGGGCGTTTCAGGAGAGTTGGCACCAGGTTGATTGACCTGTCCGACTCCGCGACCCAACGCAGCTTGTGATACAGGATTCTGCCCAAGGAAGTTTTGGTTATGGCTCAAGCCATAGAGAGGCGGTTTTCCATAGTCCCCAGTTTGTGACCCGCTGAGAGCAGACTGATGTTGCTGCTGGTGTTGGTGCTGAGGATGATGCTGTTGTTGTTGGTGCCCGTACGCGCCGTCATCATATCCGCCCACATGATGCTGCTGGCCGTAGAGGTGGTTCGCTGCGTGGGTACCATATGAGTTCGGTCCTGGTGGGGGAGCACCGGTATTCGGGCCCTTGGCGGGAGTCGCAGAAGGCGTCCCCGGGCCAGGGGCAGGAGGACCGGCTTGATACATGGGCGGGTACTTCATGAAAGGTTGGGTGAGACCATAACCGGGATTCGGCTGCCCGTAATATGGGTTGGGTTGACCATAGTAAGGGTTGTAATAATAGGGAACGGGCGGGGCGTAATTTTGTTGTCCTTGACCTGCAGGTGGCTGATTTGCCGATGTCTGCGATTGGGAAGGATTTTGTTGAGATTGTTGGGACGAGGTGTTGGAAAGAGGGTTGCTCGAGGGCGGTTGAGGTTGTTGAGAAGCAGTAAGCTTGTTCACCTCCTCGTGACCCAGAATATTGCGACCGCCGAAGACGCTGTTCATTGGCGGAGCATAAGGGTTTTCGTAGAAGTTCTATAAAGTCGTGAGAATGGATGGAATACAATAATTGATGATACTTACCCTTCCATCCGCGAATGCACTGTAGTCTTGTCCCGGAGTAAAGCCACTAATTTGAGCCTGAGCCAAGGGAGCAAATCCAGCATAGCCACTCTGATCATGCTGCAATCCTTGTTGTTGCTGTTGCTGAGGCAGGGGTTGCTGCTGTTGCTGCTGAACTGGAGGAGTGGGGGTATGGAAGCCATAATCCTGCTGACGGTAGTAGTTGTTCTGCTGAGGCTGAGGTTGCGAAGGGGGTTGCAGTTGATGAGCCAGTGGCTGGTTAGAGGTGGGATCGAGATGAGTAGGGAGCCCATGCTGTGAGTAAGAGTGCTGGTGCTGAGGTTGAATCGACGGTTGCGAGGGCGCCTGCTGCTGCTGTTGCTGCTGCTGGACAGCTTGAGGCTGACCGAAGCTTGGGAAAGACAACGGACTAGTAGCGGAGGCGGTGAGTTGGGAAGCCGGCTGACTGTGTGATGGACTGATAGAAGGAACATGCGCTCCCAAAAAGCTAGCAGCGTTAGCGGAAAGAGTCGACGAAGGCTGAGATGGGATCGGAAGGGACTGAGATTCAGGGATTTGGGAAACAGAGGGCTGTGAGGGTGGTTGTGAAGGAGCAGAAGGCGCGACTTGAGGAGCCGCAGGTTGAGGTAATTGGACTGGTTGCACTGGCTGAGGAGCGGAAGCAGGCTGCTGAGGAGGCTGTATCGGCTGGGCGGGTTGCTCGACCTGAGCTGGCTCGGCAGGAGCGGCAGGGGCCTCAGGCGCACTACTCAAAGACAGGTTCGAGACGAGCTGTAAAGTAACAGAATATGCACGTACGCTTCGATGTCATCACCGCTAATTCCTAAAGAGCCAAATTGCATGCCGAGACTCGTGACGCCACCAATCGTGCCGAAGGACGGCATGACAACAGCTTGGTCTGCTTTGAATCGATGAGCCATCCTCGATGTGTTCGTGGGTCGAGGCGTTGAAGGTTTGGGGGAGGTGCTTGGAGCTGGGGAGGACGCAGATGGAGTCGTCGCAGTAGTTAATGAGGGAGTGGTTAATGATGAAGCAACTGAGGCGGGAGGCTCGACTATCGTCGACGAGGGAGGCGCTGGAGCTTCCTCCTCTGCGACTGCTGGCTTCGAGACAACGACAAAGCTGTCTTCTGAGCCAATCCACCCATCTTCCTCCTTTTTCGTCGTCGAGTCAGCCTCAGCCTGGGGCGGTTGCACATACGGAGGTTCATCATCCCAAGTAGGTGCTTCAGCAGTGGTAGGCTCCTCCCACTGTGGTACGGCCGGCTGCTCTTGAGGCTCGGGAGCGGTTGATGAAACTTCAACAGGGGTGGGAGGTTGCACAGGGGCAGGGGCTATGGGAGGAGCTGGTGGGGTAGGTTTGGGCTTCTCTTGGGCTCTGCAGACAAATGTCAATGAAATGAACAATGATGGCGATAGAGCGACAGAAAAGGGCCGTTATTAGTGGAATAGCCAGCTGTGCGCTACGCCCGTGCGCGCCAAGAGACAGGTCACGAGATCACAAAAACTCACCTGGCAATCTGAGCCCACGACAATTTTGCACCTGTAGGAACTTTGCTAGATTTTAAGGGGGTTGCAACCGTTGGTTTTGCCTGTGAGGGGGTTTCGTTGGGTACAGCGGTATCCCAAGCCGACGATTTCGTAGCTGACTGAGTGGGTTCTGGCAAAGTCGTGGACTCGACAGGCTCAAGTTGAGCTACCGTTTCAGAACCGTCAGGAGCAGGCTCTTGGGAGTGCCAGCCTCCAGCATCGCTAACCCAGCTGTCAGTGGTAGAGGTTTGTATACCATTGGTAACAGAATCCGTAGGCTTTGATGCATCCGCGTCCTGTTTTGAACCATTCACATCACGGGCCGAAGGGACTCTCCCAACAGCGCCTGGTCCTCCACCTCTTCCCCCTCTGGAAAATCCACCGCGACCGCCTCTGCCACCGCCCCTGCCACCGCGAGGAACACCGCCCACTTGAGAGTTTCCGTTGGAAGTAGGACCGCTGTTGGATTGGGGAGCAGAAGTCTTCTTGTCTTTCTTTCTAGACACGTTTCCCCATTGTTCAGCGTAACCTGTGAAGGAAATGAGCCTCAAATACTGTTTGAACGGGGCACAAATACCAACCCTCAGTGATGCGCGTGGCTGCGATGCTCACATCGCCTGCTACTTCAGCAAGTACGGACTGCAGATCTGAAAATGACGATTATAGGTTAGAAGAGAAGGTATATGGTTAGGAGGGATGCCACCTTGGTCTGTCCAGTTGGGAAAGAGCTCTCGCAACTTGTCCACGCCGATGCGATATTTTGAGTCAACTTGGAAGGCATTTGGATCTGGGCTGGTCGTTGCAGGACGACGATGAGACTTGTAGGACGACATGACGGATTGGGAGGTAGAAGAACGGCGACTCGCGACGATGAGAACAAGGTTTGCGGAGTCTGATTTGTCCTCCTCCTTAACTTGTCCTATTAATCAAAATGGCACCCCGAGCCGTGTCTCCATCGTATCGCCTTCATACATGTCTTCCAATCGAAACAGCCTAGTCGTCTGGACGCAGCAATTCACACTGGCTTCATCTGACATGTCGTACTTGACAGCACCTGACCAGAACTTCTCCTATTGGCGCTCCCAATCTCAAATCCTGGACCCATTGGCAGGCAATTGTGAGACATGCTCGATTCAAATCACTGCCATATCCACCGCCCGTGGGCTCAGACCGTCGAGGCGCCGAAGGAACAAGCACCGAATTTACTAAGCTCACATCGTCAACACCGATTCATCAATTATACATGCTCAGATCATGAGTCAGATGACTTCAAGGCCCTCGGCATACTTTCGAAATCCTGCCACGCAATATTGTTCAATGGATTTCTTTGATGCTGTGGAGGTGTTTTTGCAAAGTGCAAGGTCATTCTCACTGTTACACTTCAGGATATGGTTGACTCACTCATTTTGATATCTCCCGTTTTCTATCGCCTGTTTCGATTATGTTGTGCGAGCGGATGTTACTCATCACAGAGATAACAGTGTTGTGCTAAATGGTGAAGCGTAGTCAAGGACTCAAGCATTCCTGTTATGGTTAGGTATTCTCTATCATTCAATCAAGACTCTTATCTCGAGCCTGAGTTTAGCGATGTGGGAGGATGTACTACGCAGTGGATATCTAAAACACGACTTCTATTCGGATTGGCGGTGAACTGAGAGGTCTCATATAATAGCCACACTGAGTACTCCAGTATTGAGCCTGCGCGTACCCTGAGCCCACAAACCTGAACACGTCCACAACCAGCAGCCCCCTCCCCCAGGTTTACAATGGACGCTGTGTTCAGCATACCATATCTTATCGGCCTCACGTTTGAATATTGCTTGCAGGCCGATCTAGCACGCTGCGCCCGCGTTAGCAGGTCCCTCTCAGAGCCAGCGCTCGATGCTTTATACCGTGTCGTGCGCGATCCAGTCGTTCTGCTCCGCTTCCTAGCGTCGTTAGAATACGAGAGCGATACGTGGGTGAGTCTTCGCCAAATGTTCTGTGTGCCTCCAACTTTTCACTTTACGGGAATCTGTCTAGAACTTCAAACACAAAATCAATGCCACCGACTGGCAGAGATTTCAGCTTTACGCTAGAAGAGTACGCGTTCTGACTTACGATGCACGTACAAATGGCGTTATATCACCCGGCGTTTGGAATGATATCGCCTTGACGCGTCCCCCAAGCGTTATATGCCCCGGTCTGCACACCCTGGAATGGCGTGTGGGGCATGCCAGTCAGCTCTCGCAATATTCTCTGCTATTCATTCATGAAGGCCTCACGTCCCTCGAAATCGGTGGATGGAATGAACCCGCAAGGCTTTTCCGAGGCATCTCATACACGGCTCCAAACTTGAGAAAACTATCCATTCATCTGCTCGACCATGCACGTCTGGCAGACGATTCAGCCGACGAACCAGAGCTTATATCCCTAATAAAAGGCGCTTCAAGACTCGAGCAGGTGGAATTGCCCTTGCCGCTCTTTACCACCCAGATTTTAAATGCTTTGTCAACTTCACCATCATTAGCACGCCTTTTACGATCGAAACGCACGCGTACGTCAATCCTGAATACGCCTTTGCAGAAGTCCAATTTCCCCGGAGGATCTTTCCAATCCCTACAGCATATGGACTTGGTCATCGATTTACACATGCTTTGCAGCCCGTCCACTTCGCGTTGGTCCTTACCAACTCTCGCTTCACTAGACTGCATAGCCCGGATAAACGGCTCTCCGGCGTTGGTTGGGAAAAGTATCAAAGCCATTGCTCAAACATTTCCTGCTCTCAAGGCTCTGAAAATGAACATCATCGACGGCCGGGATGTATTCCAGGAGCCCAGTGATGTCGACGCCCTCCGTCCGTTCATGGCGCTTAGAAAAATGCGGAGCTTTACCTTCTATGCGCCTAACGGTCTGATGATGGAAACCGTGAATGAACGCGAGATAACCGATCTTGCGAAGGCGTGGCCATATCTCGAGGACTTTGAGATTGGCTGCACCGATTGCGCTCCCGACGACGAGCACGCTTACTTCTCGCCTCTGACAGTGGCAGCGATCTTCCCGTTCGCAGAGCATTGCCCTCTGCTGCGAAGCCTCCACCTCCACGTGAGGCCTGATATTCCGCCGAGCCGACCTCCTTTGGATTCAACGCAGTTCAAGCGGACATTCTCGACTCTCACTCTAGGCTGCTCTACCCTTCAAGTTTCAGATTGCGCACAATTTGCTTCGATTATATCGGGGCTCGTTGCCCCTGGCGTTAGTGTGGGGTGCTGTGACGACTTATGGCGGCGCGGCCCGCCCGAGATCAGAGGGCCATGGAAAGAGTTCAAAAGGCTTTTACCAATATTTGTCGCTGCTCGCCATGAAGAAAAGATGCGCGCCTCTTCGCTCGCACAAAGCGCAGTTTCCCAAGAATTGGAAGCATTGAGAGGTCCGTGGCGGGGCTTTTGCTTTTATGGCACCAAACTCATTTACTACCCAGCCGTCATATTGAGGAACGGATTGTCTCTACCAGCCGTCATATGATGAACCAGCGAAGTATGCCTGTTTAAACAACTGATGACGTTCGATGCCTGCGTGAGCTGACGGAGAGTTACTCGGACGCTTCGCATTACCTCGAGTCCGTTCGACTTTATTCACGTCTTCCTAGATTTTTCCCTTGAGTTCATGAGCTCTCATACCCACAAGCCATCAGACGACTGCAGTAGTCGATGAAGATATTCCAACGCCATGACATTGGAGCAATAGGATTGACATTAGATTATTGCATTTGATACTGCACTCTTGAACGTTGAACACATCCATAACGAAATCACAGTAAGCATCAGTGTCGTAGAAAAATAATTGGTAGAAAAGGAGATTGAGTTGGCATCGAGGCTGTAGTTGATTCAGTTTGACGTCGACTGTATGTTACTAGTACATGCACATTTCGTGTCGAGGCTCCCCTCCAGAGTCTAGATCTTGAGCGCTTGATCAATTGAGCCGCGACCCAGGTAACTACCACCACCACTACTACTTGCGCTCCTGAACAATTAATACTACCACCACCATCACCGCGTAACCACCCATTCCTGCATTCGCTCTGAGAGCTATCCTGAGAGCGAGCTCAACAATGAATGCATTTTTCAATAACCATTATCTCCTGAGCCTCACCTTCGAGCACAACTCACAAATTGACCTTGCTAGATTAGGTCGTGTCAGCAAGTCCGTATCAGAACCTGCGTTGGATGCTTTGTACCGAAAGCTGCAAAATCCGCTCGTTCTCTTTAGCCTGCTCTCCCCTCTGGATCTCGAGCGTAACACTTTGGTAGGTCTTCAACGGGCTGAAACCCCTCTGAGGTAGCTCTAATTGTTTTGTTTTACCCGTCCAGATATTTAAACTCCAAATCAACGCCACCGACTGGGACAGGTTTCAGTTCTACTCGAGGCGGGTGCGCGTTCTAACCTATACCGCCAACAAAAATGGCTTGATATCCCCAAAACTTTGGAATGATATCGCTCTTACATCCCCCTCAAAAGCCATATTCCCTGGCATGCACTCCCTTCATTGGTTCTCCGGAGCAGCAGTTCACTTAGCTCAATATTCGCTTCTATTGATGCACGAGGGACTCACCTGCCTGGAGATAGAGGGCTGGGATGAGCCTGCTAGGCTCTTTCGGGGTGTTTCAAAAATGGCCCCTCAGCTGCGGAAACTACAACTCCATAGCTCTAATCGAACCCGCGATGCCGCGGATGAGAGGGAAATCATATTTCTCATAGAGAATGTTCGTACTCTCCAGGAAATCACGGTCCCTCTACCTCTCGTAAACACTAAGACCATGGATGTGCTATCAACTGCACCTTCCCTGAAACGCATATCGTGGTCGGAGCGTTCGCGGGCTGATGAGCAGGCTAGAAACATACCATCGTGCTCCCCCAACTTTGTCGAAGGCTCCTTCCAATCCCTAAAACATTTGGACCAGATATTTGATCTGCGCACCCTGTGCGGCACCCCAGCATCGCTTTGGTACCCCCAAAACCTCAGTGCATTACAGTGCCTAATACGGGTGCACGAGTCGCCTGGATCTCTCATCAAAGGCTTCAAAACTATTTGTCGCACTTTTCCTTCACTCAGGCGTTTAGTAATAAGGCTTTCGCTTGACGATGTCGATGCTCTTCACCCGGTGCCCACCAATGGTGCGCTACGGCCCTTCATGGCGCTTAAACGCATGCAGGAATTCACGCTCCTGATCCCGGTGGCGGTGAATCTCACAATGGTTGATGACGACCTCGACCAACTTGCGAAATCTTGGCCATCTCTCAAAACATTTGAGATCAGCTATGCCGAACCTGATCTATCCCATGCGATTTTCACACCGTTGACGCTGGCCGCTCTCTTTCCATTTGCAGAACATTGCCCTCGGCTCCGGAAACTCCATCTTCATGTTAGGACCGACCTTCCAGTCTCCCGTCAGTCCACGCCAACCACCCGATTCAGCAAAACCTTCTCAACCCTCACCTTGGGGTGCCCTGTCATTCCTAATCCACTGATCACTGCGATGATTCTTTCACGCATCTCTGGTCCTAACTTGAAAGTGGTACGATGCAAGCACCATATTATTTCACCCCAAGGGAGGGAATCTTGGGCTGAATTCGCGAAACTGTTGGAATCCTTCGTCACTGCCCGAGGTGAAGAGAGAACCCGTGCCTCATCGCTTGCCGGAGAGCTCGCAGGGTTGAAAGGTGCCAATCTTAATGTGTTTACGTCGATTGACACTGAGCTATCTACCAGATTATGTGTTACAGAATGGGTTTCCCCTTCCAAATTCAGTACAACAAGATCCTGCTTGAACTATAGCCGTTTCCACTTTTATTTTGTGGGCCTTTCCTCGTATGATGCCTATGGCAGAAGAGTAGTCCCATTCGTTTCGAAACCCATGGCCCCTCAGACTCCGAGAGTCTGAAGCATTATGTACGGTCTATCTATTCTATTAATATTGAAATATTTAGGGCATCGAACGACCTTTGTAGATTGCGAAGCTCGTCTTCTATTCTCGAAAAGCGATCGCATAGCTATTATTGTATATTACAAGAATTTTTTTCTTCAGTCTACATCAAAGCATGATAACAGTAGCAGGACAATACAGATACTAGTATACAGAAAACCCTAAGAAATGCACAACGAACACCGCTTCTCTCCCTCGAACCTACAACCTACTCTCGACGACCCTGCCTGGTTTTCTCCAGTGAAGTTGACGACCAAACGCAGCCTTCAAGCCCTCCTCAATGGTCTTAACGAATACAAACTCCATTTCGGCTTTTACTTCTTTTGGGACGTCGAGTTCCACGTCCTTTTGGTTTGCATATGGCAAAATCAATTTCGTCGCTCGGGCGCGGTGTGCGCCGAGAACTTTCTCTTTTATGCCGCCCACTGGCGTCACCCGACCCCGAAGGGTGACCTATAGATGGTGAGAGGCGGTTTGAGAGAAGGAGTCTCAAATACATACCTCTCCGGTCATAGCAATGTTGGTTGGCACAGTCGCACCAGTGAGTAAGGACGTGAAAGCGCACACCTGAAACAGTTCTGTCAGATTGTGTAAAGACAAATATAATATGATCATACCATGGCGATACCAGCGCTTGGTCCATCTTTCTTCTGAGCCCCAGCTGGGAGATGCAGATGGACATCGATAGGATCGGGCGTCTTCAATGGATCTTGACCAGGAGCGTTCGTAACATGCAAAACATAAGCGTGGGTCTTGACCCAGCTCAGTGCCAATTCGGCAGATTCCCGAATCACCTGCAATAGGAGAGGAATTCAAAGAGATGCACAGCATCGAAGAAGGATTCACTCACGTCACCCAAGGAACCCGTCAATTTCAGGTTGCCGGACCCAGGAACCGCGATAGTTTCCACGGGCATGATGGCGCCTTCACCCATGCCCATCACGACTAAGCCCCACACCACGCCCCTCTTCTCCTCTCTATCTCGTTCTTCTCCATCGTATCTTGCAATGCCCAGAATACCCTCAAGATCCTCTTTGCGAACAATGGGATTCCAGTTATTGGGTGTAGGGGTAACGGTGAGATCTGAGAGCAGCTTAACACCCTGCCCCTCAGTTGATTGTGACGTTGTAGCGTTGTCACTAGCATTGTCGGTGAACTCTGCCCATTCAACAGCCTTCGCGCGGACGACACCACCAATGGCTCGCTCCAAACTGCGGACACCGGCTTCACGAGTGTATCGAGTAGCGACCCATTCCATAGCTTCATCGGTCAGGATGACCTGGTCCTCCCTTAGACCGTTTGCAGAGAGTTGCTTTGGCATCAAGAAGCGCTTAGCAATATGCAGCTTCTCGGTAAAGGTGTATCCGCTAAGCTGTATCACCTCGCAGCGGTCTAGGAGAGGGGCGGATATGGTGTCGAGGGTATTTGAGGTACAAATAAAGAGGACTTGGGAAAGATCGATAGGCACGTTGATGTAGTGGTCGTTGAAAGAGTGATTTTGCTCGGGATCCAGTACTTCGAGCAGAGCAGCAGCAGGGTCGCCATGATTGCTTCCGTGTCCCACTTTGTCGATTTCATCTAGGAGCAGGACAGGATCAGGCCGACCGGCCTTGCGAAGAGCCTGGACGATTGCGCCGGGCCCACTGGCGACATAGGTGCGTCGATGCCCCCGAATTTCAGCTTCATCGCGAACGCCGCCCAGCGAGATCCGCTGGAAGGGTCGGTTGAGGGCTTTAGCGACCGATTGACCCAATGAAGTCTTGCCCACACCAGGAGGACCAACGAACAGGAGGATAGGGGCTTTGTTAATGATGCGAGGTGGATTCGAAGACGAGGGTTCGTTGGTGGAGGATGTGGATTGTGCTGCTGCGGCAGCTCCAAGATATTTCAAACGCACGACAGCAAGATATTCGATCAACCTTCGCTTAATCTTTTCGAGTCCAAAATGATCGCTATCCAGCTGCGCTCGGGCGTTGATCAGGTAGGCACGAGTTTTCATTGCTTCAATAGATTCTAACGGTAGTGAACTTGAAGGCCACGGAATAGATGTTAACCATTCCAGCTGTGATCCAGATAAGGGACAAGATGACTTTAATGAGATAAAACTCACATATGACCTGATCACACCGTTTTCAACGCTGCCTTGAGGGATGCGCTTGAGTCTTCTCCATTCTCGGGTACCCATTTTTCGCTCTTCGCTACCTTCTCGCATGGCCTCAATCTTCTTCTTTAGATCGGCCATATCATCTTGATCACTCTGCTCATCATCATCTAATTCACTGGTGACCCCTTTCGCGCCATCTGATCTATGCAAAGAGCTGAGTTCCTTCTGAATGGCACTGAGTTGTTGTCGAAGGAAATATTCTTTCTGCTGTTTGGAGAGGGACTCCGAAACGGCGCTTTCGATTTTCTTCGAGACTTCTGAAATCGTCGCCTGCTTGGTAAATAGGATGGTAGCTTTGACTATTCTTTCTTCAGGAGTGGGTGAAGACAAATAATCTAAGCAACTACAGATTAACGGGGGGAAATATGCTATATAATTAATGTCACGTACCAATACGATCGGCGTGTTCTCCGTTGATGACGGCCACCAAAACGTCGGCCAGCGAGGCAGCAGTGCTTCCATTATCGATGTTTTCCACCAAGTCTGCCAGTCTCCTCCAACCGTCTTTCCGGGACGCGTTAGAGCCGGCGTCTCGGGAGAGGCGCTCTAAAACACGAAGCGCTGCTTGTTTGAATTCGATGACGGTTTCTTTGGTTGGGGTCTGCTTCATCTCATTGAGAGGATATTCAATGTTCATATATTGGATAGGGCCTGATATATCTTCGTGCGAGACAAGAAGTGGTTCAACGAGCTGAAATCGCGAAAGACCTTGGAGGGAGACGAGGAACGGCTGGGAGGGCTGCAACGCCGATGGTCGCACTAGACGTGTCACTCGCGCTGCACATCCCCAGCGATTAAGCTGAAACAGAGCCTTGGGGTCATCGGTGGGTGACTTTAGGATGGGTACAGCCCCAAGCACGGTCTGAGACGAGGCGTCCTGGTTGTCCTGGAGCAAGGAGATGATGAAGCGAGCCTGCTCCTTTGTGACTGGAATAGAGACTTTGGCTGACGGGAGCAGAATGAGGGGGTAGGGGAGGACAACTATGGGCAGAGACGGGGATGAAGCAGCCATTAGAGACATTTCCTTCTCCCTCCAGGTATCTTAGAGACGGATTCGGTGTCCGTTATTCCCGTGCGGTCGCATCTCCTATTTAGTTCGCTCGCCATAATCACGACATCGACCCCTGCGTCATCGTCACGACATCAACTGTCCTAGGCGCACATAAATTGTACAATTACAAGATAAATATCATCAAAAATGCACATCATGTTCATATCAGGCTGGTACCATAACCCTGCGGCCCAGCTCTTGGTCTTCTCGTTCATTTTCTTTCATTTCATCGTCTCCTAGGGATGGACTCCAGTTTCTGCTCGAAGACGCAATCCGACTTCTTTCTTGCAACGACCCGACCTTGCGGTGCGTTAAGGGTGTTGAAGTTGGCGGCGATTTGACAGCAGTTCTTGACGATAACGATCGTGTGATTGAAGCACCGGCGCCAGTGGTACTCGTTGACGGATTCCGTATCTTGATTGCGGAAGGAGGACTGGTAACACCTTCCGAGAACCTGGCTTTCTTAGCCGCAAAGTCAGCTGAAGGTGTGACTTCAGCTAAGTTGCTCTTGTTCGCCGGTGCAAGCACAGGTTTCGATGAACTTGCAGCGGATAGTCTCCGGCCAATGGATGAGTTCATAGACAGCGCCGAACTAGGCCGTCCAGCTGCTGGAGTTGAGAAGCCCGAGGGAGCAGTAACAGATGATTGACGTCTGTGGACCACCCTAGCGGTTGCCGGCGTCGTTGCAGTGCTCATAGTCCCCGCAGCTTTCAACTTCAGTGTGCGCTTAATCTAAATATTTCATGGTTAATTGATCAGTTTGGGCCTTTCATGCGACTTCACGAACCTCATCCAGTTCTTGTTGCTTAGCCTCCAGTGCGACAACCAAGTTCGCTCGGTCTTTGCTCTCCTCAGACTTGCTAGCCAACAGCTCCGTCATCGCCATCTCCTTATTCGAATTGTCCCGCTCGATTATCTTGACACGTTCGCGAGCCTTTGCAAGTTCCTGTGTCAAGGTCTGGACTCGCTCTCGATGATTTTCGAGCTCGACCTCTAGATTGACGCGCTCTCTAATGGCCGACTCCATCCTGGTACGAGCGTCGTGCTCTCCAGCCTCCAGTTCATTGATATGGCGATCATGTTCTTCATCAGCGCGATCGCGGTTTCGTTGCATTTTCGTGATCTCCTCTTTGAGCTCTTGTGTCTCTCGGGTGAGCCTGCTAACGTCGGAGGCCGCCGCGGATAGCTCATCGTCTTGAGAGTGCAGCTTCTCTCTTAGTCGTTCCACATCGTCAACAGCGAATTGTCGTTCTTCGTCGCACTGGCGTAATTGAGCCTCGACCTCGTTCAAGACTTTCTTCAGTCGTTCCAGTTCGGATTGGCTGCCTTCAAGCTCAGAAGCAATCTACGAAGGAAATTAAAATGGATCTTATGGTGTAAAAAATAAACAGTACCTGGTCCCTCTGGTCTTCAGCATCAGTCTTCTCGTCCATCGCCTGGGTCAGTTCAGCTTCCAAATCGCTGGCTCTCTGTTCGCTTTCCTGCCAGTTGCTTTCGACTTCAATAAGACGAGCATTGATCACCTCCAGTTCATGCTCCAAGCGGTCAATCGCGGCAATCTTTGATTGAATGTCGTCCTCTTTTTCTCTGACAGCGGTTTTCAAAGCGCTCTCGACATCCGCAGCTTTCTCAGCATTCTTCCACTGAGCCTCCAGTTCTTGCTGCAGTATCGTGACCCGCTCTTCTGTCAAGGTTGCTCGCTTGTGAGCATCATTGAGCTCAGCGTCATGAGCATCGCGATCGAGGCCGTCCTTATCTTGTGAGGTTTTGATCGCCTCTTCGAGTTCCGCGAGTCGAGTTTCGAGATGACTGTTCTTCTCTTTCGAAGCGGCATACTCCTTTTCCACATGCTCCTTCTCCTGTAGAATAGTGTCCCGCTCGATAATCATGGCGTGTTCGCGCTGAGCCCATTCGTGAGCAGTCCTCTCGAAGTGGATCGCTTGTCCTCTCAACGCCTCCAATTCCTCCTTGTCCTCGGAAGCTGGAGTGTCTCTCTCGATATCGCCCAAGGACATATTGGTGAAATCGGCGAGCTGAGAATGCATATTCTCGAGCTCATCGCGCATCCGGGATTTCTCCTCGTTCTCCTTGGCCAATCTCTCTTCCGCAATTCTGACCCGTTCCTGTAAGATAAACATAGCACCGGCCGAACATTCATCCAAAACACTTCTTTGGCTCTTCTCATTTTCGGCTTCGTCAACCATCCTTTCTAGATCTCTGATGGTCATTTTAAGCCTGCCATTGACTTCTCGTTTCCGAGAGAGCTCGCCCTTGTATTCTGCGATGCGCGCCTCTGCTTTTCCAAGCTTCTCCTGAAGCGTTGTAGTGAGCTGATGAGCGGCTCTCAGCTCGTCCTCGTAGTTCTCAGATAATAATCTGTGACTGGTGACTTCACTGTGGAGAGCTGACAGAATGTCCTCTGCTTCGCTGAACGAGCTGTCGGCTGAAACAGGAGGGAGAGGTGGAAGAGATGGGGGAGAAGACTCCGTTCTTCTCGGATCGAGAGAGAAGGACTCTTGACCCACAGGTGCGGTTCGAGGGGTGAAGTACATCGTTTGCTCCGCCACCTTTGACTGTGTGACGGGGCTGATTGCATACGAGAGGGGGAGTGAGTTATCGGCATGCGGAGGAACAAGTGTTGGGAATTGAACTGATTCGTGTCGGCTGTCCGAGGGGGGAGATTGCATGAGAGAATGAAAGATAGTCAAACTGTCTGGAGGAGTCGGCGACGTAAACGACTTCTGGCGAATGGTGCCACTGGCACCAGCCGTCGTATGACCCTCTTGAGACTCTTCGGCGGCGCTATCTTCTTTGACTTCCATTCGAGTGTCAAGGAGACTTTCTCCCATAGGCATTCCAGCAATCTGTTCATCTGAGACGTCGAGGAGGTTCGATAATCCTGTAGGGATGTCGATGGAACGAGAGGACATGGGTTGGAATGAATGATTGCTGTGCTGAGAACCGTCACTAGGGGGACGTTCCCGTGAATTATCAATTGAATTATGTCGACTTTCATCGGGTGGAAGCATCGAAGGCGTAGATGGTGACGGAGAGAACACGTCAAGATTTTGACCATCCTCGAATGTCATGGCATTGCTCGGCGATTCAATCTTTCGTTGAGAACGAAGATTGTCCAGGAAAGCCGCTGAGGTGTCTGCTTCTGGATTTGCAGACTGATCGGGCGTGATTGTGCGATAGGCGTCTCGAGAAAAGAACCGGACTGAATTGCCTGTGGCAGGCGTTGAAATGCCTCCATTTTTTGAATCTGAGCGAAGAATAGAGCGAATAGAGCCTGTTGGCCGCTTAGCGGCTTCGGCGGGTGTCTGGAGATGGGAATTGGATGGAGGTTCTAGAATATCGTGAGTATTAAAATGTTAACGCAATCGCGTTCAAAGGTCGTACCAAAGGTTTCTGGCTGTAGCACACTTCTAGTCTTTTTCGGGAAATGCAGAGATATCTTTGACGACGAGGCGTCAGTAGGAATAGCAGAGTCTCGTTTATGAGAGCGTTTGAAGAGGCTGCGTTTGCCTTTCGTAGGGCTGGAAGGCTCTTCACCATCATCGTATTCGTTGTCATGTAAGCTGTGTCTTGATGATTGGGCTGATTCGTTCATGACTTGACCTCTGGTTGAAGTATGGAAAACGGATAGATTGGGATGCGCTGAAAGCACCGCGCTTGAAACAGTGCCCGTGCTTGTTCGGGAGGTTGGAGTGACTGGGCGTTCGTCTTCAACGTCCGAACGTTGACTGGTGAAAGCACGACCCAGTTTCCGAAGCATGACCTCGTGTCCACTGTTCGGTGATGAAAGCGAAAGGGAAAGACTGAAGTGAACAGGGTGTGACGTGACGCATTTCGTCACGCGTCAACAGGTCAAACGAGCTGATCACGACATCACGTGCGCCATTCTCACAGTCAGGTGCCTCTTTGTTAGTCATCAATGATGACTCAGCGTTGATCGTGTGCCGACGTTCTAGGGTTAACCCGCTGCTTTCTCTAACATGATCGATAGCAATCCTGTTATAGAGATAACGCTTGATTCTATAGCACTGAGTATTCCACGAGTGAAGCAGACTGGTACTGAGGGTTTTGTCGAAGCTGAGTTGCAAGCCATTTATGGAAAATGCGGAACCTTATTTTACTCCGGTACCGACAGTCCGTTGAATTCAAGCGGAGCACGAAAAAAAAGTTTATAAAGCACTCAAACTCTAATCCCGCTACCTTCATTGCACCGTACTAAGAATCGCATTCGCAGTACACGTACTGGGAGACTCGCTCTCCTTCTCTTCACTGTGGGGAAAGTCCCCGGAGACGCAGAGCATGACCTGTAGCCCTTAGGGAAAGCAACCGTTTCTAAACTGACGGTATAGCTACCTGGTTGGGAATGGATACTTTGCGCCACCTTTCTGAAAGGAACTGCTCGCCATTCGTTCACTCTGCGGTGTGCATCACTCTATCATTCTCTTGCAGAAAGTCTCTTCATAGCGAAGATATGAGCTCGAGGAGACCGGAGGATGCTAGATGATGCCGTACCAGCCTGTTGCTCATAGTCGAAAGTTATGCGATTGCAGATTGTCTGCTTGCAGCAGTCTGTAACACAATGGGGCTCACTCTTGTACGGTGCATCTCATCTTGAATTTTTTCCTCGTTCGCCGATAGGCAGTACGTTTTCTCGCCGGTTTGCGGTCCCTGCAGGTAAGCTTTTCGTGTCATTCATTCCCTTTCACAAGATGTTCTTGAATTTCTTCAAGGAGAATCGGCCTCTGTTATAAACAGTTGCTGAAAGGCTCCACACTTTTTGACTCCCTGATCCACCACTTTTTTTACCTTGTGCTCGAATGGCCTGGCTGACTTCTCCTTCGTTCAGGATGGACTGTAGTCTACTCGAAGTATCCGGAAGCTCTGGAGCCTTCGCCTACAAAATATTTTCATGTAGCACCTTTGTCACACCCACAATAAATGTAATATCGACTTCGACAAACCCTTCGCCGTGCGCCGTGCGCCGTGCTTCGTGCTTGGGCGCTGGAAGATCATTTGAATGTATCCGAGAGCTCGTTCAGTACTTGTCTATTCCGTTTGGACCCAACCACCAGCGGGCGGAGCCCATTGAGCTATGCAACATCGTATACTATTCTCGTCAAAGCCATCCCCGGGAACCTCAAAAGTGCCGTTGCGCCAGACTTGATTGAAAGATTGGCAAGACGGCGCGACACTCAAGTAACTTACTGGAGATTAGCCATGGCGAAGTCTACCGAATCAAGCTTCATGATGGGGAAGCACATTGAATGAAATCCGGATGGCCTAAGCGAAGTTATACACAAGCAAGCGTCAACTATACTGGCCCTACTACAGTTTTGGTACACCAATTTAGTCCGTCGATTAAGATAGGGCGTGCTAAAGATATGCGAATTGAAGGGTATAAAATAGGTAAAATGAATAAAGGTTTTCAAGATCTTTATCGAGACATGTCTTCTTCTATCGTCCGGCATTGCGTCAGTAGAGTGACGACTTCAGATCGTGCGCTTGCGTTCTTAATAAATGATGACTGGAGAATCAATGAGCGATGGGGCAAGATAGATATGTGAAAGCAGACGTACGCATAATAGGTCGTGAGGTGCAGGACGAGTAGTAGAAGGTTCAGAGCATGAACGTAAAAATGAGTGAAATGAGCGTGAGTAGTCCTCAGGCCGGCTGAGTGCTGGCCACCGTTTGGCCAGTTGTTTTTCATCGGTAAAGCCATCAAATGGCGGAACACCTTCCGCCAGCTCCCACACTGTAGCACCAAGGCCCCACACATCGACCTTGAGAGGGTCATACGAGCCACTGCAGAGAGTTGAGCAAAGCTCCTCTTGGTAGCCCAGGAGGAACTCACCTTCGGATTTCCGGGGCTTGCCAGTAACCAACCCCAACACGATCCTGACACACTGTACCCTTCTTGGGGACATGGACGGCATGTGTGAAATCAGCCAACTTCAGCACTCCATCAGATCCAATGAGCATGTTATCCGATCTCACATCGCGATGAGCGATCTTTAAACTCTGCAGGTATTGAAGACCCTGGAGAACCTGCAACGAATTAAGTCAGTGTCTGTGCCAAGTGAACAAGAGATCACCCACATCAGTTGCGAACCCTGCTATGAGCCCTTCCCCAATGACGAGACCAGACTCATAGAGAGCCAATACATCAGCAAGGCTTCTCTCCATAAGTTCCATCTGAATCCACAACGCATCATCTTTCATATCCACGTAAAGCACGTCCATGCTCAACACATTCACGTGTCTAGCTTTAGACATCACTTTGAGTTCCCTCTCCAAGGCCTTAATCTTTGGCACATTCTTATCGCTGATGGGCACGCTTTTGATGGCAATGACTTTGGAGCTTGTGGGCGGGATGGTCGGATGGAGAACCGAGGCGGCGTAGACAAGGCCGTACTGTCCTTCGGCAACTTCACGCATGTCTCCGAATAGCTTTCGAGGATCCACGTCGACCTGGATGTACTCCGCAAGGGGTTCGAGAACTTCAGAGAACCATTCCTCCATAGCTTCTTCCTCATCAAGTGTTCGGTCCCAACCAACGTCTCTCCTCGATATTCGTCTTGACTGCGGTCGTGATTGAGATAATGCTTGGGAGACCGGACGAGAAAGAGATTCATGCTTCCCGGGAGGTTCAATGGGCGACCGAGGACCTCCATTCCCACTGAACGTGCTTTCCACGCCCGGGGATGCTGATTCGAGCCAGTCTTCCAATATTGATATGGCAGGCTCTAAAGATGGATCAGATACCGGGGGAAGCCCTCCTGTGAGTACCTCTTTCCCTCGAGAATGCCTCTTGACGCTAATTTTTTCTGTTCCATCATCGTCATCATCGTTCGGGCGGAGATAAGGTAGTAACGGCGATCGAGGACCAGGATCGATCTGATTATGACTTGTCGATGTGATAGGAGAAGTCAACGAATGAGTCTCAGAGTCCGTCTTGGAAGTTGATGTGTGAGCGGGGGAATTCGAAGATGCACTACTAAATGTAGGGGCGGTAGGACTCACTTCACCACTTGAGGAAGCAAGAGCAAGTTCCTGGATAGGAGGAGGCGGGCGAGGTTTTGAAGTCGCCGAAGTGGGAGTAGGGACAACAGAAGCCTTCGTCGACTTGACGCGGACTAATTCGGCACCTTTAACCACTGTGTATGCGGAAAGGACAGATCCAAGTGAATCTCGACCTGTGCTAGTGCTGGCACGAACGGAAGGAGAAACTGTGCTGAGAAGATCAGACTCTCTACGTGGAGGAGCAGGGAAAGAAAGATGTGAGGGCGATGGTGAGTGCGTAGCACTTTGGGGAGGCCGGGGAGCAGAGGGAGAAGGTGGTGGTGACGCCAACTGAGATGAATTAGTAGGTTTCGAGTGACCGGCGCTAAAGCCTGTGGCATCTTCGGAAGGCGGTGGTGGAGGAAGTGGTCGATCAGGCGCTGGTCGAGGAGACGAGGCTTTGATCGGGGTAAGTGTTCTAGAGACAGGCGCCTCGGGCTTCGGATTGTGCGATGTCTGGGGCTTCGAGGACGTGCTGTCTGCCCCGTCGTTGATGGCAATCCTCGGAGCAGGACTCGGCTTTGAGATCGATTCTGGACTCTTGATATGCTTTGAGGAAAAGCTCGTCAACGATGTATTTCCGCTTGATGGGTCGACCATTTCCATCACCTCATTCCACAAATCAGACGAGGTTTCCGGAGTGGTGCTCCTATCAGTCGATACAGCTGTATCGGGAATCGCAAGTAAACCTCGCGGCGGGGCATTGAGAGAGGACAGCGGAGTGGGTTCTACAGTGAGACTCAATTCCATCTGTCGAGCACGGCTCTTGCTAGTTGTGGCTGTCGATGCCGGCTGTACGTAAGCCACGGGAGGATACGAGTTTTCACGCACTCTCTGCTGCTGTTGCACGGGTGGGGGACGAGACGTCTGCGGTTTCGAACTCGTCGCAACCTCCGACTTGTCTTCCGCCAATTTGTGCAGCAAAGTCTTACTCCAGTCTTCCAATTGCTCTCCCCACTGGCCCAGATGAAGACTTTCTCGATCGGTTGGTAAGGTTAATCGAGGCGGTTGAGTAGAGACTCTTCTTTGAGTCGACGATCCTGCAACTGCATTGCTCGGCAGATCGACAGGGGGAGGAGGCACACGATTCGACCGTGATGGCTGAGAGCTACCATTGGCCTTCGACGCGGCTAATGACTGCATTCTCTCCGGAAGCTTTAGCTCTTGGATCATCTCAGAAGAGAACGGGTCGGGTGCCGACAAATCTTCCTGAGAGGGTGGCGGAGAAGAATATGTCGCGGAATAAGGATGGGGTGGAGCTGCATAGGCGGTATAACGCTTTGGTCCAGAGCTTGAGGTAGTAGCAGGTTGCGGTTGCGGTTGCGGAGGCAAAGCACTGGGGGCAATGGTGGAGGGAGCAAGATAAGTCGATGCATTGGCGTGATGATTAGGTTGGGGTGAAGGACGAGGAGCGGAAGGGATGGCATTAGTGGGATGCTGGATCAAAGGAATTGGGGCGACAGATGATATAGCTGGGGCTGGCGGTCGATTATTCGGCTGTGGTTGCTGTCGTCGTGGAGGAGATGAGGGTCCAGCCACATGAGAGGAAGATGGTTGAGATGTTGGAGGCCAGGGAGCCTTCACGTCTCGAAGTGTGGCCGCGGCTTGAGCTGCAGTGGCATCAGTAGGGTAAGCAGGGGGCGGGTTATGATCGTCTCCTTCAAGACTCGATTCAGAGTCCACCGATACTACAGAGTCATTCACTACGCGCATTTGAGTCAACGGTCGTGAGGTCCGATTAGATCGCGACGCTTGAGATGACGCGTAGGACGGAGATGATGGTGAGGATGGGATGGTCATAGTTTCGAACGGTCTTCGCGAATCCGTCCGTGCTGGACGAAGAGAATCTGATCGAGGAGCCGGTTGAACAAGGTAGGGTCCGGTTGGCTGGTGAGGTATTCGAGGCCGTCGCTGGTACAAGGCAGCGATCTCGTCTTCAGTGTACCCACGCTCTGCGAGAGCCGCAGCCCAAGATGGGGGGAGGCCTGAAAACACATCATCCACGTGGATATTGTGCTAATGAAAGATGAACAGGACATTAGTTGAACAATTGTGGAATAAGGGTTCGAGGTACACGCCTGAAAATTCCAAGGCGCAGATATCCCATCGTCCCCATCCCCTTCTATTATCTGACCATCCTCCGAAGAATGAATGCTTTCATTTGCACTAGCACCACCTGAGCTGCCACCGCTAGGGGTTCGGTTTGCAGATGTCGAAGTTGATGGACTTGACAAGGCGTTTCTGTTCGATTTTTTGCCTATGCTGGAGAATTTACTGAGTAGGCCCCCCGTTCGCGGATGTGAGTTGGCCGTGGTGGGCGACAGGTGGGTCGGACTAGGAGAGATAGAGTCCGAGTCGGGGTGAGGAGATGCTGATCGACGTAGTGAAAGTGAAGGAGTGGAAGCGTTTGCTTTGGAGTAGAGAGAGTCTTTGGGAGGAGGGAGAGGCGGTCTGTCTCTGCTCGTGCTGGGCTGTGCGAGTCGGCCTAACATTCTGAAAGTCGAGAACCGAGAAGAAGACTTTGGTGTTTCATCAAGTTGTCCGTGACTATCCGCGCTCATGATTTGTAGCCGTACTTGTAGCCGTCGGATCAGCACCTGCGACGCAAACACTCTGGATCAGACTCTTGCTCTCCTTAAACACTCGGATATCATCGACTCACAAGATGCGAACAGACACTGCTCGTCTTAGTCTACGGCGTCGGGCAACGCGGGCGGTGCGCGATGTCGCCAAGTTCTAACACTGTCACACGTGTCACGGTCATCTCAGATTATCAACAACACCTGAACATCCTAATTGTTACACTTGCTCTGTTCACTTCTCTGTATATAGCTAACTATGTGCCTCGTCGTACAATAATCGTCTCATATGAAAAAGATCTCGTTCGCTGGGAACGGACTCCTTCCCAACCCACTTTTCTATCCAATCCAGAAATCGAGTACGTTCATATTCCGCTCGCCAATCTTCCATCACGCGAGATCCGTAATCCAACTCCGTAAACGCGACAATTGACATGGCCAGTGTCTTACGACCTGGCGTCACCCCGAGTGCCCGCATCCAATTCAAAGTTCGAGGGATATCTTTCGCCACGCCATGAATCGTGAGCAGACGAATGTACTCACAAAACGACCGATCAGAAGGAATAATCTGCCACCTGGGTGTTCCCGAACCATGAATTGCATTTCCTTCCATGGGCCCGGCGTGCAAAGGCGCTCTGCTCTCTCTCGTGCCTGGAGACATCCAATCCTGCAATTTATCCGTCAGAACCTCAACTCTCCCCATCCGTGCATAATCGTCCCAAGCGGCAAGCTGAGGCCAGTTCTCCAGGATGATTCTTCGGAAAATGCTAGTTGCGCGTCTCCACATCGGTACACCTCTCCAGTCATCGCTGATCCCTCTGCCATCGTCAGAAAGACGTTCCATGAGGTTTTTATGAGCTTCTTCCGCGGTTGGTTCCTGACCACGCGTCACTGCTGTTTCGGGTGTCAGCTCGCCCCATAATGCCATTCGGATGCTGGTTCGGCTATGATGTCGCATAGATTGTGCCGAACGCAAGACAAACGTGAGTGTCATGTCATTCGGCGGCACTCCGAAAATGGATGTCATCGAATCCCAAAGTGCCCAAACGATGTCAGGTCGACCGACGTGGAAAAGGGATTTCATGAAGGCGTTGAAGAAGTAAGCTTCTAGTTTGATCTTCCCTCGGTCATGTACAGATCCTTCGCGTCCTCGTCCCGGGGACCGCGTGTATCGCTGCATAAACCACAAGGCTTCTGCAGATTTGCGTGCGGCCACGCGTCCCTGTATACCGAGACGCAACATAAGTGCGTCCATAGGTAACCCTGATTTTCTGAATTCGTCCCATATGCCATTAGCTTCTACGGGTTTGTTCCTTTGCAGAAGCGCTTTGACAATCATTGCGTACAGTCTCCTGCTTGGCGGGAATTTCTGTTGCGCAGTCCGAAAGGCTTTCACGAGGACTTCAGTGCGAATCCTGACATCTTTGACGTGCATATTGAGCGTTGCGGCAAGTTCGTCTTCCTCCTTTAGCAAATCGGGAGAAGACCGAGAACCTGCGAAGGCTGTCTTCGCAGAACCAGTGCCTGGACGCCGTACTTGTCGATCTCTGAGCATCAACAGTCTTGTGGAAAACTGAGAGGAAGCGTTCCAGCGAGGGTCTCGATAGAGGTATTCTTTGGCCGCCGTAGGGTTCGTGATTAGTGATTTAGAATAAGTGATATCGAAGCGAGTTCGACTGGAGGTATCGTGTGACGACGGATTGGGATCCAAAGGAGCTATTCCAGGAAGCATAGAACGTTCATCACGAATTGCACGAAGAAATCCTGCAGCTGTTGCAGAATATCCACGCAGGGCGAAGAACCGAAGGAATAGCTCCAGGTGTTTCTCCGAAGGTCTAAAACCCTCTCGCACCATCCGCTCTCTAAGTGTTTTGGCAAGTTCGATTGTCAACGATGGAGAATTGAGAAGACGTCGATAGGAGTCTTTGTCCAGTCTGAACTGGCGCTCGTTCATGGTCTGAATGACCTGGACGATGTATTTCGTAATTTGGTCCGAGCTGGGGAAGCGAGCGAGTGTCTGTAAGAGAAGATTGAAATGAAGAGCTCCGTCTAAGACGAGTTCGGGGAGTTGGAATAAGGTGGAAATGATGTTGCCGACATGGGGAACGAGGTTCCATGAGGAGATCATATTGGCGGACATGATTAAAATGGGAGCACGAAATTCATCGGGAAGATTGGGTACTGAAGGTAAGACGAAAGGGACAACAAGCTTTGCGTCCTCAAGCGAAGTGACTTTGGTGCATAGGATGTGAATGAGGAACCAAGGCGGGATAGGTTTCCTTGATAACACGGATTCACCATGCTCAATCACCGAAAACGTATTGCTGGTGATTTGAGTGGGAAGAATGGTAGGCAGACGTATCTCCTGAGGAGAGGCCATGAGTCCTCTTGCCGTCAGGACATGCCAGGTGGCTGACAGGCTGGGCTGATGAACGATATCTTTCCACTTCTCGAAAGATTCAGCGGACACACCGGTCTCGTTCAGTGCTCTAGATAACGCCAAGGTCCTCTTGACTCTCGACAATCTGTTTGCTAGTATCCATAATGGATTACCGCTATGCTTTCCGAAAGCTTTGCAGAGACTGAGTGACGATTTTTCGAGATGATAAGGCGAAAACCAATTTGGTCTCTGGCGTTTAGGGTTCGCAGGGCGTGGATGAGCCCTGTTAAGAGTTTGGTGGCGAAGTGGAAGAAATTCTCGCGACGTTTTGCTCGTTGTGCGAAGACGAGGAGGCAGAGACGCGTTCATTAGTTCTCGGTGAACTCATTGGGACAGATTCTTCATAAAATCTATAGTCATCACGTCAAATAAAGCTCACTGATGATAAATCTGTTGCGTATACCCACCAGAGGCAATGGCAGCTGCGAGAGGCAATTTCAAGCGGGGCGCCTACAGGAAATCTGCCTGTGGCATGAATTTGGTAAGCAACTTACGTCAGCATTCACTCTTCCAAAACGTTGAGGCAAACAAAGGGATAGACGTTCCACCCTTTCCTCACAAGGTTACAGCATCCAACTAAGTAAAAGCTATAGCCCAAATTTTCAGCGCAAAAAGAAACTCTCAATGATTTTTTTCCGGTAGTGGTACCAGTCAAATGAGAGAACTCATGTTTACTTCCGTAGTTGTAAGTACTGGTACGAAGGGAGGCCCACAATAATCGGGAACGTTCTTGATGGTTGTTCAGACCAGGCATAATGAAATGACAAGCTCGAAGTAACGGTATGTCGTGAGCTGCGCGTGAAATCGCGGTAGCTAAATAAAAAACTGGGGCTGGTCTGGTCAACAGTCTAGATCGTAACCGTCTGGGACGACGTTTGCCAAGGTTGTCGCTTGGAGGAAAGACAGACCGACGGTGACGACAAGCACGTGTATTCCCTGAATATTTCTGGAAAAGACTGAGGTGAGGATGGAGCCAAAATGCGAGAGTCACACTCCGTCACCGCGTCATTCGCTTGACAGTGACGTCACCAAGTTGCAAGTACATATACTCTCCATTTTCCTTGAGGCTCTCCATCAACCAAAAATGCGCGTCGCTCCTCTCGTACTCCTCCTCGCCGTCCCAGCAACCGCCTCTTGGTTTTCCTCAGCGAAACCAGAGTACGACACATGGGACACTAAACAGCTAACAAAATGGCTCGAAGACCACAACGTTCCTCTCCCTTCCGATGCTCATCGACAGCAACTCGTCGATACCGTCAAGTCCAACTGGGATACCTACTCCACGCAGGCATCCAATCAGGCTCAGAAGTCGTTCCACAGTCTTAAGAACACCGCGTTCGATACTTGGGACGACTCTGAGCTTCGCGAGTATCTCATGGAGCAGGGCGTTGTCGCTCCCTCAGGGCCTAAGGAATCACTCCTTGTGGCCGTCAAGTCTCACTACCACGCCAACTCGGCGGCTGCGTCTTCATTCGCGTCCAGCGTCTCTGCAGCGGCCTCGACAGCCATTTACGGTGATTCGTACCACCAGGCTTCGAAATCTGCGACCTCTGTCGCTTCGTCCGCTTCATCCCTTGCCTCCCAAGGTTCTAAATCAGCCAAGTCTGGTTACTCATCCGCTTCGTCCCTTGCATCGCAAGGTTCCAAGTCTGCCACTTCCCTCGCATCCCAAGCTTCCACAGCTATCCAATCGAACGCCTCTTCCGTTTCCAGCTATGCTTCCGTCGCCTCTTCTACCCTTTCTTCATACGCTGCAGCAGCTTCGACAGAAGTTGCTCGCAAACTCGATGACTCTACCGACTACATCTACTCAACCTGGAGTGATAACCAGTTGAGATCTTACCTCGAGGAAAAGGGCGTCATTAAAACCAAGCAGCAGGCCACCCGTGACCAGCTGCTGGCTTATATGCGCGACTCCTACGCCGCCGTCTCAAATCCCGTGTATGAAGCGTGGTCCGACTCATATCTTGTACGTCATTTTTCATTCGTATGAACTATTTACTTACAAGCTTGCAGCACGAATGGCTCCTTTCGCATGGTCTCATCAAGTCAGACTACGAGAAGCGTCGCGATACCTCGTTGAAGCTCATGCGTGACTACTATTATTCCACCAACGACTACGTCTGGTCCTCATGGTCGGATTCCGATATGAAAGCATGGCTCGTCGGTCACGGCATCGTCAAATCCGACGCCCAGCTCCAGAAAGAGAAGCTCGAGAAGCTCCTGAAGGATAACTACTCCAACGCCGTCGATACCACTTGGTCATCGTGGAAGGACAGTGATATCAAGGAATGGCTCGTCCAGCATGGTTATATCCGCAGCGACACCGAGGTTCAACGCGACGAGCTCGTCAAATTGATCAACGACAAATACCACACTGCCACTCACAAGACCGGTGCATACCTGACCTGGCCGGACGCCCGTCTGCGAGCATACCTTCGCAACCATGGTCTTCCCGAGGACAACTTGCCCACCAGCCGACCCGGTCTTCTTCGTAAGTTTTCATCCATCAAATCGAGCGTTCCGAGTCCTAATGTCGTTCGCAGAGGAGGTACGCATTCGATGGGTCCAGACCACCACGAAGAGTGAAGAGCTCTACAACCACATTCGCCACACGATCAACTCTGGCATCGAAATCGCCGAAGAGAAATTGGCAGCTGCCCTCGCCATTCTGACCGGAACTGCTCACAGCGTTGAAGCCGATGCCGTCAAGGAAGCCAACGTTCGATGGGCAGAGGCCGAGAAGACAGTAAAGAGTCTGAGCGCTGAAGCCGTCAAAGCTTCGAAGACTGCCAACGCCGAGATCATCAAAGAGAAGTCGCAAAAGTTGGCTAGCGCACAGAGCGTGGCTAGCAGCTTGAGTGCCGAGATGGTCAGAGCGACGAAGAAAGCTAAAGCTGAATTGTAGATGGGTTTGAATTCTGACATGCTGCTGTGAAGTTCTTGTTATGACATTACGATTTCCAAAATGTATTATACCTGTTTTTAGTACGTAATAGTAATCATTTCTTCAACTCCGCCTTCATGCCTGAACCTGTCCTCAAGTGGAATCTCTCTAGACCACCAACTATCGACGATCTCAGGGTGCGGGATCCGTTGACTAGACCATCTAGCTATACTAATCGTGCATCAAGAATCTCGAATGCTTCGTTTGTCGCGAGGAAGAGACCCGCGACCCTTCCGCCTCTACAAGCCATGATACAACTGCCGTGACTCGCAAATGGGTTCATCCATGCAGCTGCTCTCTCGTCGCTCACGAGTCCTGTCTATTACACTGGATAGCTCGGGCACCTCAGAATGTATCGTCAGCAACGCCAGTCCCAGTAAACCGCAGCGCAGCCTCTCGATGTCCACAGTGCCGAACAAAATACGTCATTGAAAGTGAAAATCCTCTCATTTTGAAAGTTATGGAATGGACAGATGGGATATGTAATCGACTTGGGAGGGTCGTTACTGTTAGCTCAATTGTGGGATTGGGCGTTGGCGCTGGTTCAGGTGTGTGCACTTTCTGCTTGACGAGACGGAATGATGTTGACTGATCTGGGATTGGGAATGATAGGTCTATATGCGCTGTTCACGATTTATGGTGAACATGCTGCACAGATGTTCTTAGGAACGGAAGCGTATCAACTCCTCCTGAGCACGAATTATAACAAGTGGCCCTGGCATGCATATATCAACGTGCCCCTCATCCCTGTTCTCCTCCTCCTCTCCCGATCCGAATCCATGAACACCACTCTTAACTCACTGTACCTCATCCCTCTGAGTCTCTCAGCCAACCTTGGCGCACCGGCGATGATAGCGCCTGGAGGCGTCGCAGGCAATCTTGCCCAGGGTATCGAAACCGGTGATCTAGACTGGTTATTCGACTGGCCACCTCATCCTCTCTGGATCGCTACCCTACTCCCCGTCATCCGAACACTCTACTTCGCCGGCCGCGAACAGATCCTCAATAAAATCCTCGGAACACCCGAGAAGACAGACTTTGACGCACCAGGTGGAGCAGCACCGCAGGTCGTTCTTCCACCTCCTGGAGATATTCCGGCGGGTGTTCATCCGCAAGTTGCGAATGCTAACGCTGCGGCTGTGGATGCGAGAAGAAGAAGGAGAGCTGGAGTGGTGAGGCGCATGTTGTGGGATCTGGAGGGATTTCATGCCAGAGTTGACGTCGTACAAGCTGATGGAGCCCGACCTCGACCTGACAGAGCTGCACAAGCAAGAGCCCGTCAGGCGCAGGCACAGGTACTTGCGGCCGCTGGAGGTGCTGTTGGTGGAAATGTCCGGGTTCAAGCTGCAGGCCCTGTAAATGTCAATGGTGCGGCTAATGCAGCGCAGGAAAACGCAAATCCAGAAGGCGACGCTGATCCAAACGCTGAAGAGGAGATTCACGTTCATGTCGTCGATGTTGTGGATGGGCATGGCATTGACCACGAAGATCTTCAGGCAGGAGAAGCAGCCGCCGATGCGGAAGATATTAATACTATCCGCGTTACTGGAAACTCTCTTGGTCGCCTGATCGGTGGCGCCCTCATAATGCCGACGGTAGCCAGAATAGCTGGCGCCCTGCTTTATCGAATAGCAAGACGCCTCCCTGGCGGATTTCTTGCTCGATTTTTAGGCCTTCATGGCCGACCCTATCCCCCTGGGTTTGGGATCCGAAGTCTTGATCCCGTCTAGTCAGTCTTTGCCTATCTGTTGGTCCGACATTCTCAAACTGACCAATCTTGTATAGCTGGCGAAACACTGTAGGGTTAGGTTTGTGGCTGGTGGCTACAGATTGTGCCAGCCTTCTGCATTTATATCTGCGCAAGCGGGAACTTCAGTCACGACGCATACAGAGTAGAAGTTTCGCTGGGATGGACTTGGACAGTCTAGATCTCGTGATACCTTCGTCCTGAGCCATTTATTGATCAGTCACTCCTTTCATGCTTGTATTTTCGCCCTTCACAACTCAGTAACTCAATGAATCCTAGTGAGCTGATAAGAACAACTAATTTCATTGCATCTGAAGGTACTTTTTGATCGAGGAACGAAACTACGCCGAGCAAGGCAAAACAAGGAAAGAATAATAAACAATCACGAAGGGTTTTCACGAACAAAATCGAATCTTGCGCACTCGCCACTTGCATGTCTCTCTTCTAGAAGACACTTGAGAAAATCATTTGGCTGTCAAAGGTCAGCTGTCATCTTAGTTGTCAGGCGGAGGAGTCTGAGCTCTGTCCCTGCCCCTATCTCTATCGTCTCTTATAGGAACATCATCATCTGGCGGCGGGGTCCTAGCTCTGTCTTTATCCCTTGGCCTGTCTCGATCGTCCCTTCGAGGACTCCTGCTTCTTGACACCCGCCTCTTCCTGTCGTCACGCTCCCGCTCCCGTGCCGGAGGAGGGGAACGAGAGCGTGATCGAGAACGACTACGACGAGGGTAGCCGCCGCGGCGGGGAGGTTCTGATCTCTCACTTCCTCTGCGTGGAGGTGGACTCCTTGATCTGCGGCGAGGTCCGGCATCACGACGTCCCGAGCGTTCATTGCGCCATATAGCTGAGGGCGGATTCTTGGCCCACTGAGAAAAGAGATTATCGTATGCGTTAAGGGGTGCGAAAACAAGAGATAAGGTTGAACGGAATCTTTACCTGAAGGCTGATCCTATAGCCGTCGACTCTTCTGTCATGTCTGTGTGATATAGTGTAAGTGGGAGAAGACAAAGGTGAGAAGAGGGCGTACAGTTCGTGATATGCGTCGTCTGCGTCTCTGCTGTCTTGAAACTCGATGAATGCATAGCTGAGGCGACGTTTGAGCGGCTCGTTTCATATATGGGAGAGTAGAGACTGAGGAAGAGGAATATCGAAAGCGAGCGATGCCACTTGATGTGAAAAGATGCAGACGTGCGATGTGCGAAGAGACAACGTCGAGTCGAGGCGGCTGAGCGCGAGCACGGTTGTGCGATAACTCGAGTAGAGCAAAGAATTGAACGAAGAGACGCGACGGGAACGATAACCGGCGATCCATGTCGAATGAGACGAATACTCACGGAGTCGCGTTTGGGCTGTTATGTCGGGGAGCAGGGATATCGCATCTGATGAGGGGGCCATATCTAATCATGTTGGAGGTTTATCAGTCTCGATTCAATGAGTTCTCTTGTTCACTTACTTTTCGAATTCATAAGCTAGGTCTCTCGCCTTGCTGGTGGGATTGAACCCGGAAACAAAAAGGATACGAGGAGATGGCATCTGCTTCCAGGGCGTACTCTTAACTTCATTTTGTCTTTGTGACATTGAGACTTACATCTGGTGAACCAGTCAAGTATCAAGATATAAGTGATTATTAGTAGGACGATAGCTAAGCCTAGTCGATAAAAGCGGACAAAGGGACCTCTTTTCACTCCTTTTTCCAGAGGCAGAGGATCTGGGGCGGAGAAGGCGATTGTTTGCGACTGTTTTTCCCACCCGAAGAGCTTCTTCCGGATTCCGCAAATGGGCGACTAGAACTACATAGCAAAGCAATAAAAAGATGGTACTTCTGATGAAGTACTACTAGTAGAACTATAGGGAAAGTCCAGAAGATGTGGTCATGATTCACTCGTCTCGGTATCCTCCAACACTGATGTCAACTGCGTACTGTCCTCTCGCCAAGGTTTTCTCCAATTTCTAGTCAAAGAAGTGACACTTGTATCCGGGACTGAATTTCGCGGACTGAATTCAAGATCTTGTGTAGTCAAGACTGTCGTAGGGCCATACGCCGTGGAACGCAAGTCCATCGTGATCCTGTTCATCATGATAGAGACCAGGGCCAACGTTGGCCTTCGGATAGGATCAGGGCCCTGAAGAGCTTCGAGTGGCAAATGACGTACATTCCATTGATATACTTGAGTCCGGGTGGGGCAAACATGATCATTAATACCCAAACCAAGTTGGTGGTGAAGATGACACTGCGATCAATCATGATTTTTAGAGGAGTGTAAGTAAACACAGTGATACTCACGCAAAGTAGAGCGCTCCGTCTCTGACGATTCTTTGCAGTAATGTCCCTTGCCGATCCGCACGGGACCATTTGATCGTCCGTAGCATCGTGAGGGTGAAGACAGAGACGTCAAAAAGTGTCTCCGTCCATTGATACAAGCTTGTCAGGAGCCCCCTACGTGTACTATGAGCATGCAATTAGAGCCGTATATATGCGTAATCAAACAGTTGTGGAGGTCCAATCTCGATACATACTACGGACCAAGGTTCAGTCTCAGAAACCCGAGAAAAAAGGAGTACATACAATGAAATGGTTCGATGTCAACATCGGGAAAAGTGAGAGCTATGAACGAAGTTAGAGACCGTTCGAGCCGAGTACGGGATTTTTTTCACCTTGATGTCCGGGGCTCGAGTAGATCCAGAAGCATAGTGCTACTTGAGACACCAACAGACCCAATAGATATATTAATACAATCTTGTTCCTCTCGTAGAGGGCCCAAATCCTGAACAGCGTTACGATAAATGAAGGGACATGTACAGGACACTTCGTACCTGAGAGTCATGAGAAGTCCAGGTATGAGTAACAAAGGTATTGATACCCCAAAAGGAATGAATTGTGCGTATCGAGCACACCTATCAAAACGTCTCCATACAGCACATCAAAGGTGCCGGAGAACTTACATCTTCAGGAGACTTTAGTATTTATCAAGCTACGCTCGAGAACGATGCTTACCGACGGTGTCAGAAGTGGAGAAAAGAAGCCTATCATCCCGATCTTTAGGGCTCGAAAATGCCGCATCCGGTATTACGCACCAACAGTTACAACAGTCAAAGCGAAGATCGTGTAATAGCGATTCTGTATCACGGTTGAATGGCTCATGTCTTCGGCAAATGCATAATTGACGGACCAAGATGAACAAAAAGAATACTGGAGAATGGTTCATCGTCTGATACCGAGAGCATCCGAGGAACACTCACCAAGAGACTTCTCTTGCTTCCACATCGTGCGAATCTATAAGGCACAGATTAAGAAGGTCAGACTTTAGCAGGGTCCTCTGAAGTGAATAGCTGAACCTCCTGATTGAGAGTGAGGAGATAATCATAAATAACGAGCGTGAAAGCGGTGCAGAAATAGAACTGTCAGGACATTGGATGAGACCATCAAGCCGCAATTAAGCCACAGGGCATATACCTGGATTGCTTGACTAGAGTGCGAAAGTTAGTTAGAAGGTGCGCCACGGTCTCATAATAGTGCAACAGGGCGTACGCTTGCTGTGCTAGAGTTATGATCGCGTTCAGATCAGGAACTGCGCTCTGAGCTGGAGTGCTCATCGTCAGTTTGCTGCGGACGTCGCAGAGATGTAGTCAAGACAGCAGCAGCTTCAACAAAAGGTACTGAGTCTGGGGATTGAAATGATGCTTAGAGAGCCCGAGCTCAGAGCCCTTATAATGGCCGTGGTCAGCGCCAGCTGGGGCTATCGTTAGCAGGGAAATGTTGCGCGCCGTCGTCGAGACTGTGCATGAGAACTTGATCTTCGGCCAAACGAAGCCGAGCTCGGCTTCCACGCGGTTTTACTAAATTAAGAGCGTGACTTTTCCTCATTCGGAAGCTAATGTCTGCACCCGTCTCTGCTTGTCGCTGTACCATTTGTCTCTCAGAGAATGACTCGCCAGTCACAACTGCTACAAAAGTTCTACATCAAGTTCAGGCCGAGTTCTCTGAGTGGAACAAAGACGAATGCCAGAGGTTATTCGCGTCGCTCGGCTTGGATGAAGAGCGCGAAGAAAAGGAATACTCGGAGCCCAGTTCCGTCGCATCATTTGATATCTGCCAGTGGACGGAACCTTCAAACCCATCTTCTACAACCTGGACAGTGTATGTCGGCAATGAAGAACGAGTCCAGCAGTTGTCGTGTCCTGTCGTGACCTGTGATACTGTCCGATCCGCACCAAGCTATGAGTGGCATACGGAGACAAATCAAAACATATGGGTCTCGCTGGAGGACACTGACACCCTCGCCTTTGTTCCCTTTGCCGATGACCCATCCTTTCGAGCTGAAGAGTACACCAGCTGCTTCAAGCGGCTTAAGCCGTGTCGCGACCCAGATTGTGCGTTGATGATTCGTTTTTACGCGTCGAAATTAACCTTTCCAACAGTGGAAGAGATAGAAGCGGAAGCAGCACGAAGGCTGCATTTTGGACACGGTTTTTCCTTTGAGCTCATTGATAAAACTGGGGTTCTTTCGAGGACAATGTTAGGGGAGTCCGAGAACGTCGGTATATGTCATGCCCTCACTCAAAGGTACATCCCATCTCTATTTATATCAGGTACATCTTCTCATCCCTATCAGAGACCGTCTGCAGTGGCCGGGATCAATTAACTCTCGCTACCCTCCTTTGCTAAGCGCGGCTCCACAGCCACCTCAGGCCTTGGCTACCCGCGTGATTGGACTTGTGAAAACCTTCTGTCCGGCACCTCGTTGTAACCACTACTTCTGCCCCGAACACGGTATGACTTCTCTTTCTTCTTTATGCATGCATTGACACGATCACAGCATTTATCGCCCCTGTGCCTCAGCCTGCACCTCCTTCAACAACAACGGAAGAGGATATACAAAGAAAGAAGTCCTGCGGGCAGAACTGCTATTTAAATGATGTCTTAGTATTCAAGGCAAGTCTGAAGCTAGGCTTCGGCTCAGACATCTTCTGAGCTTTCTTCCAAATAGGGTCTTAATAGTTGGTCAAGTACGGAGATCATGGACTTCCAAACTGTGTTGCGATTAATGCCGGATACGTCGCCTTGTGATTTGGCAATCATTGTGCAGAAACCGTGTCGTCAGGTAAGTGAATATATGCGCTTATAACGATGTAGACACTCAATCACTTTTAAAGGTCTATCAACAGAAATGGGCGTTGCGTACACTTATGGAACAAGAGGAGGTACCGGTGGACAACAAAAGATTGAAGCGAAAGAGGAAGAACCCAAGAAGATTTGGTACGCAAATTTACGAATCTAATCCGGTTGGATATTCAATGCATCATTGCAGACGACAAGGATCCTGTCACTTTCTCATAGTAAGTAGAGTACACGTTGACCGACGCCATTTCTGAACTCCCTGCCAGCGGACTTCCCTGCGATCATGAAGGATCATGCGAGGACAATCCGAAATGTACATGCTGGTCGAAGTCCATGCACTGTCAGAGAGGCTGTGGATGTTTAGCATCTTGTATGTGCTCAATCCCCCCTTTTAATCAGCGACTTTCTCTTACTGTAAGCATTCCGTAGGCGATATCCGGCACAAAGGATGCAAATGCGTGCCCATCAAGGGCATTCAGACATGCAGAACAAATAAATGTCCATGCTTCAGGGCACGAAGAGAATGTGATCCATACGCTTGTGGGGACTGTGACTGGCAGAAAACGGAAAAAAGGGATACGCGTACATTACCAGCAGAGGATACTTCTACTTTGTCAGGCAGCAAGTCGCCACCTGATCCGGCCCCGTCTTGTCAAAACTGTTATCTCACACTTGGGCTTCAGAAGGTGAGCCTTATTTTTAATGAAAACCAAGTCTTGTCTTACCATCCGAAAGGAGATCAACGTGGGACTGTCGAAATGGGGGTTTGGGGCTTTCATCGCAGAGCCTGCAGAACCGGGTGATTATATTGCACGTACGTCTTCATGCCTTTGAACGCTTTCCCTGTACTTATGTATTCAACAGAATATACCGGCGAGTTCATATCACAAGAGCATGCTGATCTCAGAGGGTACGTGATTCCTTCATATTGGAGACCACTCTGTACCAACCTTTGACCAGATCGCTCTCGGATCACGTCAAACGAAATTATCGTTTTGAATTGAATCCGTTGTGGCTAGTCGATGCATGCTCTATGGGAAACGGGACACGGTTTATAAACCACTCAAACGACGATTACAACTGTCGCGCAGTAGGTCTGTGTTTCGTCTTGTCCATTGTGCAGTGTTCTCATGGTTTGGTAGTGGTCATCATTGACGGCGATCACTGCCTTGCCATTTATGCTAGTACGTTTTTCACTTTGAAACTAGTCTCACGCTGACCCGATACGCTCCAAAGTCAAGCAATTGAAAGAGGGCGACGAACTTCTTTTAAACTACGGCGAAGAATACTTCATTGATAGGAACGAAAAGACTACGAGTTCGACTGTTCCAGAGGTTCCATGAAAGTGGCTCATTGTATCTAACATCCTGCCGACAATATCAGAACCGCAGACAGCTCAATTCCGTGTGCGAGCTAACGATGCTCGGCCGCCGATCGACGTTCCAGATTTACTCAAGGGCGGCGACTACCCCCGACTCGTTGACAACTATCTGTTGCGCCGGTTTCAGCTACGGTAAACCCTGACTCGGATCCCTCACCTTCTGTTTCTGCCTTGAGGCGCCTGGGGGATAAGGGGCGCTGAATATGTCTTCGAGTTCCTATTCAATATCCGAGTGAGCTTGCTCCTCGACGAGGAGAAGGATCTGCGTTCACCTCTAATGTGTAACCCTGGAGGTTAATACCGTACTCTCATCAGTGATGATCGCGGAGGAAATTGATCACTCACGACTGTCTCTACGGCGCAGAAATACCATACGACGACTTCCTATAATGATCTCAGCGCCGAACTTCGAGATACGTGAAGGAAGCATACAAAAGCATCCCAGAACACGAAGATCAGCTACAATAGTTTCAGTGAAATCTCCGTCATGAAACTCTCCAAAGGAGACCCACAATCAGTTTCCACTGTAGAAGTCACTCCAGAAGTGGCCGACAGTGCTCAAGGTAGGACGTACCTTGATACGTTGCAAGGCGATCGGAATGCAGAGCAGGTTGATGAAGCTCGTGGCCGATATCACGAAGAGCTTCATTGAGATGCCCTTGGCTCTCGCTGTCGTTTCAAGACATTCGGCTGGATAGAGTGCCTCTGGAGGAGCATGCATATGAGAATTAAGAGACTTCTGCATGCGACAAGAAGACACACGAAGTGGAGTATACTGAACTTCCAATCAGCAAACAAACCTCGAGGGCATTGGAAGGACTCACCGTGAACGCGAAGGCAAATCCGAATAGGAAGAAAAAGGCTAAACCGGCTTGACCGACGGCATTGTTCTTTGGTCCGGTCCCATCTACGTCGACAGCATGTCAGCGTACAACTCTCGAACACCCAGAGAAAGGGATCGTACAACTGGCCCATTTGGCGCTACAGGCCGCGTTAGCAGCAAGAAGGACTGAACAAGCCAAAGTCCCGAAAACGAGGATCTTTCGTCGAGGCATTCGGTCTACAATCCATAAGAAATGAGACTGCCAGACCGATAAATATGGGATCGCTTATACCTGACAATGAAACCTGTATTGTTCATTAGCAGGAGTGCAATCTGCCGAGCTGAACGACATACAGCAGCCCAAGCCACGAAGATGTTGATGCATGGTCCAATCAGATTGAGCACGAATTGCATGTGAGCTGCAATGGCTCAGATCAAACCCACCCGGCGTATTGGTGGCGACTTACTTCCATAGCCCAGGCTCTTGGAGATATCAAGGTTGAAGTAACCTAAGGCGAATCGTTCAATGGGACTGCTCGCTGAGGGAAAATACCAGCCACGACTCGCCAAGTCCGTTGCCACTCATTTGTCCTAGAATTTACTAAGCTTTAGTTAAATGAGAAATGTCAGGAAATGCCTACCAAAAATACCCATCAGAATGACCATAGACGATCTCCACTGCATCCTGGTCAGCAGTGTCTCAAAGCTCTGCGTAGTCCTGGTCTCTTACCCGAGCATTATGAGACATAAATCTGGGATCAAAAGAATGGCGTCAGCAGTGCCTTGAGCCGATAGGTACCACTCACAGATCTCTGAAGTCCCACCTAGAAATCGGGAATAAATGTCAGATGCATAACACGACAGAGCCAGAAACGCGTGCCATCTCTTGTCGCTGGCATCAATCCTGATCTTTTCCTTGAATTCTTTCATTTGGAGCTGGACCTAGACGAACGATCTGTTTCGCTCCGACGAAGAGGACGGGGAACGCACGATGGGATTGTTGTGGTCCTGATTGAGAAATTTGAAAATCTAATCTGATAAGTGGAAGAGGTCGCTTACGTTGTTGCCTGTATGCGAAGGGCGTATCTTGAGACTGAGATTGCGCAGACCACCACACTAGCAACTTACCATGATATCTCACCTAAACAAGAAATTTGAGGTGCACCAAATTCCGGAAGATGAAGCGATCTTACCAAAAAGTCGTAGGCTGCTTTATCTCGGCTATTAGCGACAAGGTACCGTGGCGACTCGGGCAGAAACCACACAACACAGCAGACAATGAAAGCCGGTAATGCCTGCACCATCGATAAAATCGAGCTCGGGCTGCCGGCAAATGTACATACTTGGAGAATCAAGGGAATGCGCCAGCTCCAGTTACTTTGAAGGCCGGATGTGCCTAAGCATATCGCCGCAGCTGGGATCGCTCCTCCGTTCCAACCTCTGTTGAGATCTCAGAAAGGTGTCAATGGTATACTGAGATGTACTAACGTGTTGTATAGTGCTGTCATACGACCACGCCATTGAGGCGGGGCGATCTCAACGCAGTATGTAGGAGCTCCTATGATAGCGATGGAGATCCCTGCAAATTGCGATTGCTTTTAGATGGCTTTAACGGAAACGGTGGATATCTATACCCATTCCTGACAAAACATCAGAAATCGGTTGTGGATGTCTTTGAGAAATAAACGATCATACCAAGAATGAACCGCCCGGCAATGAACTTCACAACCGCTCAACAGTACTAAGTATGCAGAACGATAACGACTTACTTGACTCTTGAGACTAGCGCTGGCGATTGTGGCAGATCCACACATGATAATTAAACATCCTTTAAAGGATTAGCGCGGCCACCAGTATGACAGGAGTATCAGGTCTCACCGACAAACATGCCGGCGCGTCTTCCCCAGCGATCGCAGATGGGTCCTCCGAAGAACGAGCCAGCCATTTGACCAATAGTATCTGATAAAACTTTAAGTGGCGCTGAAAACCGATGTACTCTTCGTCTTACAGATCGAAAAGATGATTCCAGTAGTAGGTCCGAGACGTCCTGAAGGCTGTCAGGTTGCCTGATCAGAAATGCAGATTGTCATAGCCCCGCACCTGAATTGAATTGCGATTGGTAGAAAGGCATAGCATTTATGGCGGTCATCAGCGAGCCATCATAACCATTGCTATGGTCGGGATGTCAGACTTTGAGAATGTGTGTACCACGGATGTTGAAGATATCGTACCCGCATGAGCACAAGAAGCATATCGCCGCGCATCCATAGAGAGCCAGGGATTCCTTTGACCTGGAGCGCCGAACATCCTTGAAAATTCGGCCGACGAAAGTTAAGATGTAGGCTTACCATGGGTTCAGAGTTCCAGCAATCTTAGCCGCCTCGAATTCAGCTACAATTGGGACACGAAGGGTAAGTAGTGTCACTGCAGAGGGGTGCATCTATTACCATTATGTGCTTCCTTGATCTTGACTTGTCCTTCAACGAGGTCTATGTCAGTGTTGATGACAATATTGTTGTCTTCTGCTTTCTCGACGTGAAGAGTACTGTCCTCTTTCTTGAGGGAAGAATGGGACGAGGCAGTTCGTTGCTCCATGGCCATGAAGCAAACCACCGTTATGCATTCTACCGTCTTTCTCTCCCAAATTTATACGTCTCCACTGAATGCATTCAAAATGACGATATCCCCTGAATTGACAGAAGAAAGTGAAACACCACCACGGCACGCACCGGGCCTTCTCACTTCAGTGAAGAAGGTTGAGACTTCCAAGCATTTTTGGTTCCGTATGGGAGATATTCTTGGCAAGACGTTTGGCGGAGAATCTTCGGGCATGCTTTCCCCGCAGACGCCGAACACTTGATCACTCGATCGAAGAAGTATGGATGATCGTAGCTTGAGCATGCCGAGGCGATAGATTCGTGGGATCCCTCGCACTGTTGAGGATGACGCAAAGCGAACGCAGGTGACACGAGTAGCCCTCGGGTAGGCCATCTCGCACCGAGTCGCACGACAAGATGGAGAGTTCAAAATTCAAAGTGTAAAGGTCGAATTTAGTGCAAGATTTAGTGGTAGAATTTCTGTACTGATACAAGATATTGGTTAGGACCTGAAAATACATTCAGAATGCATACGTTGAGAACCTCATGGGAAACTCAACTACTAGGGTTACTACATGCACGAAGGAGATAGCAGGACGAACGGGCCGCTCCTGGGACCTATCGTCGCTTCTCTTTCTGGGCCTTTAGCTTGGCATCTACCTCTGCTTGTTTCGCTAACATCATGATTTAGAAAGTAGTCCTCGACGAAACAGAACCCCAAAAACACGCACCGTCTTGCTCAGCTTTCCTTTTAGCTGCAGCCTCTTCACGTTCTTTGCGGATCGCCGCCAATCGAGCCAAATCAGCCTTGGCTTGGTCAGTCTTTCCGGCAAGATGCAGCTGAAACGCACAAATCAATACGCCTGAACGAAAGGCAGCCAATAACGAAGAAAATACCTTCCAATATCTCTCCTTAGCCTCCTGCTTTTCCTTCTGTTCCCTTTCCCGACGGGAAAGCTGGACCGGAGCACCGAGATCGCCCACTTTCTTGTTCTTTACAGGTTGGTGATTAGGATTGATCAGTTCTTCTTCGTCTTCATCTTTCTCTCCGTCTCCGGTCTTGTCTGATTGTGTCCCCTGCTTTGGTTTCTTGGCAGCTTTACGTTCTGCACGGGATAGTTCTGCTGCTGCTGTAGATGGACCCCCTGCATCCTCTTCTTCTTCACTTTCTTCTTCTTCCTCCTCTTCTTCTTCCTCGTCGTCGTCATCGTCGTCATCATCATCGTTAGCTTTGCCCCTAGTTGCCCTATATATGACTGTTAACGTGAAGTCTTTGCAAGACCACCCTACTTGCCATTTATCGGTCGAGACAGCAGTCCCGTTCTCATCCAGCGTTAAATTCTTGCTATACAATGATCAACGATCGTCCACATAAAATAAGGACCATCTTCAAATACCTGAAACTTCGGCCACCTCCTCTCTTCGTCTTGTATTTGCCTGCACAATCGTTCAGCTTCAGCGTCAAATCGTACAACCACATCTAATGCAAACCTGATCCCCGAACCATATTATTGACGATTGATGAATGTAAGGATTGTGACTGTGCTGAGATCGATGGCAGAGATAAACTAAATTCGGAGTTTCAAATAGAGATTTTCTGGCCGGAACGCTCATGAAGTCTAACTCGCATTGATGGATCTTTCGTGGTAAGTTCTGAGCGATTTTGAATGATAGGAAGCGTTCTAGGCGATCATGAAATGCCCCGCTGGTGATAAGCTCTCTCATAGTTGCATAATCCTACTGTATTCCGCGAAATTTTTCGTTCAAACTGTATACCAAAATTCCGCACATGCACAGACTCTTGATCCATCATCCAAACTACCACATTTGCTAGAGATATCACGTTTCATAGCCCTGAACTGTCCAGGTAAATTTCATCGTCAAATCGACGCTCAGCAAGCCGAAGCGTGACGTTACCCAAAAGCATAACGCGACTCAACCGCGACTGATTTTCCTCTTTCGGAAGCTCGTCACGACCATTCGTTAGGTCGTGGTCCAGGTCCACCCTGTCCATCCAACGCGAATCCTCTCGCGCTAGCTATCCAAATGATGGACCGAGAAGCAGCCCAGATGCAACGCGCGCAATCGCAGCAGGCGAGAACGCGTGATAGAGGCGGGTCAGCCAATTTTCCAACACTCCAGGGATGGAACTCGAGCTGACGCGATGACTGGAACGATGATAGGATATTCAAACCCTCTGAACATAATCCTTTTCTTTCTCTGTTGATGAATAGGAAGGTATCGGGACAGAGTCCGAGTCCTCAGAAAAATGAAGATGAGATTGAGCGAGTGAGGGAGAAGAAGGGTAAGAAGACGCCTACGCCAGGTTCGTACCTCATGGCTGTTGTTGTATGGAGCTGATGATTCTGGTGATTCTGTAGATGGTACGCGTCGAAAATCATCCCGACCACCCAGTTCACCTACCCGATCCAACAACCAAGGTACGCTCAACCTTCTCTTCCAATGCAGAACCTAATCAATACCCAGCATCCACCTCCTTCCACAAGCCGAATAAAAATACGAATAAAACTCCCAAGAAATCCACCAAACAATCCATATCCCTAGCCAGCCACCCCCCTCATCTCGAAATCGCCCAAACCTCAGCAGAAGCAGAAGCAGAAGACAACATCTCAGAAAGCGGCACCGTGACATCCGAACGTTCTGCACACCCACGCAAAGCCAAGGGATCAAAGACATCAAAACCGGCCTCATCTTCTAAAACTCTTAAACGTGCTCGAGAACCTTCAGAGGAAGAGGACGATCTAGAGCTGGAGGATAGTCCATCGCCTAAGAAACGCACGAAGACTACGAAATCTAAACCTCCTTCCAAATCCAAATCCAAACCCAAGGCTAAGCCCAAGCCAAAATCCTCCGACACGAAGTCCAAACGCAAAAAGACGCCTACACCATCATCAGACGACGAACCAGATCCTCCACCTCCTCCACCTCCCGTCGAAAACAGGGATAAAGGCGTCTTAAGCACCATCTTGGAAGAAGACGAATATCCAAGTCTTGCTCCTCCAAAAACTCCTGCACCTGCGCCTTCCCAGAACGCCCTGCTTAAATTCGCGCAAATCATTCGGAGGAATAGTGGAGGCAGCGCTGTTTCGATGTCTCCTAGTCCTCCCCCGCCTCCTCCTTCAGAGCCTACGTTCTTGTCTTTGTCGTCTACGAGCGATGGCAATACCACTGCGAATAGTGGACTTCTGGAACGCGGGTGAGCTTTGTTCTAATCACGAGAGAAGATAATATCTGAGTTTGTCTAGGACGAAGCCTTCCAGTAAACAGCTCTCTACGGCGAAAGGGTAATGTTCTTTCTCTTCGCTTTTGTTCTTGACTCATTTCGTGCCTACAGCGTCAAGACGAGAGATGTCCAAACCTCAATTGCTGAGCCCGAATTGGATGAACCACCATCTCCTCCTCCCAAAGACTCGACCATCAACACCAAATGCAAGTCAAAGCTTAAGAAACCCGCAGCCAAACCAGTCTCCGAAAATCTATCAGACGACGAACCGTAAATCATTCTCCTCCTCTCCCTTTCAATCTTCTGACAAAATATGCAGCGAATCGAGAGTATACATCGACAAGACAAAGGCGAAGACGACGAAGAGGAAAGAACCTGATTCAGATTCCGAGAGCGAAAACGAAAGACCTGAGAAGAAAGCGAAGAAACCTTCTCGTGTCAACGTCAACGTCCCCGTCCCTAGAGGCGTCAGCGAAGCGAAAGAGAAGGAAAAGGATAAGAAAAAGTCGACAGCACAGCCGTACGTCTCTTCTTTCTGGATGTGGGTTGTTGTTAAATGGGAGACAGGAAATCTAAACGGAAACATGACGAGAACACACCGCCTGATTCAAGTCTAAGTCTGGATAGCAGTCGCGAGGCGTACGTTCCCTCTCACCTCCTTATACCCAGAAAATTAATCCCTTCTCTCTTGGCAGATTGAAACCCTCGAAACTCTCTCAATCTTCAAAGGTATTCCCAAAATCTCGCACGGTCTGCCAATCTAACAATGTCGTAGGCCCCATCGGATATTCGCGTCCCACTCGCTGTACAGATCGTAAGGAATAAACCGCGCATGACGATGATGCTCGTTCCGGATGGAGATAGTGCTGATGAGCTCGACTTTTTGTCTGCGCGATGAGTGGCACGAGAGCTTTGGACATGTAGTGTATTTAGTTGTATTGTATCAGTGTTGTTTTTGCTTTTCAGTCATCATCCCATCACGAAGTTTCCGAGGTATCCATAGTCAGTAAGAGGATGCAAGTGGACATGTGCATTTAGCCGTCCTTTTAGTTTACACATAAATACTTCCCTCCTTCGCTCTCATCATCCACCCTCCGTATTTTGCCTGTAAATCAATAACTCTCCCAGAACTCATCAGGCATGACCATCCGCATCACTACAAACACACAAACCAATCAGCCCATCAATCAAATCAAGGAGAGAAAAGGAAAAGAAGGGGAAAGAGAACGTACATTTCCAATGTTCGAGCCCACTCTCCACTTGCCACTCCCCCAACCGATTCCATCCATCCCTCAAAACAAACTCCTCATCTCCAACCTCCTTCCCATTTCCTCCCTTCTTCTCTCCTTCCCCTCCCTCACTCCCAGTATCTCCAAGAATATATCGAAGGTCGACTTCCCTCCTATCAAACCCCCCCAAAACCCACTCCCTCAAAGGCGACTCTTTGACATCACTATACCTCACTTTCCTCGTTTCCATCCCCCCTCCATTCACGCTGGAGGTGGGAGAACAGAAGAATACGATGTTGATGAATGATTCGTGTGATGGGGCGGTAGGTGGGGGAGGGGTGAAGATAGGTTCGTGCGCGTCGTGGTAGGCTTTACATCTCCCTTTCGAGGTACCGTCTTGAGGAGAGAATATGGAGAGGAGTGTCGTCAAAATGGCCTTGGATGCGTTCGATCCAACCTCCCCCGCAAAATTCTTCCTACTCATCAGTTTTTCGAAAAAGAGGGAGAGAGAGAAGGAGGGGAAGGGGGACGTACGACAGCTAAAATCCCATCATCCCTCATCAACTCTCTAACATCCCTCCAAAACTCCACCGTAAACAGATGTCCCGGAACAGATCCTCCAGAAAACACATCATGTATCACATAATCGAACTTCCCCTTCCCCCCATTCCCCCCATTTTCCTCCCTTGTAATATTAGCGCGTTCGGTAATCCACTTCCTCGCATCCCCGATATAAACTTCCCCGTCATTCCCTACATTCGAAGATCCGGGATCCTGGGGGTTTTCGGGAAGTGAAAGACGATCGAGGCCGAAGTAGTCTCGGGCGTATTTATATACTTCGCTATCAAGCTCGAGGACCGTAGGTCGTAGGCCGTGGTGGAAGAATGATCTTGGAACAATACCCGCTCCAAGTCCTCTACATCCACATCCGTCCCCTTATCAGACTTGTCTCAAAGATCGAAAAAAAGGAGAGGACGTACATAACAAGAACTTTATTCTCCTTCTTACTCCAATCTTCATCCTCCGGAAAACTCCTCTCAAATAACAGAGCTCCTTCCTGCAATACGAAAGCTGAGTAAATCGAGTCTCCGAGGTTGATCGGTGCATGGCGCGATTTCGGATTTTTAGATGAGGCAGGGTGTGCTTTGGGACCTATCCACAGACCACCGAGGAGTGAATGGCCTGCTCTTAAATACCTATATTCACGATCACAAGTCACGAGTTAGATATATTAGGGGATTGAGGGAGGGATGGGGGTACCGGTAATTGTCCTTGATATTCTCACCAACCGTAATCCGTCCACTAGCTCCAACGCTCGAAGCTAAAAGTCTATGACCCCCATCATCCGAGAGGATAGGAAAGTTGCGAGGGGTTAGGGTTTGGCGCGTTGTGAGAGCTAGGGAGGATAGGGATAGGGCTGGGAGGAGGAGGGAGGGGAGAGTTGATAGAGGGGAGCGGTGAGGGGATTTGAGTGAGGATTTTGGTTTTGAGTCTTTTGATTTGGGGGAGTTTGGGGGTGGGGTGGGGGTGGTAGAGGTTACGAGGGAGATGAGGAGTGTTGGGAGGGCTAGTGTTGCGAATAACGTCGCCAATCCAATGAACTACACCGCATCAGCTCAATCCAAAATTCAAAAAAGAACATACCAGTAAATCACTGCTCAAGACCGCATCAACCGGTAACCTCATTCCCATCGGCACATTCTGTCCCACCAACCCCTCCGTCAACTGCACAGATATCCAAGCCACAAGCGGCACCGCCAACGCCTGCGGAGGATTCGGTATCGTTCGTGTCTTTGTAGTAACGTCAACGATTTGCCTCGAAGATGACAGATCGGATGACGTACGATGTATGTTCTCAATAACAGCACATGAAGAAATACGATAGGAGCTGTTATGAGTGTGTGTGTGACTATGGGACCCCAGAGGACGTCGTGCCATCTTGCTGTGTAGCTTCCCACTACGAATGTCGACTTGGGAGCTAGAGAGAGGAGGGTGGAAGTGAGGAAGAGAAGTGAAGGTTCGTTCCAGAGCGGGTGGGTAGAAGGGAGAGGGATGAATGAGGAGAGGAGGGAGGAGAGGAGAGTTATGTTTGATAGGTGGGTTGTGACGGGGAGAGAGGCGTAGAGCGGTTCGAGGGATTGTTTGAGTGTGTGGAGGAAGAGGGGGAGAGAGGCTATTAGGGCTATTCCTTTGATTGACGACGAGTATATCATCGTCGTCGCCATCGTCGTCAACTATAGCTCTAGTCCAGCTTGGATGTTGATGTAGTTGTAGCAGAGTGAGCTGGCATGATGCCGTCCAGTGAGTCGTGGCACGGCAAGAAATAAGCGCCGTCGGAGAAATAGGATATGGGTGATCTTATCATCGGGCGAAATCGGGTTTGGATATTACACTCATAAAGAATCATTCTCGCCATGCGTCCCTCAAGATGCTATAACATGGCCAGCATCTCCTGCGATAAGCAACCATGTCTTCTCCCTCACCACACACATCCACTCTCCATCTCTGCATCGACTGTGGCGGATCCAAGACATCCGCATTATTCGCTACGAGCGATGGGGAGATCTTGACGAGAACACTCGGTGGACCGTCGAATTTCACGTATCTCGGGATCCATGACTTTACAGCTGTCATACGCACCACAGTCCTTAAAGGACTTGCAAGCCTCGATATCCCATTCGAGAGCAAGCCATTTATATCAGCTTGGATCGCAGTGTCTGGCGTTGACACTGCGTCTGCTGTGAAGAGCGTGTCGGAGGCGATGTCTGCGTTGCTTTCGATTCCCCTCGATGGGAGGAACAGATTACGCGTATCGAACGATACGCATCTCCTCGCTAGTCCATTACTTGCTCAGAACAAGTACACGACAGCGATGGTAGGAATCGCAGGGACCGGCTCGTGTGTCGTGAGCTTTGCGAAAGAAGGGAATCAAGTGAAAGAGTTGGCACGAACGGGAGGATACGGATGGATATTAGGTGACGAAGGAGGAGGCTTTGATGTCGGCCGCGAAACAATACGCGAACTCTGCACACGCGCAGAATCTTTATTCGTCGCTGGCGAACAATTACCGGAAGACGCCTTCCAATCATCCATCCTCGCTAAATTCGGTCTTCCCCCCTCCTCCGCTCCATCAGACGTATTCACCCAACTCTACGCCTCCGACTCGATAGGACCAGAAGGCCATCTCGCACTCGAAAGACCACAGCGATTATCCTCTCTCGCACCTATCGTATTCAACTATGCTTTCCCCTCCGATCCATCTACTCCTCCTCATCCTACCGCGCTCAAAATCGTCACCACCTCCGCATCACATCTCGCTTCCCAAATCGCTCTCCTCTGTTCCCCTTCCCCCCAAATAAACGGAAAATCAAAATACATAGACGCAAGTAAAAGTATCCTCTGTCTAGGCGGATCACTAGTCAAACAACCCCCCTACCGTACCCTCCTCCGCGAAATACTAAAACAAAAAGGATGTCCTTTCCCTGAGATGGTGTTTGTAGGTGATGCAGAGGGGGAGGGTATAAATGCTTTAGTAGCTGCTTACAAGAATCAGAAGTAGATAATAATATCATGTTTACGGCCTTCATGACCGTTTGCTGTTAACATGTCCCGTCGTATACTCGTCGTAGGCGCAACAGGCAAACAAGGCAGAGCACTCATATCCCACTTATCCACCCCCTCCCCTGATCATGAGTCCGAGTCCTTCCAAATTCTCGCCCTAACACGCACCCCCTCCTCTCAAGCCTCCCAATCCCTAACACTCATCAACCAATCTATATCCCTCCTCAAAGCCGACCTAAACTCCCCCTCCTCCATCCGCAAAATCTTCACTGATCTCGGCGGGAAGGGATCTATCTACGGTGTATTCGTAGCGTTGCAATTTCCCGGGTTGGGAGCTAACGCCGACGCCGAACTAGCTCAAGGAATCGTGCGTCCCCCCCTCCCCCCTTCTTTTGGATGTTGAGACTGAGGGATGGGGGTAGGCAATAGCTGATTTAGCGAATGAATTCCAAGTCCAAAGATTCATATTCTCATCCCTCGAACGCGGATCCGAGTCATACGATCAATATCTCACATTAGACCGTGCTTCTAAACGCGATATCGAGAGACACATTATTTCTCTACCCAATCTCCCATGGACGTACGCCCTTCCTCCGATTTTTTTATCGTTAGTGCTAATGTTGTGTTGGTGGTGGGGTGTAGAATTTTAAGACCCGGATTTTTCATGGAAAACCTCTCCGGCACTCTAGGAAGAATAACAACATCAGTCCTACTCGCAGGCCTAAATCCATCAACTCAAATTCCTCTCGTCGTACGTCCCCCTCCCCTTCCCATAATATCCCCATATAATCCAATAATAATCTGATGGGGTGGACAGGCAGTAGACGATATAGGCCGGGTATCAAGTCAAATCCTAACGGTACCCTCTCCCTCCCTCCCCTGCGATGAATTAACCAATGAATGTGAGCAGAGCTCCTCCCCGAAATACACCCACGCCAAAATCCCCATAATCTCATCCCTCCGCACCCCCTCTCAAATGCTCCAATCCCACCTCTCCGCAACCTCCACTCCTCAACCTCAAATCCCACTTTTCCTAGCTCGTCTATTGATCCACTTGAACACCCACACAAAAAACCTGTACGTCCTTCCCTTCCCTTATTTCCTTATTTCCTTATTTCCTGGATCTGTCCATTTGTCGATTCGGTGGACTAGACTGACGAGTGGTTAGGATCGACGATATAAATCGCATACACACAACCATCTCCTCTCCACAATCCAAATGGGGCGAAGGCGGCTGGACATGTTACCTCTCCAAGAATGCTTATGACTTCGTACCGGAGAACGAGATGACTTCGTACGAGGATTGGGCGAGGGAGAGACAGAAGAAGAAAGATGGAGGTGGGGAGTGGGGTGGGTGGAATGGTGTTAGGATATGGGATCTTGTCAGGGGCAGACGATGATTCCCATTTTCTTTCCTTGTTTTGCCGTCTTTTTGGGTGTCTTGCTATTTTTGGTGTCTTGGTTCGTGCTTTTGAGTGATGGAAAGTGTGCTCGTATATGCAAGATGCAGTACATGTACATATCGTACACGACGCGATATTTTTTGACAAAGATGACAAAATATAACAAAGAACGAAAGAAAGAAAGGACGAAAGATACCAACCACCAAAATCTCAATGTGTGCCGTTAGTAACCCCATTCTTCGCTCCCCTCCTCAACCCCGCAGCCTACAAACAAACCCAACATCAGCACCCACCCAAAAAACCCCAAAAAAGCAAAAAGACGCACCTCATTCAACCGATCCATCATCCCAACAGTCATATCCCAATCAACACAAGCATCCGTAATACTAACACCATAAATCAACCCCCCCGGTCCCTCGGCTGGAACATCCTGTCTTCCAGCATTAATATGCGATTCGACCATTACGCCTGTTATGCTCTTATCGCCGGCTATTAGTTGGGCGCAGATTGTGTCGAGGACTTTTGGTTGGTTTAGGTGGTTTTTTTGGGAGTTCCCGTCTGGCATTATCATCAGTATTACTGGATGGGAAGGGGAGGAGAGAGGAGGGGGACGCACGGGAGCAGTCGATCATGATACTGGGATGAACGTTCGGACGCCCTTTTTTGACAGCTGCAGTAGCAGCTTGGACGCTTTCAGCATCGTAGTTCGTGCCTTTCGATCCGCCACGTAAGATAACATGTAGATCTTGATTTCCCGACGTCTTCACGATCGAAGCCAACCCTAATTTCCTTAGCTTCGTCTCTTTAGGAAAGAAAAGAGGGAGGGCTACCTTGAGTTGTGACGCCGAGGAAGACGTGAGGATTTGATGAAGAGCGCATTGCGTCAATTGCGATTCCTAACGAACCGTCTGTGCCATTTTTGAAACCTGTGAAGTGGTAGTGTCAAACAAAATTTAGAACTAGTTTAGTAGAAAAATGCGGACCAATCGGGAAAGAGACGCCAGAAGCCAACTCGCGATGCAACTGACTCTCCGTCGTCCGTGCACCAATAGCACCCCAACTGATCAAATCCTACATGTCCAACCTCGTCAAAAGACGGCCCCTCGAGGAATAAGAGGACATACCGAAATGTACTGCGGTGAAATAGTATCAAGCAACTCGCTTCCGACAGGAACACCCATATTCGTAAGATCACAAAGCAGCTGTCTCCCAATCCTCAATCCCTTATTGATCTTGAAAGAGTTATCGATATCGGGATCATTAATGAGTCCTTTCCAGCCGACTAAGAATCATAATAGAAGGATGAGCCGTGAGCTGGCGGTGTATGTAAGCGGTGATGAACGGACCTGTTGTTCTAGGTTTCTGAAGGCAGGTGCAGGGTCATCAAAATGCTCATAAGCGGAGTTAGGACAATAGAACAGTACCTCGCTGAAACGAACAAGGCAATGAGTGAGACATCATTCACAATAACAGGCCGTTCGCCTTCGGCCGAAACCTCCAGCCTCGACTCGAGAGTGGAGAGAGGACTCACAAATAAGCACGCATAATAATAAGCAAATTCGGCCAAGTAGGAATCTTCTCCTTAAGCCTCCTCGCATAATCCAACGCCAATTCCGGCGAATGAATCGAACAAGGTCCAACGATGACAAGAACTCTATCATCTTCGCCAGCAATAACTTTAGCAGCTGCCCTCCTCGCAGAGGTGATTGTAGCCTTCGACTGGGCAGAAGATACTACTTCGGATTTGAGCAGATCAGGAGTGATCAGTGGGGAATACTGGAGTGGTACATTAGCCCAAGGGCGGAGAGTAAGATGTGGCACAGGCAAAGCCTGGCTATGAGGAGCGTACACCGAGGACTCTGTGATCGTCCATGTACTCGTCATTATGCTTTTGAGGGGCTTGAGTAGCAGATGGCATGATCTTAAATCTTGACTCGAAGGTGGCTTATAAGTAGAGGAAATGGGGGGAGGAGGAGCACACGGTGGTTTTGGACGAGTCACAAAAAGTGAGACCCACGTAAAGTACCGAAGAAAAACAAGGTCGGCGCTTACACGTATCTCAGATCAGATCTTGACCAAACATGTCCAAACAGGCCAGTGCTAATGGCCCTAACGGCAATTGCAATGAACGCACGTGTGTACAAAATTATTGACTACTGTAGTGCTATTTCCTCTATCGTTATACAGTCTTCGTATATCAGGGCCTACTTACGCTTTCGGATATCGACATTGACGATGCTGCCCTCTCGACTGCTGTCGTAGTCGCTCCCTGCCGCCATCAATTCTGGTTTACCCATCTTCTCGAGTTTCGCATCCCAGTCCAATTTTCGGTACCCTGCTACTATCCTTTCTAGAAGCTCCGACGTCGATACCCCAGGCGTTCGCCGCGTGGGGATGAATTTGCCTAGTGCCAGATGTCAATCAGCTTTAGACACTAAATGCGAAATGTACGAACCTAGCGATTTCACGAATCCGTATGCATCGTCGTGTCCGGTCGTAGCGGACGCATATGGCTCTTCATCGTGCGCCACGTAGTCAATCTCGTACTTGTCAATAAAATCCTGGTCGATGATCCACGGGGCTTCTTGCACGATTTCGTCTACCCAGCGACAGTGTCTCACAGACTCGCATCTAGAAAATCGATTGATGGGTGAGATAGACATTTAGAACAATAGGCGTACCGTTCTGCATGGGACATCACGGACTTTGACTTGTGTTCTCTCACCAACTCATCTGAACAGACCCCGGCGAGCAGATGAACCGAAGGGAAAGACAATTTCGCTTGTCGAAGTTGCAGGGCGTGTCCAAAATGGAAGATATCATAGACCCCTTCACATTCTTCTTCAACGACCGGACTCAATGTCAGTCATGAACGATCGACGTACCATCGGCATAAATTCTCACTGGCCTTCCCACAGGCGGCGGATTTATCTTATATTTACGATGCGTTTCTCCCGCGATGGCTTTATTCACTGCTTCCTGAATATCCTCAGCCGTCAAAGATGCAGGACTGAACTCGGCCTCTGAGACCGGAGGAGGGGTCGGCTCTGATGGAGGAACGGCAGTCACAGGGCTCGTCTGGTCCATTGAGGGATGTTGGATGAAAATGGGCGGAGGAGTCGGGAAAACGGCTGACACCGGAGAAGTCAAGGTAGAATCGATAGTCTGTTTAGATGGCGAATGGGGATAGTGTACGTTATCAGGTCCAGCGGTCGTAGATGACTCGATATCTCCATCGTACGTCGGCGAGTCGATGCCTGACTCTGTATCGTCTGCTGTTACTGCGTGTTTGAAACGAGAGTTGGCGGTAGCGGAAGCTCTTCGACCGCTGAGTGCATTGGATGTTCGAGGGACTGGGCCTGACATGGATGCACCGTCGTCTGTGAGAGGATCATTGTCTTCTTCGCTCCTGGAGAAATGAGATCGGATAAGCGGAAGAGGTCGAGGACTATGTCAAGCGAGCTCCAAAAACTGACGCATCGTAGGCCGGTGAGTCGACGCTAATCGTGTGTTTTGCTACACCAAACGACTTCTTTCCGTGTAATGGTCTGCGATATGAAGTTGTATCAGTGCTCTCCATCGCGCGTAGCTCGGTTTGTGTGGAGGGGCTCAGGTTAGAATTTTGTGATTGCGTCAGTTTATTCCCGTTGTAGCAGAGGGCTCTGGGCTCAAATAGTGGCGCGTGATTATGCAGTCCACACTGTATTTTGCTCATTTTCTACAATACATCTCAGAAGTGACGGAAAGGGACGGATACGAGCCAGAAGGGGTAGGGCGGAGTGAAAGAGGTAGAGACAAGAATAGCACAGGATCCCAGTCAACGAGCTCAATCAGCCTGGAAGATAATCCCTGCTCAGGTCGATTTCGCCTTTCAAATGCGTGTTTGTGATGCGAGCCTGTCGCTGTCGAGGCGCGCCCTTCTTGCCCTTCTTCTTGCCATTCGGTCGAGCTACGGGGTTCTCTCCTGCCGTCGTTTGATGTCCGCCTGCAAACTACCATGAGAATTTCAAGGCGAGAATCAATTCAGACGCACCGGATTGAAGAGCTTTGACAAGGTCCGCTTCTTCCGGGACTTTCAAGGAATGCCACAGGTCGTGAAATTCTGATCATAATCTAGTGTCAGCGCATGTAGAAAGCACAGTCGCTACGCACCTTTCTCAACCATCTCTCCTCCCTCACTCGCTTTGACTTCATTCCAAAATACAGTCTTCATTTGTCCATCTTTCACCGTTCGGATCACCAACACCTCGCCCTCCTTCTCGAGCTCCTCGATAGCCGCAGGCGCCTCCTTCCAACTTTCTTTCAAAGTTCTGACCGCCAAGCCTCCTCCTTTGCGTGTATGTCGTTGAATTTCCGTGAGCAGCGCGCCTTTGTTACGAAACGAGAAGTCCGAGCGATAAGAATACAAGTCCGTCTTGGGGTCGTGAATGATTCGATCATGAGCGCGGAATTTCTCTAATAATACGGTGTCGGTTGTAAGAGGAATGTTGGTATGAATCGAGATATCTTCCAATCGCATAGGGTTGCCGCCATTGGACTATCACAAAAGTAAAGGAGTAGGTGAGACACTGCAGAAGAAAGGTGGCTGTACACGCACCTTCAAGAAATCGACAGCATAAACAAGCTGAGTATTCTGATTGGATCCTGTACCGGTATCCGCAGGTTGCGAATATACGATATCTCCAATTCACACTATCAGAAAAGCTCCCGCCATAAGTCAGTACGAGGGCGTCATGGCTTACTCGATTTTGGCCGTTTCTTCTTCGGTTCACCAGGATTCGACGGAGGCGCGGGAGGCGAAGGTGTGTTGGGTACTGGGTCCGCCTGGGACTGAGGAGGAGCTGGATTAGAGTGCCATGAAGTGAAATTTTGGCGTTTGAGTGTAGACTGGAACTTGGCTGCGTCACGGGCAAGAGCAGACATGAACTGGTCGGACTTCGGTCCCGCGACTTGAACTCGACTTGAACTGTTGCACTGGTCCTACATGGACAATAAAGCTACGTCTCTGACTGATCAAAAATCTGGGGAGCATGTAGACACTCAAAATGCTCGACGCCCTGCGAGAGTGAAAGCAACGGCGGCGGGAAGATCAGGACGGACGATCTCTGGGCTTTTACTGGCGGGACTTGCGACTGTTTCGTACTTCTTGTCAAATGGCTATTCTGACAACGCCTATGCTATGTGCACTCCGGATAAATCCATATACACAGTGGAAGAGGCAAACCCGACCGTGAATTGCCTGGTGGTCGACGGCGCCCATTTTGTTGCTGTTGGTGACCTAGGTGCGGAATTCGATCATGAACGGCGCTCTATCAGAAGACGAACTCGTGCTACAGATGATATTCAAGGCCCAGCACATCGTTTGCTGTCGCCTGTATATCGTTTGCTTGAAATTGCTCGCCTAAGACGACCCCTCAGAATCCATCATCTGAAGAGTGGACAAATCATTGTTCCCGGTTTCGCAGGTTCTTTTCAGTGTTCTTTTTTTGCCAACACCTTTTCATGACCCTTAAGATGCCCACGCACATATCCTGGAATATGGCTTCAAACAAAATCTGGTCTTGGACGGGAGCCAAAGCATTGAAGAGGTTCGCAGTCGCATTCGGCAGTACATTCTGGAGAGGCCAGAGGTGCTCAATGATACATCAATATTTATATCTGGAATGGGCTGGGACCAGACGAAATGGCCCGGAGGAGGAGTGTTTCCAACTGCAGTGCGTTCAAACAGAAATGCCAGACTTATCTGGAAACCGAGATCAAATGCTAGGATGACCTCGAAGAAGATAGTCTGCTGAAAGACCGACCTATCGTGCTGAGAAGAGTCGATGGTCATGCAATGTGGACCTCTCCCAAGGTCCTCAAGATGATGAATCCTATCCCAGAAACAGTCGAAGGAGGTGAGATAATCCGAGATTCCAGTGGGAAACCAACAGGAAAGTTCAGATTTATTATCACGAGCTCTTTGAGTGACCTTGCGGCGCTCGTTTCTTAATAGGTGTATTCCTGGACAATGCAATGGAATTGATACCGGAACCTCCATGGACTGAAACTCAGATGATGGAGTACTATAAGACAACTATGGATCATGCATTGGCCGTTGGATTGACTTCAATTCATGATGCATTTGCTACGCCGGAGTTTATTGCATTTTTAGAAAGGCACGGAAGAAGAACAGGTACAAGTATTATATAGAAACTGATCTATTTGTAGGTTGGCGGTTGAAAGCGGCAAAATACCTGTTCGTCCATCTACCCCAGTATAAATTCCTGTTCACTAACCTTCTCTTAGCTACGCTTATATCTAATGGGCGGGATTAAGGATGATGTATATTGGGGCTCTCGATTGACAAAGAGAATTAATTATGGAGTCGACGGACGTTTGACGTTGAGAAGCGTCAAGCTAGTTGCTGATGGTATGCGTGAACCTATTTTTCCCTGATTTCCTGACTCGGACCCAGGTGCTCTTGGCTCATGGGGTGCCGCACTCCTGAGTCCCTATTCCGACGACTCTTCGAAGACTGGATTCCTGCTTCAATCGGAAGAGGTGCTTGCTGCATTGATAAATCGCTTCTTTGAAGATGAGTGGCAGACCGTGAGCTACCTAGCAAATCATCAGTATATCCCAGGCTCACGTTGTGCAGAACGTTCACTGCATCGGAGATCGTGCCAATCACGTAGTTCTCGATATATTCGAGGAACTTTTGCAAAACTACAGCGTCACCGAAACTAGACCTCGTATCGAACATTCCCAGATTTTTACCCAGGACGACCTACAAAGAATAGGGAAACTTGGAGGTCAGCACTCGGCTAAGATCACTGCCGCCTGATCATCCACGAACCTTGCGCAGTGATTCCAAGTGTGCAGCCGACTCATGCGTGAGTAATGCGCTAGCCATTTTGTTCCTCCTTGTCTCAGTGGTTAAATTACTAGAACGAGCGATATGTGGTACGCGGAGAGTCGTTTGGTATGTAATTTGTTTCATTGTCAGAAATTTCTCTGTGCGAATTGATGGGCAGGGTCCGGACCGTATCAGAGGGGCATATGCTTATCGGACACTATCGGAGTAAGGATTTCTGATCCATTAAAGCAATCGCCTTTACGGCTCACTACTTTCCTCAGAACCTCGAAGAAAGGACCAATTGCCATAGGATCAGATTTTCCTATTGAAGGGATCAATCCGCTCTTAGGATTCTATGCTAGTGTATCACGTCTTTCTCAGGAAGGAACTTCTCCACAAGGGCCGGGCGGCTGGTGAGAAAAATGCTACCATTCCCTGCCAGCAATGGCTAAAAACTTCCCAGGTATCCGGATGAGGCTTTGACACGCGAGCAAGCACTTCGAGGGATGACGTTGGGTGCATCATATGCATCCTTCTCGGAAGATACTGTAGGATCTATATACCCCGGGAAAAGGGCCGATTTCGTTATCCTGGATCAAAACATAATGTCCATTTCGTTGAGGAACATTCTGGAAACTCGTGTTCTTGCAACAGTGATAGATGGAAAATTTGCGTATGGAGATCTCTAGCGTCGATAATGATACGGTTTACAAAATAATGTAAGGGCTTGAAAACATTTTGTTTCAACTTCGCTGTGTGCCACTGCTTCACGGGACATTCCGAAATTCAAGCGGAGAATGAAACCTCCATCCGACCACATCGTTCCCTGACCCAAGGCATTCGGTCAACGGCAGCAGCAGAATCTCACTGATCCTTAGGCCCCGGATAATCACGCTGGACTATCACTGCCAAATTTGGTTCCAACTTTTTGAGAACTGCCCATTCCGGTCTCCAGGAACTTCGCAGAGACATCCGTAATCCATTTACCCTTTCGACGTGCCTGTTCTCGAGTTCAGCAGCCTCTCCAGGACGCGATCTCCTCCATGGAAAGTCCAGTCCAGCACATACTAGACGAGGTCGTTAGTCGAACACTGCATTCGCAGTCATTTGCGCGGTCGTCGACTCAGGCTTGCCATGTGTTATCCGATTTGTTGTCTCGTTACTTGGTGCTTTTAACTTCCACGTGTGGACGTTATGCAGAACATTCAGGGAGGACGTCGATATCTGCGCGAGATGTCGTTGCGACGCTCGAGGAAATGGGGACAGACGTACAGGAGTTGAAGGATTTCTTGCATTTGGAGGGACGCGATCTGGCACGGTATAATTATCATACGCATCGACGACGAATGGACCTCAATGAAATCAAAGGTGTGTGGTAGCGCGATATAGCTCATGTATTCCATGGGTTAATGTACGGGCTCAGCGCATCTGAACGACGGTTTAAGGCAAGATCGGTCAGATGCAGTCAGGCTGTCTTATGAGCCAATGCCAGCAAGTCCCACCCAGAGCACGTCATCTCTAGAAGAAGATGACGAGTTGCCAGAACCTCCTGCACCTGTACCTCTGAAACAGGAATACAAGCCTGTTCCGGACCCCATATATCCACGACCAGAGGATTATGTCTTCTATCCCTATCCACCCTTCCCGATTCCCGTTCGATCTCGTACTCCACCCCTACCATTGTCTCCTGTATCCAACCCAGCATCTCCATATCCTCGAAAACGGGCGCGACCAGAAGGGTGGAATCCTCCTGACCATGTTCCCGACTTTTTACCTCCTTTCCCTACGGAACGTCCGCCATCACCCCCAATGTTGTCTCTGGACAATTCTGCTTCCGGTCCTCATTCCACCGCCGCCTCAACTCCTCTCCCTAATGCCCCTCTCAGGCCGCCGTCGCCGTCTCCACCTCCAGCACCCTCGACAAGCCAGGCGTCGTACAAGAATCCAGTTCCATATGCCACATCGACCTTAGCGTCTAAAACGAACGACCACCTTCCGAAGTCGCCAGATCCCTTACCTCCCTTCAAACTCTCGAACGCACCCCACGGTGCACTACTAAACGCCCAGCATCAATTGCTGACACATCCACCCTCATCTCCTGGAGGACAGAATCCAGCTCGACATACGCTTGCAATGTCTTTAATACTCTCATCTCAATCGCGCTACGTTCCGTCAGATACCCTTTTCGGTGCCTCAGACCCGACCCCTCTTAAATCAGCTGTGCCCATGCCCAGTTTCCCTATCCCGCTGAACCCCGAGGATCAGAAAAAGGGGATCGTATTGCCTCAAGAAACGCGTTCGGTTGTTGCAGGAGAGACTATTGCGCCTCAGACGGCGGTGCAAAGCAGTCGATTACCTGCTCTGGCAAGAGGTGTCCTTCCAGTACGTTCCATCCTCATCAATAGTCGTCTTTCTCCCATCTTTAATTCGGGGTGTTCCTGCTTTCTTCCTTCTCTCTTTTCTTCCAGATCGGCATGCATCGGCGTACAACTCGTCTCGCCCCACCTCCTCCACTGCAGCGCAATTCTCAGAAACTGACGTATGGAAATGGAATTCCTGCCCCTTGGAATTCTTCTACAAATCCTAACATGCCGATTAAAGTAGTCAATGGGAAAGGGAAAGAGAAAGACAAGGGAGATGAGGAGAGGCCGAGAGACTTTGACGAGAACAAACTGCCCGATGCTCGGCTGTTTGCGACATGGCACTGGGATGCCAAGGATTATAGGAACACTCTTGTAGTTCCCCGACGGCGGAGGTTGTCGGGCAGCCATGCCGCCAGTCCAGTTCTTGGGAATGGGAAGTTATAGAACATGGTGATTCCACCTCGTTGCACTTTGTGGTAGCCCTCTTCTGTAATACCTATAATCTGCCCACTGACGAGTGCCTCACTCGCTCTGTATAAACATTGAGAGCTTGATCCGACCTCAGCATCCTTTCAACCTTCTATTTGGCAACAACAAATCTACAGTAAGTGGTTTAGATTATACAAACTCCAATATCAATCGGAACCTTCCGATAAACTTTGCAGTTTATCGAAGTCTAAGCACTTGAGCCGTTGACACTTCCAGAACAGCCTATGGTCCACCTTGAACTTGACTTTTTGGGCAAGGTGCTGACCCGCTACGAGAGACTTGATGACCGCTGCCATTTGACGTTGCTTGTGTACGTTGACGAGCGGTTCCAAGGCTATAGTCGCGGGCAACGGTTTCAAGTGCGAGAAGACTTCCGGATGAGCGGGAGCGGATAAGGCGTTCGTTGCGAGATCGATGTCCACTGGAATGGTTGGCGCGGATGGATCGATATAGTCAGGGAGCTTAGTCAGCTTCTCCAATTGAGTGAGATAGACACCTGAAATAGCACATGAGCAATGTTGCGAGCGGAAGAAAAGTTGTTTCGGCCGACCAATGAATGGAACACAGCCATCTTGGCTTTGGCTTGGGTCACTCTCGATGGTCGACTCAACCGGAGGTTCATCCTCTGAAGCAAAAACGTCATTGACAATTGGATGAGCTTTCGCCAATGCTTCAGTAGCTTCACGGATGAATCTGAAGTTCCCAGAGCGAGAGGTGAAGAAACGAAGATCTTCGAAGATCCTGGTCTCCCAAATACCCAGACGCTGCATTGTTCGCCCCATCACCTTCAAGACCCAAGGAGTCTGAAGCCCAGTCATGATCGCAACTAGCGTGTTATAGCCGTGCAGCAGGTAGCATTTCTGACGTTGGGATCAGATGACGATATATCTGAAAATAAAGGTTACCACTTACCCAGGCAATGCGAACAAACTTATTCATTAGTTGAGCACGGTCATGCTGCGGGCTTAATAAAATCTCTGATGCAATAAACTTGACCATGATGTTGAATCGCAGTCGCGCAGTCCAGATGGGACTTGGAACTCGAATAGCAGAGTTGGTAATAGACTCAGTTTTCAGCTTATTCAACTCTTTCATGTACGCCTGCCAGTCGAGGACCTGAGGGTCAGCGGCCGACATCATCCACTCGTTCTTGTTGGCAAGTAACTCCTCAAACTTGATCGACTTGAAGGTATCACGATCCTGAACAATCCAATGACGAGCAATGTCTTCTGAGCGATATCCTAGGACGAACGATCGACGTCTTTGAGGACCGGGAGCTGCTCCTAATCTCATGGAGGGTATCAATGAAGTAGGCAACGATAGCTTTCTTGGTGGATCCTGAGACTTGGGGTCGGACCGATTGCTGTCCACAACCTCGGCATTAGATGGCTCGCCGGCGGCTTCCTCAGATGACTGAGGGATCATTTGCTCATTCATTTCTTTGGAAAGAGAAAGGCCGGGAGGGGGGATATTTGTTTCACGCATGGACTCACTTTCCCAAGTGTTCGCTCGTAGAGGCACTTGTTCTGAGCGACTTCGACGATGAGCCGACACGACAGACCTCAGTGAGACAGATCTGCGATGATCGTCTGTGTCTGATTCCATATCCGTATCTTCGTCGGTAGGAGTGAGAGGATTGCCGTATTTATCGAAAAGAGGTGCGCCGTTGCGACCGATTCGGCTACTTTCCCGATTCCGAACAGTTTCGAGCCATCCATCAACCCTACTTTCTCTGATTCGTTGTTGGTCGAGATCAATCTGACCCTCTAAACGCCGTAGAGCCGCCTCTGCATCTCCCGGTCCATCCTCTTCTGAAAGGTTGTCAACGAACATGTTGACTTGCCACTCCAGAATAACCCCGTTACCCAATGGCTCCGACGAGCGGTCTTCCGCTTGAGAACCTGGATCTTCAATTGGCTGACCGTAGGACGACGCAATCGAGGACCGCGAAATCGAAGTCCCACCGAGTGAAGAGACACTTTCTCGGGCCCGGTGAGCGATTTCAAGATCCTTTCTTAATGGCAATTTTTTGGGCAAACGGCGAACGTTAGGTGGGGCGAGCGGTTCCTGGTCCGAATCTGACAATTCATAATCATCTAGCGAGATGACTTCAGGGCGTAGAATAGAGGACCTCTGTTGCGCGGAAACTGCAGCAGGAAGGTTATCCTCTCGGCCCGGCGTTTGGGGAGGTGTATCCAGTCTCGCGGTCTCCTCCGGGTGCTCACGCTCAGAGGGAGGCATTGAGATAGTCCTCGTGCTAATGTCGAGAATGATAGATTCTTTGTCAGTAACCTCGACATCTCGACGCATGGTACTGGCATCTGGAGTCCGTGTCTTGTCAGAACCGTTGGTCAAGGTCTTCAACGGAGGGTCACGAGCTTCTTTGAAAGTCAATATTGAGCCGGATGGCGTCGGTTCCAGGCCAAACGTTGTTGAATCATAGACCAAAGGGCTAGCCACTTCAGATCTAGCATCAAGGACTCGTCTCCATCTACCCAGCTTGCCAACCGTCTTGACAAACGCCCGAGAGAGTGCACTTTGTTGACTCAATAAAGGAGCAGGCTGGATCGGCTGAATATTAGAGAGCGCGTTCTGTGATGCTAGAATAGTCATCTGCAGAGGCTTCTTCAACATATAACCAGCCGGCAATGTTGGCCGTGGTTCGTTCTCGTATGCTGTCCCTGGGTGAGGTCCCATAGAGCCCGATTCGTCGGAAAGGCCCAGAGCTTGATGAATGCCAACCAGTGAAGGGCCAGATCCCGACAATGATCGCGGTCGCACAACCTTGACATGCTTGAAGTCCAGGTCGACATCAGAATCTCCGTCTTGCGCAATAGCTGCGCGTCTTATATTCTCAGCAAAATCCGCTGGATTCGACATGTCACCAATGGGAGCTGGAAGGGGCTTCGGCTGTTGCGCAGTTGGCGACGAAACACCGGAGGGGGATACCAGACCTCCGCTGTGTGCCTGTTTGCATTCTTTGGCAACCTTTCGCAGTTTCTTAATGAGAGACTGGATAACCAAGAGGTGAATATTAGATCGCGTGTTATTGTGCAAATAACCTACTTTTGCGTTGTCAATTTGGTTCACCCGAATATCATAACGGACGTTGTTCAGCCAATCTGCGAACACTCTGCAAAGTTCCTTATTGGGCAGGAAGTCGACCCGAAAGAACGTGGTCAACCAGTACCGGAAAGCAACGTAAGTGCGAACGCGCACGATGCTTTTCACTTTCTCATCTTGAATTGAGTGGGCCTCCTCCATGGACCAATGAAACCTGCATATCAGCAGGTGACATAGATCAACGGGTGAGATATACGAGCGATATGTCAAGAAGAAGATGAGTAGTTCATCGTAGTCCAAGACGCTCGTAAGCTGAGCGATCCAGCGTTCGATTGTTGCGGCAACCATCATCTTTTTAGTGGGGTCAACTACCGCGTCAGAGAGCGCATCAGGATGAGAATGTGGTGCAGAAAAATCGGTGAAGCTCCCATGGCTTGGAGTCTCGGGAGCTTCTTCCTCAGGATCAGTGGCAAGGGAACCCCAGATGACAAAACGAGGATCATCGCGAGGTGCGGGTGAATGTAATTCGAGCTTGACTGTCTCCGTATTCGATGTTATTAGATCGTCCAACAACTCAGGCCCGCGATAAGATTGAAGAACATCGAAGACGACGGTAGAGAAACGCGGAAGGAAGACCGCTTCGTCGGTCCGTGATCCGTTCGAACTCCCATTCTGCGGGGTAGATGCCGGGCTCTCGTGGACGTGGGTCTCCGCAGTAACCAGCTCAGTTGCTCTTCTAAGGCGAAGATTGGACTCGCTAGGTGCACGAGCGGTGAGAACTGATTCGAAGGATTGTGCTTCTCGCAGAGCAGGAATGGGAAGAGCGATAAGGGAAGAGCGAGGTGGTGCAGTATAGATGACACCCGCACCGAAGGGCGATTTAGTGGTAGGTTGGACAACTTTGGTGTCAGGCATAGTGTCTATATCTTTGGTTCGAAGCCGGGCCCTTCGGCGCGCCGCCGAGGGTCCCCAGCCTAAGACATCGACCAAGTGATCGCCGGCAGTACTTCTGAGGCTAGGCGATCCTCGTGTGAGCATCGTACCGGTAACTCCTCCATCTCCAGACTCATTGGACGCTGAGCTTTCATGAGTGTTGGCGCGTGCGCGATGGAATTGGGATGATGGCATCTTCTTCAGGCGCTGAGAGCCAGAGTTGGAGGAGCTGGTATGACTGTTTGCCAAGGTCGTCGTTGAATGCATAGCACTTCCGTTCTGGGCTGTGCTTTCTCTCGAACTTGAAGTAAAGAAACTCCTCATACTGATTCGTGGGCGACGCGAGGATCGTGAGGAGGTAGACGCGATAGTAGAATGGCGGGATTCAACGGACTCCTGGAATTCTTCTTGCGGCAAAGCTGCGCCTTCGGTACGCTTTCCTCGAGTGCTATACGCAATAAGTATTTGGCAGGTTGAGGATAAATTTGAAGCATACTCAATACGGTATACAGGAGAACCGCCAGGAGGAAGAAGACAAGATATGGCGAATGGTGAAGTGCGGAGATCAGTCGACGAGAGTTTTCCGATCCCGAGTTTCAGATCATAAAACTTCTTAAGGTCCATAGCGGCCTGCGCTGAAGTTGTCTCCACGAAACTTCCGTCGGCTAAACCCAGTTTGAGTACGCAGGGCTGTCAGAAACAGTGGGATCAGAGACCACTTACCAGCGATGGTCACCTTCGCGTCCTTCACTGTTTCCGAAAGACTGGCTGGGTCGAAAGGAGCCAAGGACCAAGGAGGAATGAGTGGAGGTTCATCTTCCAACTCGTTTGTCGTGATAGTCAATTTTGGTGGTGACTGAGGAGAGGACGGTTGGGTGGCTGAGGCCTGCGTCATTAAGTCATGCATATAGAGGCTGCAGTCGACAGCTTGAGGAGATGACATAGAGCGACCGCGCAACACATCTGGAAGACTGGGCGTTTGACTGTCAAACGAAGCCCGACGGTGACGAGAGTCGGAATGCATCTGTGGATTGATATGTAGATGCAATTGAAAGGGGAGGGGAGCGGTACAACTTCGTTCCCGTTCAAGATGTTACAGAGATAACATGCAAGGTGAACAAATTCCGATATGTATACTGAAAGGCCAAGAACTAGACTGAGGGAACCGTCAGTAGGTGCGTAGGCAGAATGAGAAGAGAATAGGCGTACGACTTAAAAACAAAAATACAATTATTCCAACAACCACTTGAATGAGAATGCTGTCCAATACGCTGCCGCACACTTTCGTAGGACCGCAGGCACAGATGTGTGGACAAAATAGAAAAGATGGCTAGAGGGGATCAAGACGCTTGTCGAGAAGTCTCGGATGCAGTCTGTCTCGGAGTCGACCCAAGACTGGAGGCTGTGAAGTGGAAGGAGAGATGGGAAGACGAAGATACAGAGCCCCTTTGATTTGCTTTCGATTTTAAGACAATTTCGTTACAGAGATTGGAGGCACATCAGCTAATATCGAGCGGACTCCAAGACGACCTGAATCGAAAGGAGGTCGCCAAACAAGAACACCTCGGACACAAACAAGTCACAACATTGCTCTTATTCTTCGGCTATTTTGGCGTTTACAAACAAAACAAATCTTTTCCTCTTATGGCATTCTCTTTTGTCCCGTTTCATCCTCATGCAAGTGTCTTTCCGCTGGTCGTGTACGGACTCTTTAGTATGCAGCATATGGCAGTATAATAAGACCTACCGGTAAAGGAGAATGTATGCAATCGAATCTTCCCCTCCTCCGTCAAGGGCGGCAATTTTGTCCTGGCTAACAAGCGATACCCTTTGATCATCAAACTTATACCCTGTCATAAGTCAAGTCAGGATGAGGCTTTTACCTCAAGGTCAAGATATTTTACACTCATCGTCACCGCCGACCTCAGCATCTTCCGGGTGAAACGCATCCTTTTTTACGTACCCAATATAATGGCCAGAGTCCGCACTGGCTCCTTTATGTGTAACGACCGCTGCGACCGAGGCAATCCGTCAGGACATCCTACAGCAACTAATGAAGGGAAGGAAAGCCTACCACACAAGTCATACAACCCAGTTAAGCTAGACCCGGTGTCTTGTAATAAATCTTTGTCTAGCAAGGCGTCTATCTCTTTGCGCTCTCTCTCGCGAATGATGGTCTCATCTTCCAACTCTCCCGCTCGGATATCTCGTAATCTTGCCAGAGTCTCATCGACCTCATTTTGAGTAATTTGGATCGAACGGCTCGCAGAGCCGGACTCCATTGATTCGCGAATCGCGGGCGCGATAATGTCACTCATCATCTGAGCAGACCCCTCAGCGACTACTCGGTCTTGTTCTGCTCGCGCCTTTTTCGCTCTTTTACGGACTCTCTGTCTGTCACGACGATCTCGAGCAATGTCTTTAAGCTTTGTATTGGCGGGCTGAAGCTTCTGTTTGAGTTCGGGTGTGCAAAGATCGAGAGCATCAAACTCAAATGGGAACTTGACTTTGCGCTGGATTGTAAAACATGAAGCATGATGACATGAAGGCTCGAGGGGTCCGACATACCATGATCTTTGCCTTTTTGTTGATATCGCGTCGCCAGTGAAACCGCACCATATGCACAGTGAGATTATTGGGTAACCGGCTTATCCTGCTGTGCGAAGTGTATACGGCTTCTCGGTTGAGGGAAGGGCTATGCTTGGTTATTTTTTGATCCAAGCTCTGCGAAGATTTCAGCACACATTCATTCTGTTTGAATGAAAGGTATATACCTCCTGAATGCCGCTATGCATGAAGTTCGTAGTGACTGAAATGTTGCAGGGGATCTGCGAGATCTTCTCCGTACTAACGGTGGGTGGTTCATCGGGAGCTTCGTCACATTTAAGCCTGTGAGGGATTAATTCATGATCCTCCGATAGTGAACGAAGTGTCCCTTACTCAGTGGTAATTTCACCCATAAGAAACTGCTCCACGAACGGCTTACGACTCAAGGCTTGACTTGAGCTGCCTTCTCCGTTGTCGACACCAGGTAGTGTTCTCAAAGAATTAACGATTGACGTCCAGCACTCGTCGGCGTCTAGAAGATGGATGAGCAAAGATATGTGATGGCATAGTTCGCCGACCTTGCTGAGCCCATTGACCCTGACGGCGTTCATTAAATTGAGGGACGTTTTGTCTGAGGATTTGCAGAAACAAAAGTGGAGTGACAGGTTCGGCGGTCTTTCCCATGGAATCGTAGAGATCTCTCATGGCCACCGTCAAAGCGCTGGTGGGGTCAGAACCAGAACCAGTAAAACTATGAAAGTTCATCAGAGGCGGGCGGCATTCAGGAGGGAATGAAGTCACCTTTTCAAGGAATCTTTGAGTTCTGGAACCGACCGCAACGCCTGAACTGTCGCGTTCATGTAACAAGTGTTGCCTAGATTGACCAATCCCACAGGCATAGCCAACGAGTCGGCGAGCTCAGCGTCGCCCATGTCTTCTAGGAAGACTACTGGTTTCTCCGGAGGCTTGGGAAGTTCTGATGCGGTGCCGATAACAAGGAATTGTTGGCCCTACGCTCAGGCCTGAGACAGAATCGATACAAAATCGCGAAAAACGAACAGCTTTGGGTGCCACTTTTTTCCAATCCGTGTCGTCCTATAGACAATCAAGTTGAGCACGTATCGTGATATCATTGGGAAACATTTGACCTTGAGAACGCCACCTTTGATCATAACCTTCATACGATCGGCAGGCACCCCGGTGGCATCCCTGATTGCGCTTTTAAAAGAGGCGGGGGGTGCATCGGTGTCGAGGGAAATGGGATAAGACTTTCCCGAATGTTTCACTGTGACTTCGAGAACAGGCATGTTGGTAGTTGGAGAGAGAGAGGGGAATTCAGGACGTACGCGTCCCGCGCGAGGACTTCGCTTACTGCAGCACCCTTGGTTGATCTACTCTACGTAGCACCTATGTTGTACATTCCAAAAAATTAAACCAAGCCCTCGCATCTCGTCTTTAAACCTTCCGCTGTTAAGGCTACAGCAGCATTCAGTCGTGATGCATAGAGCCATTTCACAAAATACGCCCCAAGACCGCCAAACACAATCCGGGATTCGTACAAGATGATATTCTCCCCGGCATCGTTCTTCTGTTCGCTCAGAGCCTGCCATCTCTCGGTCCACAGAAGCAGAGAAGGGTATGTTTTCTGGTCCCATCGGATCCGGTGCTGTGCGTGGTCGACGGCCACGATCGTCTCTTTTGATATTGTAGGTTCTGTAGCGGCAGGATAGGAACCTGTGGCCTGAAGATAGGCATGGACTAGAATATTATCACCAGCCTTTATGGTCTGAGGTTCAGGATTGATCGGTTTCCAGTTCTTGTCCGCAACCTGTTGACTTCTACAAATCAAGAACAAAGATGGTCTCAGTCCACAAACTTAGGCGATTGACAACATAGATAGTTACGGAACGAATGCATTCCACTCGCGATAACTCTTAAAGTCTATCAGGGTGTTCCAGACAACTTCTACTGGAGCACTGATTTCTGCTCGAGATATGACAGGAAATACTCCCGTTCGGCCATTGGGAAGGTTGCTAGCGGCCATCGGAGATGTCGGTTCCGAAAATGCAAACCTCTGGGTCGAAAAAAAGAAAGAGACATGACACGGGGGATACCCTCGCTCCTTCTTCTCTGTCCTCAACCTCTCTTGGACCAGTTGTAGGTATGGATGTGCAAGCTCTGGTTATTTGTTGACAAGCTGAAGACAAATCAGTGTCACTTCCCTCGATCGAACCCGAGCTCTACACCCCGTTCTCACTTTATACTTTGCCAACCAAGGCCAAAAAATCCACCAATGACCCCCCGTTCCCCGAAAAGCAAGCTTTGGTCGTCGCGGAAACAAAAAGTGTCGAGTTCGAGACGACCTATCAACCGGTGGCTTCCACTTCATGTCGGTATGGGTATCGCATTCTTCTCAAATATATAATCTAATGCTCTTTAGATACATGGTTGGCGTTCGTGACAAACGCACGAACGTTCTAACAATCCGAGAAGCTCCTCTACATCTCCTATCTCGTCAAGTCAAAGCTCTGAAGTCACTAGAGCCTCTCGCCGAACCGTCAGCAGCGGAGTATGCTCTCCGACGCGCTCAGCTAGGCGAAGCATTCGGTACCAAGAAAGCAATCACACGGATACGGGCGGCAGAAAGAAATAAAGTCGATATATCTGCCATGGAGGGCGTGATGACTGCCATGCAGGATACTATTGGGGACAGGACGGAAAATTTACCGACCGTCGGTGAGTGGGCCAAGTATCTGTTCTCATAGTTCAAAATGCTCAGTCACCTCTACGACAGAGGAAGCCAAATCTACTGCTGACTCAAACCGTCCTATTCCTGCATATAATGAAGCTGCTATTGTTCCCGAAGAAGTCTATCCCCTGAATATCTTGATTTCCGACGCTGAACTGTCGACCCTTGAGACATCCTACCTGGAAGATATGAGTAGCGATGCCGAACGGGAGAGATCACTGGCCTATTCTCGATCGGCCTACCTTAATGCACATCTCAAACGTTTGTGCCAGAGCGGCCGTTCGCAAAGAAATAGACAGCATTTGTTGGTTTGGACGCCCTTCTGCGTCGATAACTTGCTCATATTTGTTCAGGCAAATCGTTCAGTATGCAGCGGCATTGATGGAATTCAAGAAGCTCGGAAGAAAAGTTGGAGATAAAAAGGCTGTTGCAGAGCGTCTGCAGTCTATGGCGCCCATTGTCATCGACAGTCTCTATAGTCGCTTTACAGAAACCGGCCGTGGGTCTACAAAGTCAGTACTGGATTACGTTGCTCATGAAGTGTCCCTGACTCACTGCTACGCTGTTAGGCCACAAATGACTAAGGAAAAAGAGACATTACTCCTGACGCATCTTTTCGCCTTGTGTCTACATCTCGACAACTTTGCGACACACACAAGGATTATATCGGACGATCTCAGCATGTCCATTGCAACGTATGTTGTTCATTCGAAATAGTTCCGTGTCATAATCTGATTGATTTCTTCTCAGCGTGAATCAACTTTTCAAGTCTCTTGGGTGTAAATTGGAAGTACCCAGTACCGCTGATCTTCAAAAGTTGAATCTGCCGCCTACGGAGAAAGAGAAGCGAGCGTTTCTGCGAATCCCCCTTGAGTTCCCGAAACTGAGGAGGAAACGTGCAAAACATTAGAGTTCCTGGCATTTCAATGCCGTTTCAGCTAAAAAAATCCCGGTGTTACAGGGGGGTAGTCCACGCAGCACCCCCGTGCTGTGCCTGCGTATCAGCATGTCCCTCGGAAAACGGCCCCTTAGCAAACACACCCATTGAGTCATTGAGTTCGAACGCGCAGCTCCAGCGTCTGGGATATCAATGTGCTGCGCAAGGCTTGGCTAATTGCAATGGGCCGCGGTCCTTATATGCTCAGGCATTCGAGCTCAACTCAGCATCGAGGCTGCTCTCACTAATAGGAGCGATCCTATAATCTTTTCTTTGCTGTAGAATCATGTCTACTATTACACCAACTTGCTTAATCTTCTTGGAAGACAATCCTTCCAACACGCTGATCTATATCGATTCGGAACTGGTTGCGGGATCAAACCCCCTCTACACTGTCAAGACGTATTTCTCCGATAAGCAGGTCACTACTGTGGTAGAGAAAGATGGGACAGGCCAGATTGCGAGCTTGGAGTGGAGAGAATCAACGTCGGACGTGGTTCACTTGCCACCCTTGGAAGCGGTTTCTCTACGAGACTGGATGAAACCTAGTCTTATTCCGTTCAATCGGTACTCATGTGCATACGACAACGAGTGTACGAGACTCTGAATAGCGGTGGCTTGAATACAGGTCGGTTTCATTCGTGGACCATCATGAGCGGAAATATAATTGGAAAGGTAACGGTCCTGGCGAACAGCTTTCCGTGCGTTGTCATTCCTTCGTGTATCCTGCTCTGCTTACGATGGAATCTTGGACATTGCAGTTGTGGACCAAGGAGGTGACGGATGGTCCGATCGCACGTTATGAGCCATCTCACAGGTGGCAACCGGGAAAGAAAGCCCAACTTAGACTTGCTCCTCGGGCGACGGAAATACAAGATCTAGTTGTCGTTTCTTTCCTTTTTCTCGAGAAGCACCGCAGAACAAACGAAAAGTGAGTTGAACCTTTTTCGCAGGGCAAGGAAAAGCTGTTGATACTTCGTAGTTCACATTTGACCCGTACCGCTGCACGCGGGGCTGCCGGAGCTGGATTACTGTAGCCATGCGTTGAGATGAGAGCAGAATGGGTCTTCAGGTTTCGATGAAGGAAGAGTCCATAGCAGAGTCGCAGAATATATTGATGCACCACTGGCAGTTGACGGTCGAAAAAAAAGTTGCAATCAGACTCCGCAAGAGCGCCAGGGCTCAGCACACACTTTGACTCGATTTCATCACAAGATGGCACCCAAAGATCTCCACGACGACTCAGACTCGGAGAACGATTCAGAAATCGATGAGATAACTCAAGGAATTGAGAAAGTCGAAATTGACCCTTCCAAACTGCACCCACTTTCGCCCGAAGTCATTTCGAAACAGGTGTGTTCTTGTTCGTGTCATGCGTGCGCATTTGCAGAACTAAAACTACTTGCCACATAGGCAACCATAAACTTGGGTTTGTCGCTTTCCTTTAGGCCAGGCCAACTGTTCAAGAGGAATTGACTTGGGCCGTAGGCACCATTGGACATGTCGCTCATGGAAAGTCGACGGTTGTCAAAGCCATCTCTGGAGTCCTGACAGTCCGTTTCAAGAACGAACTGGTCAGAAATATTACTATCAAGCTTGGATATGCCAACGCCAAAGTTTGTCACTGTTCCCTGTTCACATCGATAGATAATTAACACGGCCTTGCTACCTAGATCTACAAATGCGAAAATGAGGCTTGTCCTCGGCCAGGATGTTACCGATCTTATCGTTCAGATAAAGAGGATAGACCCCCGTGTGAACGGCCAGGATGCGGTGGTCGTATGAAGCTTCTCCGGTGTGTAGTCTCCGATTGCTTCACATAACCCCAGACATATATTTTGACATCCTAGCCACGTTTCTTTCGTCGACTGTCCAGGGCACGACATTCTGATGGCTACGATGCTGAACGGTGCCGCAGTCATGGATGCTGCGTTATTGCTCATCGCCGGCAATGAATCATGTCCTCAACCCCAGACTTCAGAACATCTTGCGGCAGTTGAGATCATGAAGTTGCAAAACATCATCATTTTGCAGAATAAAGTCGATCTTATCAAAGAACAGCAAGCACTGGAGCACGCACAAAGTATAGAGGCCTTCGTCAAGGGTATGTGTGTCGAACCCGGTGTATATCGCGTCGGCTCATCGCTTCTTTCAGGCACCGTTGCGGAATCTTCACCCATCGTCCCTATATCCGCCCAGTTAAAATACAACATCGATGCCGTCAACGAGTACATCGTGAAACGAATCCCTATCCCTGTGCGCGATTTTACCTCCGACCCGCGCCTCATCGTCATCCGTTCGTTCGACGTGAACAAACCCGGTGCCGAAGTGGACGATCTCAAGGGAGGTGTAGCCGGAGGAAGTATTCTTCGTGGGGTTCTGAAATTGGGAATGGAGGTCGAGATTCGTCCTGGTGTCATGACCAAGGATAGTGCTGGCAGACACAGATGCAAACCAATCTTCAGCAAAATCGTGACACTGTTAGCAGAGAATAATCAGCTGCAGTTTGCGGTTCCTGGTGGTTTGATTGGTGTGGGTACACGAATCGACCCCACACTGTGCAGAGCGGATAGGCTGGTAGGACAGGTTCTAGGAGCAGTCGGAAAACTTCCTACAATTTATACTGGTGAGGATTCTCCAGAGCGCCACCAAAGAATCTTAGTGACATATGGCTACAGAGCTTGAAATCAGTCTATTCTTGCTTAGACGGTTGCTTGGTGTCAAGACTGAGGACAAGAAACAAACTAAGGTACGCCTGAGGTATCTTTGTTGTCGGACCAGCTGACAATCTCTTCTAGGTTTCAAAACTCGTCAAAAATGAACTGTTATTGATCAATATCGGATCAACATCAACCGGAGGACGCGTGTTATCTGTGAAAGCTGACTTGGCAAAGATTCAACTGACTCAACCAGCTTGCACTGAGATCGGGGAAAAGGTTGCCCTTTCTCGACGTATCGACAAGCACTGGCGACTAGTAGGTAAGCTCCAGTGTTCACGTTTTATCAATTTCATGAAGTCTGACATTGGTCAACAGGATGGGGTAGTGTACAGCGAGGTGTTGAGTTGGAACCTGATGCTTAATTCATTTGTACATACGCACATAGATATGCACTGGTTTCGGGTTCTTCAAATTGGCCGTCTCCCCACATCCCGGCAGCCTCTTCCCAAGTTTCTCAATCTGTGAAGAGTCCCCCCTCTTGCTCAGGTACATCTCTCGCGGCCTCTCCTTCATCGACAGGCTTTCCACGCCGTAAACTAAGTATTTCATCTTGCCATCTCCTGAACTTGACGACATATGACTCCTCGCGCGACGTGCCTCCTGCCGAAGATTCCTCGCCTTGGATTGCATCAATCAACTGTCCTAGTGCCGCTTCAACGTTCGCAAGCTTGTCATCAAATTGATAGGGGTTTGAGAATAAGGATACGGGATTGTTTCCGGAGCCTGTTCCTGGAATGGACTCCTTCGGTGCTCCTAAATTGATCGTCAGAGTTCTGATGCGATATGAGAACGGGAAGCTTACTCTCTGGAGATGACTTTGGGAAAACCTGGATAGAGGATCGAATCTGCGTTGTATTCATGCTAACGAACAAGGAAGCTTACCCCTCCAGGATTTTCTCTTGTGGGAGCAGGACCTTCAGCTTGGATCTGTTGTCCAGGAAATTTAGCGTCGGCTGAGAGAATATCCGTTCAGAAATCAATAGCAACGTTATAAGGAACAGCGGTAACCTTCACCGAGAGACATGGTGGACTTTGGTTAGCTTTAGAGGACTGAGGAGTGGTGAACTTGAGACTACATCTTAAATCTCGAAAACCCGATGACGTCATGTACAAACCCGCTTTTCGATCGCCCCACGTCACTTGTGCTGCAAGCTTTCTTTTTGTGGATAACATGGATCCAACGGTAATCACGAAATGGTAAGCTAGTACACGACGCCAGATCTTCTCGAATAGTACCAGCTACTTGCTATGCAGCTGTTCGTTAGACGTCCACAATTTTTTGCTCCGCACAACGAGATGGAAAACAGGGCTTGGAGGCAAGTGCCTTCAACTCCAGCACTCCTCGAACAGCCTGTGGTCAATTTCCAGTTTGCGAACATATTCTTCAGACTCCTCTTCTGTCTGTGCTCCATATTTTTGAACAATCCGCGCCAGACTTTCCTTCACGGCCTTCGGCATTTTATTTGAAGAGCTAAATTTTGTTGAGAAGCAATCCATTCAACGTCAAAGACGAGACTGACCCAGATATAAAAATCCAAGCACCATGTTTCAACGCATCCCATACCAGCGAACCATCCTGCCTCAAAAGGTCCTGGACGTACTTTGGTGCGTTCTCCGTACGCGGCGATCGCGAATAACAGCGTTGATATCGGAGGCTTTGAGTGTCGTTCAGTTTTTCCCACAACGCTTTATAGTGTTCGTCGTGTCCTGCGGACCGGCATCCGAAATATAGTGTGTTATCTATGTTTCAATGAGCGACTGATTTCGCTAAGCCGGAGGAGATCACTTGCTCCTAGAACCCAGTGTGACCCTTTCTTCGATGGCTGCCTTCATCGGCGCGACTCCAGTCCCTGGACCAATGCATATGATGGGTGTTGATAGATCTTCGGGTAACTTCATCATGCCAGGTTCGATGTCCAACCAAATCTTCGACCCTAATCACTTTCGAGCCTCCAGCAGATGACAACATGGAGACCACTGACCTACGACTAACGAGGAGAGATACGATGTGCACGTCCCTCTTCGAGGCTCTCGTAATTTGGTCTTATAATTCACGACCGCCATGCATATATGGATTTGTGAAGGATGAGTCTAAAAAGGTCGTGATCGGAGAGCCATTCTTATCGAGACGAATAACGAAACCAGCACGCTTACTCTAAGTGAACTCGCGATAGAGAATTGGCGCGGTCGAAGGGGTGGGAAAACGTCGAATACATAGCGCGTAGGAACCGTCACCGATTTGAAGTCATCTAAAACTTCTCGAATGGTTCGCCGAACTTTATGGCAGTATTCATAAAGATCTGTCTGTGGACTTATAAGAAGATGTGTTAGGGAAAATAGTGTTGCGCTGAACTTGTCCCTCGGACGAACAAAACTCTTCCAGTTTCCCTCGTTCAGTTTCGTCATCGGAAAAGTGCCGAATCCATTCAAAGAATGATCGACGTGGTATCGCATTGATGTCCAAATGACTTGTTAATAATTGTCGCAACGTTACACGCTCCGGCAGCTTTCGTACTGATGGCCACGGGAATGCTGCGACGAAATCATTCATAGTTCAGACCGTGAAAAATGTTAAAGAGATTTTTTTCGACCCACATTCATCAAGATGCACCTCCATCACATCGTCGGCACATTCTACCCATCCTAGACGATCCAGCATGGCATTCACGCGCCCGGATTCCACCTGTGGATAAACGACTGCTATGTCACCGGGTACGTACCTGCAAAATTATCAGATAGATCAGTATGGAAAATAGGTGGCTAACTTTATGGGGTCTGAAAAATCAAATTCCAAGTGGCGGACGTCCTGATACCAGCTCTCGGCCGTGAGTCTTTCATTTCGGGTCAGAGTGGCAAGAAATCCCTCTGGCCGTGACGAAGGGCATGTTGCTAGGCCTGAAATTGGTATGAAGGAAGCTCGCGGGGAGGGGAGCATATTTCGATCGATTTTGGCGGATGCTTCAGAGACGTCTAGCTCAAGTTCTTCGAAGAGTTTATCCATCCAAGGATCTAAAGCGCCTTCAATCCTATGATAGGATAAATTCCTCCGCCTTAGCACGTCAAATCAACATCCAAATCTCACCCACCCTAATGGATCCTGCTCATCACCCTCACCTCGTCCTGTCAGTCGTATTCCACCCAGGCTCCCAAGCCTTCTATCCAGCTTCTTGGCTGCCCAATTAAATTTCTCGTACGCGCTATCGCCCAGCCCAAATACCGCGAAGTGAAGTTCATCCAATAGATCAGAGGGAAGATCGGAGCGGAGTAGCGCGCTCATCAATTTGTTCATTGGGCGTGGGTGGACCCCGGAACCGGTCGTTGATATGAAGAAGACCACGATTGATTCAAAAGGGAGGTCTTCCTATGATGAATGAAGCGCAGGATGTAGCGAAATTGTAGGACGAACAAGAGGATATTCCGCGACGGATTGAAGGCGCGTTTCAACATGGTAGCTTCGGGCTTGACGAACGAAGCGTTCTGCTGCATCGAGCGAGTTGCCCGTCTCTGTAGCGTACAGAACAAGCATTCCTAGGATGATCTGGTAGAGTTCATAAACAAATAAACTGCGAGTCAGCTTAGAGGGCTACTAGTGACAATGAAAAAGTCACTATGCTCACGTTATCAGATAAGTTCTCGCCGATACGAGCTCCGAGAGGTAAGAGAAGGTTTAGCGTTGAGCTTCTCTTACATAAGCGCATCCAGTCCGACCCTCATCCCCTCTCGTAGGCAGCGAAACTGCGAGTCGTTGCGCGATGACGACGATTCCCAGCCGTTTTGCACGCGCAGCAACGCGTTCCCCCGACCTGATCACCGCCCGTCGTCGAGCAATCCAGTTATACCGCGAGTGGTATCGCAGCGCACCAGAAATCATCACCATCTACGGTATAACCGAAATCACACCCTCCGAACTACGGCATAAATTCCGACAGTCATTCGAGAGTCAAGTCAGAGGAATCGAGGATGTTAAAGTTGCGGATGTGTGGTTGCATAAGATGAGAGTGGATTATCAGGAAACGATGAATTGTTGGAAGCAGACCCCGCATGTCATGGGGATTTTGTTGGCTGAAAAGCCGCGACACCAGCAGACTTTTCTGCAAAAGTTTTATACAGGTGTGTTTCCTCTGAATACTTTTGATGGTTGCTAATGGTTCCTTCACAGGGCGAGACGAGGACCAAGTCTTGCCAGCTGCTACCGGCATGTAGAGCGCCTTCTGGCTTGCCACTTATATACATCCGTGTATCATCTCCATTTCATCCAAGCGTCTCAAGCTTGTTGACAATCGTCTCTACCTCTTCCACCCGCCAGCGAGCCCCTTACAATGTGACAGCGCCTTTTCGATACGGCAGTGCGAAACAACAGTCCCTGAACGTGGAACAAGGTTTCTTGACTAACAAGACATCGAGTCTCTGCCAGTCCAGTCTCACCCGAGGAAAGGAATCATGTCTCAACATCGCATGTGCGACAAAACCATGGCTTTCAACGATCGACTCATGTGCTAAGAGACAAGGCCGGGTCATTAGCGATCGGTCAAACGTACAGAGACAACAGGATTTCAATTGAGGCTATTCTTGGGGGTGACTATCAAAAATACATTACATGAGGCATTTCAAGTTTCAACTCTGGAGCCTTCAATGGGCCTTAATCCACTCAACAACTCGTTCACCCCATTCCTCACCCTCACCAGAACTCAGCGCGATGTTAGCCGAGATGTGATTATGGTACTGATTCTCGAATTCATCGTATGCGACCCCTCGCTTCTTCAACTCTGCTTTGAAGTCCTTTGCCGCAAGGGCGATCGCTTCTGGCTCCTTCTCCGCAACGATGATATAGAGCGGAGGAAGTGATTTCACGGTGGCCTCGGATGCAGATTGAAGGAGGCCAAGAGGTGCATTCTTGATGGTGCCATCCTCCCCAGGGAAGTATTTGGACAGAACGTCCGGGTTTCCGAGGTCGCGAGCGGGTCCTGGAAGGAAATGATAAGGTCCTCCATTAAGAACTGCCGCCTTGATGCGGGAGCGAAGATCGGGGGAAAGAATGTCGGGGTGGAGGAGGAGGGAGCTTTGGTGGAGAGCGCCTACGGAATGCCCATAGAAATAAATCTTTGAGACATCGGCTTGATCTTTGAGGTTATTCACGACCCATGTGAGGGCTTTGCTAATATCCTGGGGGCCAGATGGAAAGACGGCCTCGGGAGTGGGGACGAGGTGATAGTTCGCGATGACTGTCACGAAGCCCTTCTTGGCAAAATATGCGCCCAGATTGGCATATACGAGGTCTCCAGTGTTGGGGATAATCCGCGAACCTGAAACAAAGCCTCCTCCGAACGTGAAGAAGAGGATTGGTCCAGAAGTCGATGGGGAGTAAACATCGAGAGAGGAGACTTGATCATCGCCGAACTGGTGAGTCGTGCGAGTGACCGATTTGATCGCATCCTCGTTTTTCTTGAGGAGAGGGACGAAAGCTTGATAGGCTAATCAAGGATCAGAGACAGTCAAGTTCGAGATACAAGTGATGAAGTACTTGAAGCTATCGTTGCGTAGATGTCTGTGGATGGCTCATTCTTGACGTAGTCCATAGCGGTGTGCTTGCTGGGGTGTTGGTGGTGGTGGTAGAGGTGAGAGATGGGAGAGTGCTATGGTGATGTTATATGAGTGCCGCAGGATCTATTCTAATGACAATCAAATTGCATCAAAGAAGATGCAAGGGTCCGCGGCTTGCGCAAGGCGGGAAAACTGATATCACGAATGGTTTGGCGTACGACGAGCAGCTTTCTGGTAAGGCACGCTCTACGCTGGGCAGTAGACGGATTGGAGAGAGATCCGGAAGCGGAACGGGTCGGACGTCGTTGAGCATAGCATGGGGCCAGATCAGCTGAGCCGAAGAGGAGAGCGCGGCCAGCGAAGGTATACGGAAAATACTGCGCCTGAGCATGTCGAGGTGCTCGTCCAGAGCGCTTCAATCCAAGATGCGTGGTGAGAAGATTTGGCACAGGCATGAGCGGAAGAAGAAACAGTCGGAAGAAGAGGCAGCGGTCGATCCTGATCCTTGGATTTGTTCCGTTTCAGCTGCGAGTGCGGGGACACTGTGATTTACGATGCCGAAGATCAACGCAACACTAGCTCCCATTCAAGAAAAAAACGCGAAAAACGTGAAGACGCGTCAGAAAGGGAGTTGTATGCCAGGGACGAAGACCGACGTCCGGAGGTTGCACAGCCAACCAATGACGGCAACATCCGACACTGCCGACGACGACGACGACCAGTTATAAACTCTGACAAGCCCTGGACATCAATCATCATGACAGCCAATGTCCATCAAACCCGACCCCCGAAACTCACTCTCCTCGTCGCTGAGCAGGACAGGCCAGTCTACGACCTCACCTCCGGTTCCGCTAGCATCGATGACGATCTAGCAGAACTAGAGCGACTGAGAAAAAATGTTGACCTCAATCTTAAGCTCAGGCCTCTACAATCTGCTTCACCTTCAGTGTACTACACACCTCAAGTGGCCCTATTCGCAGAGTCCATCCAACCACTCCCACTCCCAGTTCACTCCCTCTTCTCTCGTCTGTCTGGCTCGCCCCGCCCCTTACTCATCGATACCAGACCCGCCGGTTCATATCTGGCTTCGCGTCTCATCCATTCAGTCAACATATCCATCCCCTCCCTGATCTTGAAACGCGCCAAATCCTCATCTTCCTCAAAATTCAACTCTATCTCCTTTCTCCGTGCATACATCACGACAGATGCCGGCAAATCAGCTTTTGATTCCCTAATCCATTCAGACCAATGGGACGGTGATGTCGTAGTTTATGATGAGGACATGGATCAACAAGATGGTCGTCTAGCATGGTCTCTGCTTGATGCACTCCAACCGCTTGTCAAGGGCCAGCTGTGGTATCTCCCTGGCGGCCTTTCAGCTGTCCGCCAGCTGCCCAACTCACACTTTCGCATCATCTCGGGCGAACGCGACGACTCGCGCGATTCTGACCTCTCTCCCGGCCTATCAACCCCTATGCCTCCTCCACAACAGCAGCGAAAGAGGTCTATACCCAATTTAAAACGTCTCGACACTGCTTCACTCGAATCATTACCAAAATTGCAACTCCATCCTGTCTCTGATGATCCCTCCACTTCCAAAAAATTATCAGCTCCCCCGAAATCGCTATCATCACGCAGACCTAATTCGCCATCACATATACACCTGTCTGCTAGTTCGACTGCCCCCTCCCCTCGCACTCCCCACATCTCGGATCCACTCTCCACCGCGCGCATAGGCAATCTCGAGGAAGCTCCAGAACAATTCGTAGTCTCCACGATATTGCCAAACTTTCTGTACCTCGGCCCGGAGTTGACGACGAAAGAGCATGTCGCGGAACTGGAGTCATTGGGCGTCAGGCGAATATTGAACATCGCCGAAGAATGCCATGATGATCAGGGTCTCAAGCTCTCGACTCGGTTTGATAAATATCATCGCGTGCCGATGCGAGATACTGTAGAAGAGGAGAATGTACTTCGGGGCGTACGTGAGGTCTGCGATTTGCTTGGTGCGTTCCACTTTGTCATATCGCATCTCAATCTTTACCAACATCAACTTGATTTAGACGACGCTCGACTGCATGATGCACCGACTTATGTGCATTGTAAAGCCGGAAAGTCTCGCTCGGTCACCGTCGTCATGGGATACCTCATTCACTCCCATCATTGGACACTCTCACAAGCTTATGCTTTCGTGCTCGAGCGCAGAAAAGGGATCTCACCCAATATCGGATTCGTCTCCGAACTAATGAACTTTGAGGAGTTAGAGTTGGGTGGAAAATCCATCGGAGTCTCCTCCACATCTTCGGCCGTGTCCACGATATCAGAAGACCATCACGCTATCGTTGGAGGAGGGCATCCACCTGGACACCCCGGGAATTACCAGCATATCGCAAACGGACGGAAAGCGGGACATATTCGTGAAAGCTTACCGCCTGCTTTCGTGTCGTCGGGTTCGAGAACGGAGAGCGACCCTCTGGGCAATGCATTGGGCACTAAAGGTATACATCATGCTCATCCTAGCGAAGGAGATTCCGGTCAAGAGATGGAAGTTCGAGACTCCCAAGGTCGCTACAGACACGCTCGCAGAGCCCCTGTTGACGAAGCTACTCTGCAACCTATGAGACGGGTGAGCAAAGCTGGCTTAGAAAGCACTTGGTGACGGATTTTGACACCTGAGCGTATACCCCGATTTCCTCCTGCACGTTTGCTTTGCCTTGCAGTGTATATGAGTATCTATTCATTCACTATGGCGCTCACCTGTGGGTTATCTTTCTGAGATGACCCCTCGCTGAGTTCCGTTATTTATGCTTATTGTATTTTCGTCTGTTTACTTTCTTTTCCTTTCCTGTACATCTTTCTTTCCAGCACGGATGGCTTTTCGGTTAGTACTTACATTTTGCAGATAATATCAACTGTATTCATATGTTCGACGGTCAGGAAAGTATCGCTGAAGCCTGACGCGGGCTTCTGTATCAAGACCACGCTCGAATCCACTTCCACGAAGATCTTCCTGAATATATGTTATTCCTCACTGGTGCCTTTTCCACCGATGGGCCTCGAACCATCGGCAATAGAGGACCCAAATTATGTCTTGCCGATCGTCATCAGCGAACTGAGAGAAGATAAAGATAAGAAGGGAGAGAAAGCTTTCGTAGTGGATTGCATTTATTCGAAGGAGTTGAAGGGCAAGGTCTTGAAGGAGCCTGATTTCAAAGAGTTTCTACAACGTATGTATCGTCAGCTCTATCTTTCCAGTTCCGCCCTACTGAGGTTGACTTGAGAAGTGGTCGCTCTGGAGAAGGTCGAGGAACGGCATGAACTGGTATTGTCGAGAAAGATCGGGACGCCGAATATTGCAAGTAAAGGCAAGCTGCTCGAACGAGAAGCCACTGTTCCAGTATTTGCAACCTCGTCGGCCTCTTTGCCTGCCAATGTCCCCGTCTCCAGTCATCGAGCAGACCCTCCGCCCAAATCGGCGCTCAAGAAACCTTTGATCGAAGAACTAACGCCGTCTCCCATTCCATCCTCTCAAGGTCGTTCCGCACTCCCTCAAACATTGTCTTGGAATTTGGAAGCTCAAAGCTCTAGTACTGACGATATCATCAAACTAACAATCTCAGTCCCTAATTTGGTTCGTCCCTTTTGCCGTCGCCGCACAGAACTATCCCGACTGTGACGTTCAGACAAAACAAAATTTCCAACAGACTACACTTGATGTAGAACCGTATAGGGTGATTCTACGAATAGGGGAACCACCGATTTACGAATTGGACCAGAATTTCCAAGGACAGGTCACGCGGCAATTTAAAGTTGAACAAGCGGGTGCTGAATGGCGAGTGGCCGAAAAGCGACTTATACTGACTCTGTAAGATTGCAACGTAGTCTACGATACATGTACTATAGTGTCACCAAATGCACAGGCGAACTTATACATTGGGTTCGACAGGGAACATCGTGCCCCGCATTATCTTAGCATTATCGACGAACTAATAAGACGAAAGCATTTGCAGCCTCGCACACGATATTGATACAGCCTTAACCGGAACGACCGATCAAGGCATATCCACTCCCTTGAGGGCCATGATGCTGATCTCCGAATAAGATCAATGTCAAAGAAGACATAGAAACAACGCTTGCCTTCGAATAACAATTTCTACACATCAAAACCCCGTCTTTCTCTGTCAATTTCGAAGAATCAAGAGGTGTTGAACATTCAGAGCAGCGCAAGCACGATTTATGCCAAGTTCGGTTTGAAGCCTTTGCCTGGTGATATCAATTAGACCAAACAAGCCGTGCACACGAAACTCGACGTACCTGCTCTGCAAAGTACACGGCTTTATTGCACCGAGGACACGTGGGAGTAGAACCAAGAGCAGCAGCATTAAGCCTACGCGCAATGTCCGAAGCGCTGACGGATCCGGTGGTCATGGGAGACAATAAAGCCATGGGGGTGGGCGATACCATGCTGTTGGATCGTGACGGGGCCGGGGAAACATGAGATGAACGAGGAGGGCTGGGCCGAGAAAACGAGGGCGTTGACCCGGTAAACGAGCTCCGTACAGGAGATGTCGCACGTTTCCAAGGCGCGGTTGCACGGATGGGGGACGTAGAACGATACATCTCGACTGGGGTTGGGCTAGATTCGCGAGAATAACATGTGGGAGCATTGGAGGCGATTTGAATATCAGATTTATCATCATGGGATGCGAGGGAAGGGAGAGAGCTCGAGTCATCAGAGTCGATCGTTCCTGCACTGGGCTTGAATTCCGATGAAGATAATTCTTGCCCAGGGAACATGGTAGATGTTGGGAGATTGGCATGGCGCAGATCTAGATTTTGTGTTGGTAGGTTGTTGGAAACAAAGAGGTACCATAACGAACCAACTGTCGCAAAGTTCTTAACGTGGCACGATTTACTAATTCGCTCTCTCAGAGAACGGCGTCCTTTACTGCAATGTCACGGGATAAACTCACCAGTAAGGCTGGACACACTAGGTCAGTCTACTGGTATATCTCGACGCATATGGCGTAGCTCACCTCCTGGTCGTGTTCCTGAAGCTTGAGAGAATCAAGACGAGTGTTACAAGTAGTACAAGTTAGACAAGGCTTGTTGTGCGAAGCAGTTTAAGGTCTGGGAAGTGCGGTGGTTTGCCGAAGACGCGTACCTTATGATAGATCTGTACCAGGCGATTGTCAATGCATCGTCAACGCAAAGAAGATTCGAACTCACCTTTCGCGCAGGACCCATCACCTAGTTAAATGAGCCACTATCCACAGGAATATCGGAGACGGCTCACCTGCTCAGCAGCATATACAGCCTTATTGCATCGAGGGCAAATAGGAGTCCCACCGAAGGGATGCATTGGCAATCGAGATAGTACGGGGAGAAAAGAGAGTGCTGGAAGGGCCTAGGGGAAACAAGCCAATATATATGAGAGAGAATGCGTGCAGGTTACACAGCATGCAAAGTACAGTTTTTTCAATGAAAAAGGGGTGGGAAAATGCTGAAAAATGAGCACCGTTTACCAGTGTAATTCAGTGGGAACTGCCTGAAAAAATCTGTCAAATTTGCATTGAAACACAGTGAAAAAAGCATTGTTTTCTCAATGGAAGATGATTGAAAAAACCCTGAATCCATGCCATTTTTATACAGGCATTTTTCACTGCATTTCATTGAAAAATCGACACCCTTTTTCAATCTAGAGGCAATGCAAGTAGGCAAGCTTTTTGCAGTGCATTTCAGAGGGAAAAGTTCTGGTTGTGACATAGATTTTGCAAAGGGAATATACTGATAACAGAGACCATGGTTTCAAGATTTTCCCCACCCGACTTGCAAGCTGTTCTCACTTGAAAAAAGCGTGCAAAAACCGTGGGAATGCACAGTGGGAAAACCAAATGGGGAATCCCGGAAAACGGCAAACCCGCAATCGCAGAGTCCGCGAATCCACGATTCCCGCAATCGCAGAATCCACCAATCCATCAATCCCGCAATCTAGCAATGAGAAATACCGCACGCCAGGATTCGCACATCGGTGTGCACGTGAATGCTGGGATCCACGCATTCCGTTGGTCGTCTTTCAGATTCCGGTCTTCTCGGTATACTCGATTGCTTTGTCTTCTCGCAAACTCGCAAACCCTCGTTCCTCTACATTCTCGCAATCTGATACTGCTTGATTAGATGTGATTCCATAATCGCATTCTTGTTCTGTCAATTCCCGCCTATCCGTTCATCGGCGATCCCGGAATCACCACTGTCGCACCCATTCCTGGGAAACCCACGTCGGAGCACGACTGTCTGTCCAACGTGGAATACGAGATTATGCGTAACTCGTCTGATTTCGATTACAAGCTCTCGAATATCCGATCTATATCCATATTCTCTCTGCCGTCAGCCCTCCACTTTCAACAACATGACATCCTGGCCTACCTCGGTGAGCCTCTCATTCAGGTCGATGTAACGGAGAATCAGGTTGATTGAGGCACGAGCTGGGAGAGACGTCGTGTTGCGGTATGTGCCTGTCGTTTCCTTAGTCACGATATCTTCGCTGACCTTCATCTTTTGTTCGTCCAGTCGAACCGTTACCTAACCTGCTACTAGAATCGAGGCCTCCTACGCAGCTTAATGTAATATTCTCTTCAATGAAAAGATCATAATACCACATTGGTTTTGATTTTGTGGCCATTCTCAACACGACATGAAATTTTTGACCGCAATACAGTCCCGCAAAGATGGGGTGTAAGCAAACATTCGCACAAATCGAAGCAATGTATATAAATTTCTCCAAGGAACAGCGGAAACATGGACAATATTGACAATAGAAAGATACAGCACAATATATTCCTAGTGAAACTGAGGTCGTCTTTGTTTCTTGATCGACTTGCGCACTTGGAATGCCTGCCTCTGCCGACGACGTCTTAAGCCGATGTCGATTCGATTGTCACCAAATTCATGGAGGCATATAACTGCGTATTCCATTAGCCATATACACATTAGTCAACAGCTGTTGACCTACTCATGTTGATGGAAGATCCCGTTGTAAGGCCAGTTTGCTTCGCAGGGCGTAAGATACATGTCGTCGCAAGTCACACTGAACTCACCGCTTGATAGCGACAGACGCGGGGACCAGGGGACTTCACGATCAACGCTTCTCCTTTGTGCATGGTCGAGACTATACTGGAAATGTGGGCTTCTTCCGATGTCCAGTCACGAGTAAGCTTGAATACAAGGTTCTGGATAGAAGGTGACGAGTAAGTGAGATGCAAGTGAGAGAGCGACATCAGTATTAACAGAATGCACGTACTTGCTTGTCAACCATTTTTTGTTTGGAGTAATATGTAGTCATGGTAACGTGAACCCATTGACCGTCTCTGGGAGTCCCGCCTCGAAGGTCACCGGTCTTGCTAACGATGCATTTGACTCCTATTATTAGTTAGTTTAACCTTAGCAAGGAAGGAGAAGGAAAGAAGAACCGTCAACAATTCGCCGTGTTCCGACCGAGCGCACTTCAGAGAGATGGGTCTGGTCTTGGTGGATGTGGGGGGAGGCGGATTGGCTTTGTGTTCTTAGCTGGATTGGCGCCAGTTGACTGACGGGTAAGAGATTCTGCTCAAGAATGCTGGTCATTCCGTCCTGCAAGGTGATCCATGTACCGATGATGTGAATTGGGCTACGATAGCATGGGGATGATGAGGAATGCGAATGGGCTGGGAATGACGTGCTTACTTCGGGCCATCCACCGCGAAAGCGATGGGACCTTCGGCGTGGCATATTTCGACGTTGATAGATACACTCTCTGTCTACAAAGGTACGGTGAGGTAGGGAGTGGGTGTGGCCAGTAGAGCTTACCTTTCCGACTTCTAAGTGTGTGAGATTGGCCCAGCCATCTGAGGCTGAGCCCGACTGATTTTCAGGAGCTCCGCATAATCGCACGCCTACCACGCTCCGCCCAGGATTATAATCGTAAAGTGAGATCGATTGTATACGAAGGGCGGCCAGGGCTTGAGGGCTTGACACAAGCAAGGGTTGCCTAGGGTGGACTTCCCAACAGCTACGGGTATATGAGCAACTCAGCGATGACGATCGCAAAGGACTTACTTTGTGCTGAACGGTATCATATCTTTATCGGTGGGAAGTTATCGATGGGAAGTCTTGATTCATGGGAACCGCCAAAACGCGCATTTCTTATACTGTGAGGCGAAGAGCGCATCGACGCCCACACGAGACAACGCATATTCGTCAATCGGGCACCCTGAAAAGATCGGATGAGCGCGCACTGGTCACAGCCATATTTTGGGGCCTAAGAGGTCGCCATATATGGGCCTTGATGAGGGAGAACAGAGAGGGACACGTTACGACACACGAGGCGTTAGCCGAAACCGGATTACTGGGTCAAGAGATTTGCTACTTTGGGTTCGAGGTTTGCCGAGCATTCTGACATGCGGTATCCTCATGTTATCGGTAATGTAATGCTGATACGGTTGTGCTTGGTCAGTCGGGCTGGCGTTAATTCTCAAGGCGTTGTACGTCCTGACCAGTTCCTGACTTGTCCTACCTTACTATGATCGGCTGTCATCAGATCAACGCAAGGATCAACGCAGCCGACACTGGAGAGGAGAGTGGACTCAAATACACGGTCATTGAATCAGAATCTTTCAAATCTAGATACTGTATTTTTGTGTATTATGGTCACCGTGCATGGACTTAAATTGGGCTCTAGGAATTTCAGGTGACTAATCGTTGGCAAGTTCGAGGCAGCTCTGCTTCTCGGCCGTCGGATGTTCGGATTTTGGCCCCGACAATACAAGAGTTTGCGAGAAATCGTTTGATTCGGTGTACCGGTACTGAGTACTACAGCAAATTGATTTATAAGGCATCCGATGTAAGACAAAAAATCGTTTGGATGCGTTAATTACTGGTGAAGTAGTTGATGTACTCGCACCCGTACAACACAGTTGATATTTGAGATGTGGCCAAAATAATGCCTCCGGACACAATCGATCGCGGGCATCTTCTAAGGAGCAAGGCAGGTTTGAACGCATTTTCTCAATCCTCTGCTTGATATTGAAAGCCATTCTGGATGAGCGAATTAGCAAGACCCACAAAACACGATACGAGTTTCAACTCACCCTCAGTAATGGCAGAATCCAAATGCATTCGGATCGCGAGAGATTAGACAGATGAAAAGGCGCGCTAGCGCAGTGGCCAAGGATGTCTTCAAGCGCTATGAGAACACGACGATCTGGCTTTTTATAGTAAAGCTTTCCCCCGCTGATTCCATGTCGGCGATAGGGGTCTAAGTGTCTGTCTTGTTGGCTCAAGTCGCTATAGGGTTCGACGATGACCAACATTTTTGGGTCGGAAAGCTGGCCGACAAGGTTGTGGTATGCGATCACTTGGCAGATGGTCCCGGCCTTGGTCGAGTCGCCGCTCCTGAAATATATGACACTGTCTCTGAATGAGTAGTCCCGCGAGGTAAAGTTTACTCCGCGATGTCGCACGGCACGGTATGCGATAATTTCTCCAAACTTAAATTTGCGATTGGGGCTGAGAATGCTGCTTTGAATGTACTAGCTTCAGGCTCATCAAAGGGACGTACCTGCCAAGTCTCTCTCTCATCAGAGCTTCCGCTTCCGGGGCGAGAAGAGTAGAATGATTGACTCGAGGAGGATCGGGAAGAGAATCCTCTCCTTGTTGTTCAGCCAAATCGCTTAGGAAGGTCCCTCGGATGTCGGAGCCAAAAGTCTTTCTAAAGACCTCCTTCACGTGATCAAATACGGCAGGTAGATTGCTGCTCTCCAGGATAGCTCGGAGGGAGCTGCCCATGCAGAAATAACGCATAAACGTCGATGCAAGCTCACCTAATCTTTCCTGTGAGCTGGGCGGAGCTAGGTCAAAGAAGGCACACACCAATTCGTGAATTGTGGTTGAGAGACTGCATGATACCATTGTAACGTTCAAAAGCAAAGGTGCGCCAGGCATGAACGGGACCGAAACGTTTCAATAAATCAGGTAGATGAAGAGCTGCGTGATGGTTTGGGACCAAGGTTTGTTCTCGGAAAAGGGTTTTGACACCTGCGAGATATGCGAGCGTCGAGGACCGATACAGCTCAATCGTTTCGTGATCAATTATTCGAAGGTGAGACATGTTGATCATAGTGATCAGATGCATGAAGTTCTCGAGCATCTGTTGATAACGCTCCTCGCTGTTTGACCAGAGCTTGGTGAGCGAATACACGAGAGAGATCGAGCACAGATTGCGCCATTCATCAGCTTTTAATTTTCCGTGCGACGTACTGCCAGCAAATTTCGGCGCCCTCCCCAACCAGGAAGGAGTAGTGATAGTTTTCTGGTCTGACCAAATAGTAGTCAGCGTTGACTTGCCTAAGACAGCCTTCCTGGCCGGTCCTGTGAGACCTTGCTGCTCTCTCTGAGCGAATTTTATCAGCACAGTTTCAAAGCATTGATTTGCACACTCCTCACCCAGAGCATCAGTTCTTCAATTAACATAGAGAGATTGCCTTGGGAGGGGAGCTCTCGGGCACGGCACAAGCGTCGGAGCATATCGACACCTAGCTTCTTCAATCGACCGCGTCCGGTTGTGGTCACGAGGATATCCTCAGCCTTGGAGTAGGCATCCGCGGATTGCTCGTCCTCCGAGTCAGACGACTCAGCTCCATTTTCAGAATTGGAGACATGTGCGCGCTGAAACAGATTTGGTCCACTTCAGTGGATTGATCATCTAACCCTCGGTGAACTCACCCATTTCTTTAAGGACTCCCACAAGTGACGCTTTGTCCCATCGAACGATACAGAGGCCTTCCGGCAGAGATCCTTCAAGCTTTCCAAGTTGATTTTCTGGAGAACTTTCCTTGCCTTGTCTTCTGGAGAGGTGGACGTTTTGACTCGGGACTCCAACGAAGCCATAGCTTCCAAGACGCTCTGGTGTTCTGGCGAGAGATGTGAATTGGTGGGATCGTTCTCAGCCTCACCCGGTTGATCCGTCAGGCCATCCACATTTTTGTCCGTCGCATCCGGTGGGTTTGTCGGTCTCGCAGAGGCTTCTTGAGGTTGTGGATAGAGGCGAAGCCCAGTCTCACACTGGATCGCATAAGAAACCGAATGTTGTCGCAGAGAAATCACTACACGTACCCATTTAGCGAGACGGGTCGCCAACATCGCCTTTGGACCTCCCCAGCGAAGCCCACGCTCCCAGGCCAGCTGTCGTAGCGTAGCTAGCTTGTGCTTCTTGACCATTTTTGTCTCGGTGAGACAGAACATGTCATCTTCTGCGTTGGATAACGCTTCGGTGGTTGTCAGCACACGATGCGGTTGTCTGACTCCATCGAAGTCCTCAGACTTGTCACTCATGCCCCACAGAGTCCGACAGTGAGTTTCGAGAAGGCCGAGGAGAAGTGCGTGCATAGAATCAATCACTGTGAATAGGACAGCATTCCAGTACGAGAGTCGAAGAAGGACGCTATAGCGGAGACCATGAGTATCGACAATCTCAGCGCGTTCAGCCTCGTCCGCCGCATCTCTCCATTTTAATGCCTCCACTATATGATTATCAAATGAACGCAGTGGCCAGGAGTTAACGTCAATATTGTCGATGTCGGACAAGGTCAGAAGACAGATACGACAGAAGTGGGAAGAATTATAGCTTGAGAATCCGGCGACCTCGTGTGCTGCGGGCATATCGCAGACGAGGGGAATTAGCGCACAACGGACGTGGAGACCGCCAGGACAAGAGGGGGTTTTGAAAATAGCGCCGGTCAGCCACAGTGACTCCAAATCATCAACGAGATGTGTTAGGAGTTTGTTAATCTGATCTAGAGACGGCTTGGATGGACCGGGGACAACCCCAGCAAGATATACATTGCCTATTCGATGACGGAGGTAAGCTGGTAAACTCAGCAGAACCATGTATATGGCAGTCACAGAAGCATGCTTTCCAGCAGGCTTCTGATGATAAGGATTCAATCCGTCGACGTTCAGACTGAAAGCATAGCGTCCGACGCCGGGCGATTGAATGAAGAAAGGCTGCCCATCCGTATCTTTGAAATTGCGCATGGCATCCCCATCCCATATATCCCGCATGGATGCATCGCTAGACGTGGAGGGCCTTTCGAGTAATGCCTCCGCGATCTCCTTCCTAGATAGTGTTCGGGCAAGCCATCCTCGTAGATCCTGATGGAGGTATTTGCGATACGGAACTCTATGAGTTTTTCCGTGTATCAGACGTTCGTAAAAGAGCTCCGCATTGCATAGCGAACTTGATGGCGTGGCTTTGAAGGTACATCTGTCGATTTTGCAATCTTCAGGATAGCATTGAAAACACTCCGGACAACACACGTAAGAACGTGTTGGAGGCTCCAAGCCGAGATGCTTCAACGTGGTCCGAGGATCCGACGAGATGTCGGATGATAATTTCGCGAGATCGATGTCGCATCCTTGAGTCGCCAAAATCCGCAGGATGGCCGAGAGAAAGGCTTGGATGAGCGTGAGTCGGGAAAAGGAGACGTGACAGAGAAGATGGAGAACGGCCAGAAGAAGATGACAGGCTATATATAGAGGAGGAGCCTGAAATATGTTGGGCATCGGGGCGGATTCTGGATAAATGGTGATGAATGAAGGTACGGATGAAATGAATGACGAATGCACTTACTGAAAAGATCGCCCGCTTTTGGAGGGATTTGAGTCGTCTTCGATTGTACACCCTTCTGCCTTTCCCATTCCAAAGCCTTCAATGCCTCTAACTTTGCGAACTCGTAACTTATCGATCCCAATATTCTTTCCAGGCCAGGGTGTCCTGGGTATAGTTCCATAAGGTCGTCCGCCTGACTCACAATCGCAAAAATTTTTCCTTCGAAATCGAGGAAAGGAGCGTTCTCAGGAGCTTCCCAATCCAAACAACATTTCCCGGAATTGACACTATCGAATCGCTCTCGAGTTATGAAAGCGGGGTCCTGAATCGGGGAAGCGCAGAATGACAAAGGACCTGAAAGCATGGTCTGCGAAATTACGATGTCCAGATCCTCCTGAAGGCAGGCGATCTAAAGATGCGGGTAAGAAGGTGAGACAGTAAAGATAGTGATTGATGCGAAAAAATAGGACACACCTGCTTGTCTTCCACAGTCGCGGAATTTTTTGCGGGAAGAGTCCTTCTGTCGCGCTGGACTGAAGCCTGCGAGCTGTCCGCGCGTTGTGGAAGCATCTCCAACACAGAAAGCAGTGTCAGATCCTTCTCGGCTTCGCGATCAATCTCTCCTGGTGAGCTTCTGCCATAATCTTTCTTGACATGCCTCTTGGCGGTGCCCCGAGAGAGCCATCGTCCATATACGAGGATCCCCCCTTCCATTCTCGACATTCCGCATTTTTCAACACTGCAGACGCATAGACGCACATCGGTGCCCACGAGATCGGGGGGACATGGTGCGAGGATGGCGTTCCGTACACCGTCCAGGCTGCCCGAGGGAGGCATGATGGGGGGAGGTTTACGGGGAGATGATCTGAGGGAATTGATTTAAGCTGAGGAATTGAGCATGCATCAGAATCCAGGATGCCGGAAGTGTTTTGATACTGTATATGGTTCGAGTATGTGACCGACAGTCTGGCCAGTGAGAACACATCGATTCCCGATCTAACGTGTGTTAGTGTATGCGTTTCCAGCCATTAAAGCCGTATAGCGAGCGCCCTTCGTGAGATCGCTCAGCGCTAAGCCCTAGCACAGCAATGAGTAATGGAGAGACGGGTTAATCAACCAAAAACTGCACTAGTATACGGTAGAGGATTTAAGCAGGGAATGTAAGTTAGGATACGATAAGATATCAGCAAGCATTTGCAAAGCCGTCGTGATTCCTGGAGGCCGAGCGTTGCTTCAGAGAAAAACAGATGACGTAATCATCGTGGATCATCGATGGCCCGTGCGCCGCGAAAACAATGAGACAGGGGTACGGCGAGGAGGTTTGAAATGACATGAGGACGTGTTCACGCATGCCAGAGTGCACGAGATGGAATAGCCAGGTACGCGAAACTGGTATGCGAGCCGAGAAAGAGATTGGGGTTTTCAATCCTCGAAGACTACAGCCATGTACGTGCTCATTGGAAGGCCCTCTCAGGCATCCCAGCGAGAACGCTTGTGCATTCGAGTCCTCACGTGAGAAAGAACCAGAGAGTAATATTGTGTTGGAATGTCTCTCGCCAAAGATGTTACAGCCCTCCTACTGGGTCGTCCGGTCTCACTAAGTAAATGAAAGCTCAATGAAAGCTGCACAGAGAAGAACAGATATTTGCGCAAAAAATGTTCAACATTGTCATTCAACGAGAGAAAACGCTCTCTTAAAAAAGGCTTGACATCCCGTCCCGTGGTGGTGGTGTGTAAATTCGGTCGCCCGGGCGCTAAATTATATTGGTCCCTTCTAGCCCTATAGCCCCGTCAGCTTGAGCCTGTTTGGACTTCCTGGCATACATTCAATGGACGAACGATATGGAGCGAGAAGACGACCGTACTTTCTCCACGTCTCTTTCTTGACCCAGGAAGGCTGCCCATCTTTGCGTACCGAGAGCACGTACTGTACCTGAATCGGATGAGGGTGCCCCTCTTCCACGCGCGACCAGGACTCAAGATTTCGAACCCAGATGATTGAGCCGGTACTGGTGGTGTGCAGTAATTGATATATATCACCAGGTTGAGGTGCATCGTTGTTTGATGGTCGAAGGACGTGCTGTGGAGTCACTTGATCAAGTGTTTTGGCGTTCAGATCATTGAGATCTGCGGTGACTGCGGGCGCAGTTTCTTGCCACAGGTGATATACTATGCCTTGAAACTGTCTGATTCGATGAGATGGGGGCGATCTGTCGAAAGCACGGCTAGGAGAGGCTGATAGTCCCATAGGTGGGTGAGATAGCTAGGTGAATGGTGAAAAAGATGGCTGCAGAGCCTTCGAAGAAGTCCATACCCTCAGTGCAACAGAGCTTTCAGGCTCAATGACCTCTCCCACACGGTAGGCACCTAAAGAAGACTGTTTGATAGACCCTGGGGGTGTCTGCGCGCTTTGGGTGCAGGACGCGAGCGGGATAAGACGATTTTGCTGCTCTGCGTTATTGATTGCACGAACACTAGCAATATAATATGAGGTCCAGTCCTGTGGCCAATGATGGAAACGTACAGATTATCAAGGGACTGGGATGATAATTCGATCTGGATATCATCGCCTTCATACGTAACGACGCTGAATCATAGTTTAAAGTCCAGCCAGGCCATTAAATCACATCTTTGCGTACCCCTTGAATGAATGAGCGAGTTGGATCGCTCGGTCTGGTGTGATTAAGTGCAAGGTGACGAAACGAGCGCACTATTAAGGGGATCAATTAAAAACAGTGAGGGCGATGACTTTACACACATCAGACAGCGAGAACCGTGCTTTCTTTGCAGAAGGGGCGTCGGGTCCCAGTGAAGCATGCCTGCGTTTGATGGTTCGCTGGGTATCAGCATTGCTGAATGTCTTAGGAGACTTCGGATCACAGAGTGATTGCGGGAGTGAAGACGGCTGGGGATTCACTTTTGGTAGGAGGCGGAAAGATGAATCGCCGCGCCGATAAGTGAAGAACTTCGTAGTCACTGAGTGGTGGTTAGCTCGCTCCATGTCGAGTCGATTGCGGCCGACTATGCTGGGTACTTAAGGTGGTCATCAGTCACTGACTCACTGCGAGCTAACCTGGCGCCAGGTAGCCGGTTTATCCTGATATCCTAAACGGGAGCTTTCTAACCCTACGCCGGGTTCCAGCGGAGAACACCCCACGTCAGTACGCGACGCATGATAGTCCGGGTTAGATGGCGATCGTGTCGGTATATCGGTTTGGGAAATAGGATAAATATAAAATGATTTTTTTTTTATAATTTGTAAAATCATTTATATATTATTCAATGCCGGCCAGACTTATCCGAACCCCTATAAGCGGGAGGTATATTCGTTCAGGGAAGCCAGAAATGGGCGTTAGGCACCCTTGGAACACCTAGTACCACGGTGTTGTCGGAGAAGCCTGCGGGACCAACTTCGTCGGCGCCAATTTGCATGGAATAAGACAAAAAATATGACCAGTATCGGTCGGATATGACAGGTCTGACTGTACTCCATCATGAACCAAAGTACGTCTTGATCTATTTGAGATTATCAGACATTGATCATATACTAGTCGGCTACCGATGACTACCAGACAGGCATATACCCTCTGTTATATTCGTGGTGCCTTCACAGGATAAGATGGTTCGGACAGGTTCCGAGATCGCGCACGTTTACCATGTTCGTTCTGTTGCTGCTCGTAAGCTTCTGATGAACTGCCTCGCTCTTGAAGGATCTGAAGATTCTCGGCGACATAATTCGGTTTGACGGGTCTCTCAAACCTTGATTGTTTCCGGTAGTTGGTGACTAGAAGATGCCGAGGTCAGGGTTATAGACAAGATAGTGGAATGTAGCTCACATACGTTGACTGAAGTTGATGTGGGGTAAAACAGGTAACCGTTGTTTAAGTTGATCGGCCGATGTTGCGACCAATTCGCCCAGGTTGAGGATTTTCATCAGCCCTGCGTGTACGGCGTTCTGCTTCCTACGGGTCAGTAGGGCGGAAATCTTCGACATGTCAAAGTGCTCCTCATGCGGACTGTAGCTTGACACAGGATTATGCATTGCTGAGCTACCCATTTTTGTCAATTGTCTGTACAATGTTTCCAGAGAGTAGATATAACATACGATTGAGGTCTGCTTTTGGAATAGCGGACCAAAGCAGTCTGCGCTGTTGACACAGAAGATGAACTCGCAGGAGATGAAGAACCTGTAACCGTCAGGGGCTCAAAAGAGGGTTGCCGGAGTCCTTCGATGGAGGATGACTCATTCAGTTCCACTCGAGGTGGTCCACGACTATCTTGAATCAGCCGAGAAACAAGTGTGTACGCTCAATGTTAAGTGCTTACAGGGGTAAAGGAGATTCGGTGCGACGTGGATGCGGGGGCGGTATGTGGCGGTGATCAGGATCAATCCACAAGATCAGGGCATTGGAGATCGAAGAGCTCAATTCGCCTACTTGTACTTGCGAGGGTTTCCGCGAACTGGAACACAAAATAAGTGGGGAGCTCTGCGACCAGACTATCCGATTACGTACGCCATATCCATCACCGGAACCAAGGCATCAGGACGAGGCTCCGCGATAGAAGGGACTCCGATATTTCTCAGCTCCGGATTGAACGTAACTGGAGGATCCGGCTCATCAATGTTGGACGGTGGCACATCGTTAGGCTCATGCATAATTATGTCCGATGTGCTGGAAACGCAATCCTTCAGCGATTCGAAAAGATGATGTCAACGGCGATGCTCACTGTGTGGATGGAGCAGATCCTTCGAACCTTGGCACCATAGGCGAGTTCGACGGCGGCCGCATGGATGAGGCCCAGGGACTCGGACCTCCTGGACTATGGTGCTGAGGCCTCTCATGATCTCTTTTGACGGACACCGAGCTATTGATGATGGAGGCCATGGACACAGGACTGGACATTTGGGAGAAATCGCTGGGGGCTCTGAAGTCGTTATGGCGACTGAGACGCGGAGCAAAGTTAGTGAGATATGGAACACTGGATTGAAGTGAAACGCGCGCGGGGAGTTCCTTGGAGGACGAATTTGTCGTCGTAGAGGATATGCCGGGAGTGTTGTTGCTTGCATGCACCGGCACAATGTGGGGAAGAGTCCCAGGACGAAAGCCTAGTGCGTTGGGCACTGCATTGTGAGCAATGGAGGTATCCAAGGTGGTTTCGAGCACATGGGAGGTATCGGTGGATTGCAGACCCAGTACGTGCTCTCGGGGTTGCATCAATCCCGTGATTGAATTGTTGGGATGACTTAGGAGTGGCCTTCAGTATATACAAGAAGCGCTAATATTGAAAGGACTTACGATAGAAGTTCAGACTCTTCATCTACCCGGTTCTGCGAATGCGTCCTCGAGCGAGACGTAGAAGGCATAGTTCCACTGAAACGGACAGACTGTCGGCTGCCCTTTGCGTTTTGGTCTAATCGCGGCAGCTCTCCGAGCTCATTATGATTATGCATCGACGCATCTCCATCTGGGACGTTGCTACTGTGCTCAAAGTCAGCTGATGTAGATGGCCCGTGTCGGATGGACTCTCACTCGTCAGATCCGGCAGTATTATCCGAGGCAGCTCTGAAGTAATGCCCAAAAAGATATAACGGGCTAAGATGGTGTAAGTATCGGAAGACATGACGGAAACTTTCCGCGGTTGAGTTACCTTGGCCCTCGAGCAGCGAGTGTTACTTGGTCATCCGGGGACACAGGAATTGAAATCGTGGCCTGAAAACACTAAGGAGGATGGGATGAGTCGCGATCTTACGCGGGGAGGAGGGCGCTCACCGATTTGGACAGTCCACATATATACACTCCAGTAGTGTCCGCAGAGAAGACTCCATCTGTTATCTCTAAAGTTGATAGATCGACGTGTTCGAGAGCGAGGAGCGTATGCTCCATTGTGTCGATGCGATCAGGCCCAAGAGAGACATTGGTGATATGCAGACGTAAGTTAGGATCGACCTTAATCTTATGCGAGCCCTGTGCTAGTAGTTTGAGGCTCCTACCTTGAGGTCAGCGTCGAACTCAATCGTACAAATTTCCCAACGAACCACAAACCCAGAAATTCTGGGTGAACGCCGATGTGCATGAGGATGCGTGGTAGTGTCGCAAGCAATGTAAGTTGAGCTTATGGGAGTTACGGAACGCATGACTCTACTGCCTGTAGCTCTTCGCCCGGCATCCAGGGTGCACGTTGTGCCTTGAACGGGGAATCCGTATTAGGGAAAGTTGACGGCCCAGCATCTTGGTGAGCGGTTGGCCATAGGCCAAGCTGAACCAAACAACTTGTGTGACGTCACGCTCTCGCCTTTCGGATAAGGAATTGCGAACCGCTTTCGGCGTATAGCAGTCATGCACGATTGAGGCACCCGGAAAGGAAGAAAAGTGAGCGGGTTCTCGAGGCAGGTGGGTATAAATTCTCGCTCGAAGGACAGGATGGCTGATCAATCGTCAATCAACCAATGGATATAATCAGTACCTCCCACAGTCTGCGATTTTCCAACCTCGCATACCCTCGCATTCCGCCTTTCCTTCCCCGGGATCTCCAACTCATCATAGTCACCTTGGCTGTGCGTGGAGATAGAAAGAGATGCCTGCGATTCATGAAGGTCTCTCGGGATTTTGCCGTCTGGTACGCTCATCATGCCTAGTCTTTCTATGGTGCTTTATCTGACATCTGGGTCGCTTCAGGGTTCGCCCTCTGCTTTACGAATTTGTGCATATAAGCAAATACCTTCAGCTCTGCTGGTTTGTTGTCGCACGTAGGGAGCGGCTTACCAGGTTCTCCATGGCCAGAAACCTCTTCATCAGCACCCCTTACGACTCCGCCTTCGACGCCTATGTCCTCAATGCGTGCGGCCAGGTTCAAAGTCTGGCCCTTCGAGGCGACAGCCTCCGAGGAGTCACGCATCTCACACAGAGAGGGGTTTGGGCGACTGTAGAGGTTGCCTGCAAGCCATCATCCGTCTTCCTCTTCCACACGAACTGCGAACTCTTTCAGCAAAGGCACATGGCCTCACCTGCGATTCTCCGGAACTGCACTCATCTTGCGATAGAACCCACTTCTGTGGACATTCGCTGCATATCTTATCTTCTCAACATAACTCCAACTGTCACTCATTTGGCATTGTTATTCACCTATCCGCGACTCTATGCTATTCACAATGCGAAAGAGTTCTGCGAGGAAAATCCTCAATTGTCATCGATTGTTCTCTGTCATTTCATCCAGAGAAGCCGGCCCACTTCTGGTGACCTGTGGGCCATCACGAGTTTTGGACCCCATGGCTTTGAACAGCTCGATTCTCGCGTAGCCTTGGTGGAAATACTCAAGAACAGGAGCGCGTGTGCATCACACTGGAGGGCTCTTGCATGTGGGAGCCTTGATATCTGGGGAATGGGTAAAGCCCGACGAGAGGCAATCGATGGTCGAGCCTGAAAGTCCAGGGGCTTTGTAGATTCTCGCGACTTCGTAGCCGTCGTCCATATTGAACATGTTTTCCAACATAACATTTACATCATTCACGGGTTTGATTCCGATCCCGAAGCTACTAATAGTTTTGACTCGGGACTCAGAGCCCATGATGTATTACCTTTCACTTTCAACACTCGTAGTCCTGTACGCCTCTGGCTCTGTGTTACCGCACGCATTGCATCGAATCACACCTTGCGTTTCATATCTCAACTTAAGGCATCACGCTTTCCTCCTAGATTGACTTGCAAGCTCAATCATAAATCGCACACGAATTACGACTCTTTCTCGTGTTACACATCATCTTCAAATCCATAACAAAGTCCTCCCTCATCAGCCCGAACATCGCCTGCCACATCGCCTGCTTGTTCTGTCCTTGGCAAAGTGTTTCAAGCTCACTTAGCTCAGACAGTTATCAAGACGAGGCGGATGTGGCTCTATCGAATTGGGCTGCATCTCGGTTGGATTGTCTACGCCATATTAGTATTGAAATCGGTTGAATCATCCACAGATCTTGTGAGCATTCATGTAGCCCGTGGTCGGGTCAAAGCGCTCTTCTCATTGGTCTCTTACATGTGCGAATTTTAGTAAGTACTGTCATGTATATTGATCATCCGACGTCCAATCTATTTCTGCGCTACACTTCATAGAAATCGTCCGACCCCCGATCTTCTTACTGAGTCCCAATCTTCGTTTTCTGTCCTTCCCTTTTTCTCACTCAAAATGCGACTTCTGCTCGGGTTTCACTGTCTGTGGTCCCAGCGGCGCAATTCATCTTCTGTCGCATTTTTATATCGCCCCGGTTTCGATACCCACAAATTTGTACGACTCCAAACCAGGAGACTATGTTAGCGGTTTATGATGCAGAAATTTGCTTGAAGGTGGAGAACGTCAGTATATACAGTAGATATACCCTACCGAAGTCAGACAGTCAAACAGTGTTCAGCGTTCCGAAACAGATGCAAGCTCGTATATATCGATCTGATTGTCGTGATCAACGCTGAGCAGGATTCCGCCATCCAATCGATACTTGACGACTTAAGCGCAGGCTTTTACGTTGAATTCAAAGATTATCTCTCTCTCTCTCCGGCTTTTCGGGCTTCCTCTCCCGAAGGTCGACCCCGATGCTGACCAATCAAAGTCGTAGGCCATTGATGAGACCAAATCGCAGCATGATCCCTGCAGAGCAACAAATTCATCGATCAGCAACGCCATAACTCAATTGTGTTTAATAAGAGTCAGTAGTGCTGTGAAACGTTATTTATTCGAGAACATATGAGTAGTATTTGTATACAAGAATGTCAACGAAGAAATTTGCTCTGGAGGCTAATCGGGGATGACGTCACACCCGGGCGGCTCGATGAGCGATATCACCGAGGAGCATCAGGGCGTAATTGACGCTAGGAAGTTCTTTGACCAGGTAGGCGGTCAGACCGATAAGAAGAACGGCCATAACAAACGGCAAGAGCGCCAAAGCCTCCGTGAAATGACTCATCAAGTCGAACGAAGTCAAAGTAATTGCGAACGACAGGAACAGCAAACACCAAACTGCTAAGGAGTGAGGGAGAGAAATCAGAATGGACAGAGGTCGCAAACCAGAACCCTCGTGTGAGCGGTGTACCAAAAACTCGTTCACGTCACCGGCATTCTGTGCCAAGGGTCTATTTTGAACGAGCACCATTCCCGACGTGAGACTGATTAAACCAAGGGAGATAGAGGCTGATGACGAGGCCCTTGCGACATAGATCCATAAGGATGCCTTTTGCGCAGAGGAATTGAGGAATGCTCTAAGAATGAGTCCACAGCTGACTGCTTGTCAGGATGAGAACATATGGCAATGTGGACACTCACGTTATCCCGATCCCTGCGAACATCCCTGAGCGAAGCCAGTCGCAAGCGAGCTGCTCAACAAATTTGTTCCAAGGTTGGAAATACGCAATACGATCAACCCAGAGATCGCATAGGGCCTCGTGGTATTTGGCCGGGTTTTGCCAGAGGATTTTGTCGATCCATGATATCCACCTCGGAAACTCGCATCGGATGTCAAGGTCGGGAAGCAGGGAGTGTCGACGGGAAAGCCGAGCGTGGATTTCATCGTGAAAATTAACAACATAGGTGCCGTAGATCTCTGCCAGGAGGCGGCCCACGATGCAATTCCTATACGCTTGGGTGTGAACTGAATCTAGAGCATTTTTGAGAGTAATTAGCGCTGAAACTAAGGTTCCCCGAGAGCGCTCATACCGGGTAGATTGCCAAGCATCTGCAGGAAGGCCCGGCATTGTTCAGCGTCATAAGGAAAGGTAGAATCATCGGAGGTCATTCCATCTGAAACGTTTGAGATGGAAATGAGAGGGAGTCGTACATCCTTAACGGCGGGAGACGCACCGACGCAACCATGAGTCAACATTCCGATCAATCTCGTCTCGCGCGCATCCAGACACTTGAGATGCGCCGGGAAGTACTCAATGTGGATGTAGTACTGTTGTTTTAGGATAAATTCTGAGCTCCGGTCAATAGAGAGAAACATCAAAGACCACTGAACCCACTCAAGTTCGAAGAAGATGGGGGAGAAAGGCCCAAGGTTAAGGTGCTCGTGTCTTCAGCCCAAAATATAGTTTCCTTAACGTGGTCCACAAAGTAATAACCACATGTTCGCATATCGGATTCTGGCTCGAGAACCAGCTCAACCGACAGACCCGTGCGCATACCGCGAGCCCTGAGAAGCTCATCGACTTGGCGAGCACAGGCGATGATCAGTTGAAAATTCCGAGGGTTCTCCAAAGCGGAGCGTGTCATGAAACGAAACTGCGGATTGTGCCAGTATGTTTGACCTGTAACAGAACACGATGTTCAGGAAATTCTACGCCAAACATATCGAGCTGACCTTCAGGATGGCAAAGCTTCACCCATCCGTCGACCTGGGTCACTGTTCCGTGGATGTCGCGAGGTCTATGAGAAATCCAGTGAGATCGTCACGATGATGCACAGAAAGCGTGATGTGCGTACCCAGGATCATCCCAAGAGTATAAACCCGCCGCGATCGGTCCATGTCGTGGTTGGGCTCTTGAGCAGATATTCAGTAATGAGTTAGGTAGCTACGCTTTACGATCTCGTACCCGCGAGGGAGCAATGGGACATGATACCTGCTGGATTGCGCAGGCGTAGTGCAACGCAGAGTGAACACAGAAGGCGTGTAAGGAGGTGCCGGCGCCTCATGGGGCTCGGCGTCATGGTCATTATGTAAGCCAGGACCGCTGGAAACAGCAGAAGCAGCGGAATCAGTGGTTGAGGAATCAGTGGACATCGTAGAAGACCGACGAGTGCTAAGACTGCCAGAAGAGCTCTATTTATGCCCAGTCTCATCTGAACCAGGTTGCCTGTTGTCCATCTCCATACTATTACCAGTGCCTTGGGCCGAAAGAACTTCCTAGTAAGGCCACCACACTGAAACGGGATTAGGGTGGTCTCCTGCGTTTAGTGAATTCGGAGGCCCACAAGTTGGGCTACAGGCGCTCTTTCAAAGGTTCTCACAAAATCATCCGAAAGGCGGAGAAAGACGGTAGAATGCGGGAATATCAGCGTCAGCCGATGTCCTTTGTCCCGGCATCACGTGAGCCATACATTGTCGATATTAGTCTGACTCGGATTGTAGCCATTGCTATTGCGGGAATTTGCAGGGAAGGCGCAGAAGAGACACCAGATTACGCATACTAGTAGAGGCAATTGAATAGGTGAAATACAGTGCTATTGACTATGATACTCTATCAAGTGGACTCTCAAAATATTAATTTGACTCAGCCTGGGGGTGCAAAACACGACCAGGGATAATTGAGCGCATTAGGGAAATTTCGAATACTTGGCAATTTACATTCGCAGAAATTACTTTTGTTGAGTTTGAGCTGCCGATACCGAGGCAATTCATGGGTTAGACGAACGCTTGTTCTTGGGCAGTAGCGAACTTCAGTCCGCGGGTGTAGTCGGATTTATAACGAGTGCCGTACGAGAACACTGGCTGCCAGATGCCGGGGGCAACATTGTGGAGCGAGCATAGTATGAGCTTGTCATAATCGAGATCTTGATCGCCAAGGGTGTTGCACCGCCAAACGGAATTGAAGTACGGAGGGCCAAAATGCATCTGAATGTGGTTAATTCAAGAGTTTGGACAATACACGTAAGATGATCATACATTGAGAAAAGCCCGAGTGATATGTGCCACTTGAAATGCTACATGTGACGACGTCTGCTTGTGGATGGACAAGGTTGATAAATGGCGAAATTGTGGGTCATCGCAAATTTCGTTGAGCTTATACCACTGAGGTCTATTAAGTATCCAACTGGTGAAAGCAAAGCAAAGGACATACCCCATAGAACAGCTGTTCCGGTTCAAAGCTCTTCTGCGTCCCCCTTTGGTCCACCATTTCCAACCTGTCCACAATCTGTCCCTCATAACGCACACAAAGGGAAGGTGGTGGGATCAACTCCGAAAGGTGAACGCCAATGTCCGTGCTGTGAGCATTGCGGTAAAAGTCGAATCTTTTGGAGAAGAATGAAGCATCATTTTGCGCGAAGGCCTGTCGAAGATCCCAAAAGGCGAAGGGAGCGTCAGGGGTTGGTTGAATTGGAGAGGTACGGGGCATTGTCGGTATATACAGTGTGTAAGAATGAGGGAAATGTGACGTCGAGGTCTTCCAGATGAAGCGCTGGGACCGATGAGGAAAGGTGATGGATCAGAGACACGAAGGCCAAGCCGAGGTGCGAAGGAGGGTACGTTGCTAGTGGATGGAACGTGGGCTGTAAGTCAAAGGGAAGGGTGAGCGACGATGGCAAAGGCGACGATGGCAAGCCAGGAATAACGCACTATGAATGATGACTTCAGTCGCGATGAATCAAGCAATTGAGAAAGGGGATGAGACGGTAGAAGCTGTTATGAAGGACGAAGGAGAAGAATGAGAATAAGCGAGAGGGGCGGAGAACAAAGGACGAAGGCGAAGGAGGAGACAAAGGACAAGGCTAAGAAGCAGACAAAGGATAAAGGCTAAAAACAAAGGACAAAGGACGCCCGCCTTCGGGAAGATACCTCGAGCGCACCACATGAAATTAAAGTAGGTAGTATACGAAATAAAATAGGTAATGGACGAAAGAATCCAACCGCTGCAGGAACTGGTGTTCAACAGCGCAGTTGTTTTAACTCAAGCGCGGTAAAAAAAAAACTGGGGCAAGCGCTAAGGCTGTGGGCGATCGGGGGTAGGCGAATGCATCACCAAGAGCAGCATCGAAGACTTATTGATTGCAGGCTTGTTCAAATGAAGAGTTGGAGAAGCAGGTTGACCCATGAGCCTTTGCGAGCTTTGGTGGGATCGTCGAGGCCAGAAGCAGGCTTCCAGCAGCCAAACAGTCCGAAACAGCAACGGCAGGCACACTGATAATGTAAGCATCGGCGCCCCGGGCAACCAATTTCAAGCCCGGTTCTCCGACGTTCTCTGACTCGGGCGCCTAAGTCTTGCTTTGTTCCAAAGCTGAGAAAAACATTGGTCCTAACATTAGTCTGCGGTTGGCAGAGGGGCTTTCTCGTAGTACCTTGGGTCACATAACCATATATCACTTGTACATGCGATCAAAGAACTATCTATTACATGGAGAAACACAAAATCTCGCATATTGTGAACCTGACGAAAGCCCCATTCATACGTCGAAGGTTCCCTCATCTAGAGCACAGCGTTGCTCATACCATGGCTCTTCTTCGGGCCTGAAAGATTCGACCGACGAGTGAGAGATGTTGCTCCCATATTCGCTCAGCGTCGGGCTCGGCGCGTCAGGATCCTCCTCGTCTGTCTGGTGACGTCTGATCTTTGATGAACGGTGGTCAATCAGTGCGTTTGGAAGAGGTTGATTGGGTTACTCACAACTATGTCCTGTACGTGCTCTCGAAGAGCATCTCTGACGCCTCTAGCGTACAACTTGAGGTTTTCCACATTGACCTCGCTCGCATATCGAAGAGCACGAGCTAACGTCAGGACATCGATGATGGGCGATGAGATCGGGTCCTTTTCAAACGCGGCGAATACAGTGGGATCGTCCAGTATATTCGTTACGTAGATATGGAGACCAGCTCGAACACTAGCAATGACGTGCATGGAATCCGCCTCCCATCGCTTGCTTTCATTGTACGTGAGACAGATATTGAATCTACATCCTGTGGTGGGACTCACCAATTCGCAAACCTCCAATGCATACGCGCTCTTTCGTGACTCATCACGACCTTGAGGCTTTCGGCGAGGAGAGCAAGACCTTTGGTATACCTGATTAGGTACGGATTGTATTGCTTCCCTTTGTGATAGAGCTTGAGGGTCAGTTCGGCGTCCGCAAGCTTGGGGTGAACTTCATCATCGTGCATCGGCGCCTCCTGGGGTTGTTGTTGCATAATGATGTGATGGGATGTGAGATCGAAGGACAGTTGTTAAGAGAATGGGTGACGGAAGTAGAAGGGTGGATCGCTCGACGGAGGATGCACGGATAAAGGCCAGGCGGATTCAAAAGGATCTTATAGAGATAAACAAAGGATCTCAACTCCGCGATTCGATGAACTTTGGCATTGTCCTATCCATCCTTTGTTTGCGTTCGCAAGCAGGCGTCAACCCACCGGCATTGCCCGGTTTCCGTTCCGTGACACCCCTGTGCCGGATCAGACAATTCCAGCTCAGTCTACTCGATCTGCCATATCGCCAAACCACAATCCTACGTGCTGCTATGTCTATCACTAAATCCATCCTCCCAGTGTCTCGAGACTCGACACAAAACCGAGTGCCAAGTCACGTTCTACGCTTACACCACCTATCGGATTCTCGTGCATCATTCAAAGCATTGCTCAAGATGCATGTCGATAATGTGGGCATACAGCTCAAATCTGAACTGAGAACTCGGTCAGTACCTCCAATCACGTACTCTCGGCTCTGATCGTTCTCTTTAGATCTGCGGAGAATCCTGTATCAGTTCTGTGGCACGAAGTTCAAAATCCCACCAGCCTTTTGAAACAAGCTCAAGTCCAAGTCCTTCGCTCCCCGCCGCGTCGCGACGTTGCTTTTTTCCGTGAGCCTGCTCGATGGGAGACGCTGCGGGAGGCTCTCGCGCATACTCTGTTCTTGAAGTTGGTGAGTGTATAGAAGCTCGTCAGGGATCTGCTCACCCTCGGATTAGGAGTCGCAGAAAAGACGAGAGGCGAACAAAGTCGTACGACGTCAAACCTCTACCCAGGATCTCATGATTCCCCTCGCACATTCTCTCCAAGTTATTGAGGAGGTAGATGAATAAGTTGTACAATGGCCTTTCAGTGCGTAGTTCTCCTCATTCATCACCTTACGTGGCTGACGGTACCATTTTCGGCAGATCGGCAGATCGATCGATAGTTCTCTTATGCATCTGTACATACACCGCACATATACATCTACATAAAATGCTCATGAGGCCTCCACCTGTGAGGATTGTTCGCATACTACAAGTCTGTACGTTTCCAGCACAAGGCTGCGTTGCTCGAGCTCCGGAACTCTACTCCACCCCACCCCCACCCCAACGCTTACTAATCATCACTGCTTTGTCCAGTCCAAGCCTTTCTGAGTGAAGGCGTCAACGAACACGTGTAATGCAGCCCGGTTCCACGAGGTATTCATTGGGAAGTCATATCGGATCTCCGCGACTGTGGGTCCATCGTGAGAGCCATTTGGGAATTGTATATTGATTTCGGAGGAAGGCGGCGCTGGTGCGGATCGGTCATGCTCTGAACGGCACTCGAGGAGAGGGCGAGCAGAAGATGCATCTCCCATGGTACGTCATATCCTTTTGCAAATCTATCCGCTGAAGAGCAATAAGTCAGCTTCAGCGAGGTGTTCCAAAGACACGGCCACCGCACATTTTGATTAGGGATTTCCGAGTGATTTTTGTACACTTTCGATGGCTGACTTCTGCCGCGAGAGCAGGTCTGTCAACCAATTGCTACCGATTGTCACCTTCAATTGAAAGCAGCTCAAACAGGAAATGTTGAAGACCCAGAAGCGTGGTCCTCGCTTATCACCGGAAATAAGGCGTGTTCATGTGGTCGAGATGTTTGTCGGTCCCTCAGGGTCAGCCGACTCTGTGGGTTGACTGGAGGGGTCAATGCGGCCCTCGAAGGCACAACGAAACGGTCGGTCAAATTGGATACTCGCGCCGAGCGAGTCCGAGTTCCCCTGGTGAAAAGGTGTCCCCTGTACGAATAATATGATTGATGATTAGGTAATAAAACTTCCCTCACGCACGACGCATCAATATTGCCACGTCTTTATCACAACTCGTAGACCGATTTCATCTTGCGATGTTTGCCAATGCCAAAAAAGCTCTCCCTTGCTCGCTTTTTGGGGTCGTTTAGCCAGTGTTTGTTTCTGATAATGGCCCGATCGTCACCACCTTTGCCCTACCAAGCTCGGTCTATCGGTCACATTCTGTGTCATCTAGCCACAGGCCCTGCCAACGAGATTCATGAATCGGAATCGCTGAGCCCATATGATGGGATCGCAGTTAGTGGACAAGTATTATATTGTCAAATTTACAGAACGTGTGACATATCTGCACGAGCGAAATCTAATCCTACGCTAAAGTATCTGCCGCAATGCCTACATACAATCAATGCACCGCGCAGAGCAATGATGCGCCGTAGGTCCGAAGTTGCGCTGCTGGAGCTGGAACATTGTCAATCACAGACAAAACGACATATGCACGGCAGACATTCACCTCATTAAAATTACGAACAGGGGGATGCGGGTATTGATGACTTGCAACCGGATCATGATAGGGATGAAAATGATAGTATTCTTCCGAGTGAGCTTGTGATTGTGCGTTGTCTATTAAATGATGGTCCCCTCGCAACTTTCGTGCATACGGGCGGTAGCGGTTCTCACGTCGAAGAGCGATCTCGTGAGAGTTTTCAAAGCCTAAACCCCGTCGATCGAGGTATACACTTGGTGAGTTTCGCAGCGGGACATGGCGCTGTTCATCAGATCTTGGTGAGGGAGGCCAGCTCGAGGATGCGTTGGACGACCGCGAGGCTGAGGAAGGGGATGGCCACGACGATGAGCTAGAGCGGATTGAGTCGTTCCATGGAAGCCATTGTGTATCTCGATCATTTTGAGGGTGGTGATGATACCGTTCAGTTGCGATTTCACGGTACGCACGAGGGTCGTACATGGGTGAGGGTGCTTGATTGTGGTGAGAATGACACGATCTTGGATGTCCCTGCAGATCCGGAGACTGAAAGTAAGGGCTCCTCTCGGAGACCAAAGACGAACAGCAGTGATGAGACATAGCGGAATGGTAGCCTCCTTCGGGACCATGCGGCATGTTATAAGTCTCCGAGGGAGGGAACTCTCGACGGACAGCACCATTTTTCCTACGCAGGCGTTCGGCCGCAGCGTTCAACTGTTCTGGAGTGACCTGGAGAACATCAACAAGCGCAGTCAGCGAGTTGGACGGCTCAGAATCCGAGTTGGGATTGAACCGAGCTGCGGTTATTGAGGCGGATGAATGCTGCGCTTCTTGCATTCGCAAGGATGATTCTGACAAGTTGGAGGAGCGACTATCATGCTGTCCGACCAATGACTGTGCTCCCGCCAAAGAGGTTGACGGATACATCGGTAGCTGATTGTTCTCCGGGCGCATCGCCGATGTCTCTTGTGGCTCCTTCTCATGGTGAACGGACTGCGCCTCCTGCGAGTGAGTCGAACTGGACCCAGAGTTGTGTGGCTCGATAGTGGAAGCTGAAGAAGAAGCAGTCGGTCTAGGGACTGTGGGTGTTGCATATGAGGAATGTTGGTATTGATGCCAAGACCCCTGTGGATTAGTGGGTTCATTCAACGCCTATGATGCAAAGACGAAGAATCTTGAGAGATTATCCAACGATTGAATCGGCCTCTGAATCACACCTGTGTATCGCCTTCATATGAAGCGCCTCGAGTCACTTCCCCGGCTTGTGTATCCCAACGTCTCTCGGAATTGGGTTGCTAGACAGAGACAAATCAAGACAGAGTTGAGCTTCAAACGTAAGAGCGACGGAGGAGCACATACGTGTGGATTTTGGGACACAGGAGCCGTTTGATTGTTGTTACTGGGGATGGAATCCCAACTGGAAAGACTGTCCGAGTGTCGATGATGAGCCGTTGGCTAAGGAGTCGGATCTATTAAAGACTGGACTGAAAACGAAAATGCATGCTTCATACCAATCCTTGGGCTGGCGACACATGCGACGATCTCGCCTCCGTTTGATGGGATGAAGGGTTCTGGACGCGAATTTTGATTATGAGGCACAGACAAGGATGGATACACGCACGGCTAGCGAATCAGGACCAGGATAAGAAGCGCCATGGCTAGGGAGATTATATGAATCAGAGGTTGTCTGCTGCAACTGAGCCGGATTAATCGTTGTAATTGGTTGCTCGAAATTCATGGACCACGGAGAGTTGGGTGAGGATGGGGATGACTCGCTCTAGATGGACGTCAGATGTGGGGAGGCGTCGAGGGAGACAATCGACGGACAGATTCAGAAAGGCCCTCGTACTCCGCTACTGCGCCACGGATGTAGCGTTGAAGATGGTGGATGCTCGATGTCCTGGTCGCAACGTCTGTTTGACACCGCCAGACTTCGATCTTGTCGAAGAGATGACGATCACGGCCACGTATTGTCAGCGGACCACGGTGCGATTTCCTGGAGGGCCCCGTTGTGACTGCGCGTAATTGGAGGGGGCTCAAGGAGTAGTAATTTACGGGGGAGTTATGATGGAGGACCAACATGGAACTCGAGGGAATTCGATGGTATGACTGACAACGAGGCGTCCAAGCCGAATGATGGGTTTGTGCGTGGTACCATTTCTGATAGTAGGCACAACCTGTTGGCATGAGGGAGCGACAGAGGTGTGATATTATTTACCGGATTCCCCATAGGGTATGAACCCAGTTTTGCAAGCCATAAGCAGTCAGAGATCAGGACCAGCAGCTTGGCTATCATGATTCAATGCGGAAGAGACCCTTCGGACATGACATCCGACGGTCGGTACAAACACAACAAAATACACCACAAGTCCACAAAAACAAATATCACCGCCGACGTGCATGGGTGATGCCGGGCATTGCTGGATTTCCGCGCCCAACCTGAACTCGCTTCTTGCACCAATGGATCCATGATGCACAAGCGGGATAAGCTGATGACTTGCTAGGCTGGCACTGCTACTATCTGTGCCAAAATTGCGCGCTATAGCTAACAGAAGTAATGTAGATTCCGGGAAATCGCAGCACAGCGCGAAAGGCACCCATGGCATACCCAAAACAGAATGAAAATCGGCGCTTTCGACCCGCCCCGTAATGGTGGGGAGTGAAACCGTGAGATTTCAGGTATGGACCCGGATTCGCTGTCGTGCCGGGTCTCAAGAATATGCATTAGATTGGATCACTCCTCCTCGGCTATCCTTATTTCTTGTCTTCTCCCAATGTCGCTAACCTTGGAAGCTGTCCTCCACGATAGCCTACACTCAGTGCAGTGTATTACATTGCTCGACTCCAATACAGTCATTGCCACGGGGACGGACGATGGTCATGTCATTCTCTGGCGCTTCGCGAAAAATCAGGTATACAAAATTGAGCTTGGTGCTCCCGTTCTCTGCCTGGTCTCTCTTCCTACGGACGCCGGTGTGAGAATGGCCTGTGGTCTCGCAGATGGGTGGTTGGTGACGATCAGTTTGTGTGATGTACGTGTCTTTTCTCATGCAAATAGTCTGACTCGACTGATCCATGTAGCTCGATTCGACACCGGATGTGACGCATCGAGTAGCCCATAGTTGTGCGATCAATGCCCTCGCTTATAGCTCGAAATATGCTTTTCTTGCTTCCGCCGGAACGACAGACGGTATCACGCTTTGGAAAGAAGATCAAGCCAGTCGGTCGATCTGCTTTTGGTTGCACGTGACTCTCACTCTTTTCCGAAGGATCTCGCTGGCTCAGAGAGGCTTCCCTTTGCGACATAGATCATATCGAATCCAAGCTCATCCAAGGCTTGTGTTTCATAGAGGCAGAAGATGTTCTTGCTATTACCTCTCTTGAAGGAGGCGTTTGGTGCGTCCAATCTTTCATTTCGGCTTTGATAATCCCCCGCGATCTGTAGCTGAATACTCTTCCGCCTTTAGCCTTCTTGCTTTATCAAGCGGAGAAGTTCTACGGACGATTGAGGTTCCATCACGCGCGTCAGTCCCTGCTTTATTGTCACGGAGTCGTAATATAATCATACTGTCAACTTTGGCAAATCAGATCCGGTCTGTGTGTCGCTCCATCTCATGCGCACTTTTTCCTCATGCTCCCTGATGGCGAGATTCAACTGAAAGGCTTACACGATGGTGTCTTGGATACATCTTACGTACTTGATACTCATGCTCGACTTCTCCCTGGGAGGTTGGCTCTGCTAGCACCAAACGTGATTGTGACCGCCGACAAATCTGGATCCGTCAACGTTTGGCGACTGCCAGCGAAACCCGGCACGCCCGTGCCAATGAGTACAACAAAGCCAGTCTCAGGTTTGTCTGCGTTATAAGCCACGAACCACCGGCTAATGTATCATCAAGATAATTTCGTCGAAGCTTTATCGGTGTGTATGTTATTCACCGGTACTGACATCAATCATTAACGAAAGTCAGACTACATATAGCTCCGATTCGGACGGAGTATATCTGATCACTGCTGCTTCATCAGCTTCAGTCTCGACCATCAAAGTTTGGCGTTGGAACGACTCTAAAGGTATGATTGTCGACTCAATACAGGTCTCATTTAATACGTGATCAGTGGTAGGATCCTCGGGCCCAGCTGAAGGATCCACTAAACGATTACATGGGGATCTCAAACCCAGTTCCCCTGGTCGAGCCCGTCGAAACCCAAGGTCTACTCTAAACAAGCATCTTGTGAAGGGTGATTATTATCGTGAGCGCTCTTCCTTACTGCGTAGCTCATGATCTGTCCTGACCGTGCGCAATCAGGCCTGACAACCAGAAATATCCTCACATACGGATTCCCTGTCCTTGCGGGCGGCCTCATTGCCATGGTATTAACTGGATTCATGATGGGAGAGAACTTGGCAGCACAAACATTAATTGAGAAAGGCCGGATGGTCTTAACCCGTCTGAGGCGTAGTTATTGAATTTGGTTGAATTGAGAATTTGTATCTTTTCCAGTCATCGGCTCATGCTGTGAAATTCTTGGCTCTTTCCAGTTGCGACTACAGTCGACGCATCCCCTCCTCCCTGAATTGCATTCAGGGGGAGGGTTTGTTATCGACTGGGGGGACCCTGCAAATGACATCACTGCACCACCCGTTAACTCCGGCATGACGCGAAGTCACTTGTGCAATGTGCAGCACAGTCGACGTCGACGACTTGCACGACAATGTGCTACGATGTTCGTTGGATGTAAAACTTGCGATATAGTATTTATAGTACAACAACTAATACCATACCTGATCGTGCGTCTCAAGCTTAAGATATGCACACATGGTCAAATATTATTATGAAGAGAGAAGAGATCATTGTTGCACGAGGGCCTCGAGCTGGACTTGTGCCTAAAGAATCATGAATATACAATCCTATTCAACTTTCAATGACTAGGAGGAGGGGATAACAAGGCACAGAGCGCTGCTACCATGCAAGACACAGGGCCTTGGCTTTCGCCAATCGAGTCTGGAGTGACGTCATAGCAATGACACGTGATGAGATCCGCAGGCCACCTGAATCCTTCGAATTCTCCGTCCGGGGCATACAATGGTCAAAATCTCTAGCAGTGCCAACTATATCCCCTCCTCCAATCCTTCCAGGATCTCGCTTTTATAGTGCTGTCTTCGACCTTGTCTTCAAAGAGTTCAAGGGCCCAACTGGGCCAAGTTTACTAGTATACCATAGGTTGCCTCGTTGATGCGATGGTACCGAACAGACTGCTGGCTTGAACCTCCTCATCAGGTTATTTGACCACAGCCTGGGTCTCCAAAGTACATTCCTCTCCTAAAGGAAAACGGATGTTCGTAGAAGTACTATGCAAGGCGTAGGTGCTTTTCAGTATGTGTAAGGTGTCAACAAAGTATATATCTGAATCGTGTCAATCTCATAACCACCCTTAATTTTACGCATTATCTTCCGTATCGGCCTCAGACCCAAAATCATTTTCAGACCCCTCTTTGTCTGAATCCGTATCATGGCTCCAACCCTCACCCATGACACCGTAATTTCCTTGATCGTCTAGAGGGTCGGTATTGACCCACTTGACGAAAGCGGTGTGTTCATTCTGGTGTCCTAGCGACGGCGAGCGTGGGGACCCCGTGACAATAGCTAAGAGACGTTCTTCAAAAGAGATGCGGACATCGTGACTTATAAATGAACGCCGGAGGGAACGATAACTGGCCCAGATGAGCTCAAAAATTCTGCGGGATCATTTAGTCTTTGCTCAAAGATCGCTGTATTGTGCTTACTCATCAATTCTGCGATCGATTTGCTGCCACATAGAGATACTGTCCAGAGTCCAAGCAACGGGGATGCTGACCTGCCCTGCATTACCATGCTCATTGATCTCCTCAACGAGTTCCCTTTCATGAACCATGCAGCTGTCGATGACTCGCAATGGGAGCTGCGGATTTTCAACCCCGGCGTGGCAGAGAGCTTCCCAAACAGTCCGGTTGATAAGGTGCACACACATTTCGGATAGAAAGATGGGGACAACGATATTGTGAGATGAATCAAGTATGAGGCTGACATCGCTGGCATACGTCATGCGTATACCCATCTTGGCAAGGCGATCGAACGACACTGCAGGTGATCACATTCAGAAAAAGGCCGTTATAGAAGGAAAGTACGCAGACCTCTGTGTGTCGGACTGACACCACTAGCATTATCGTGGTGCATGGCGTTGACCAAAGCTGTGTTATATGCGTCGATATGGGCGACAAATCCATCGAGAGTGAAGCTGTCGTCCCAAGGATATCTGATATCACGAGATTCAACTCAGACGGCATGTACGGATTTTACGTCAAATCACGTGTGCTTACTTAGGAGTATCATAGTACGAGTATCCATCCGCAGTGGAAGCGGAATACACTTGTGACGCCCAAATATCTTCCTCTAATCTTGCGTCCATTCAATAAGGTCCATGTAATTCGGATTTCAAAGTACCTGATATGACCCTTCACGCCACGTTCCCAAAGCGCGACATGTCGCATCAGTAATGCGAAACCACTGAGACAACTCCTGGGACTCCAAAAATCAGACTTGATTTGCTTGCGGCTTTCTAACATCGCATGAGTAAATACGGGTATGGTCTCTCGCGACCAAGATTCCCGAATCCCCTGGGAGATTGGACTCGGTACGACAGTGGGTGTGGTTGTGTGCCCCCATTTAACGTATCTATCAATGAGACGGGAGACCCATTGTTTTGATGTCTTAGCAATCGTGTCAATGTCTTGCATGCGGAATGGAGGAGATCCCAGGACGCCGAATACTCCTAAATCATGACTGCGAAGAGCGTCGACGTAAGAGGGTAAGATCCTGATGCCATAGCCCTGGCAACATCGACCGCCCATTGAATATTCAATGTCACTTGAAGCTAAAGTACAACTCACTCGGTTTGCATATTTGAAGATTCTGAAAATACGGTCACTTCGCAGTAGACAACCAAGCAAACAGAGGCATACCTATCTTGCTGACTCGCACGACGGTCTCCGAGAAAGTGCCCGTGGATCAAGTCCATTGTAAAGACATTATACCCAGCTTAATCGAATTCTTAGCCCTCGAAGCCAAATCAGGGGCTGACGATGCTCACTTTCAAGGGCTCGCACTGCTCGCGGAAGCATGAACACCTCCTCTCCATCGAACCCAATTGCGCATATGTCGAGATCAAAGTTCAACAATACGTCCTTGGGGTTCTTGACCAGCTTCAGAACAATTTGAATCCGCCTGATGGGATACTTGGCGAAGAAAGTGATGGTTTTGGAATTCCGAACTACAAGGATCGGAACATCCGGGCCAAGATTAGACTGAATGATATCGTAGACCTCTTTGATTTTTTGGCAGGCTGCAACTGGACCGAGGCCGTATATATAGAGGTCGATGTCGGATTTTGTGAACTCCGAGTCGGAGGTGATTTGTGAGACGATTGCCACATCAGGAGGTGACAACAGAGTCCCGAGAACGATACCCCCAGCAACAAATAGGTTGTTCCAGTCGACTCCCTTCAGAACTCCCTGAGTGATGTGATGAAAGCTCTTCGCAAAATCAGACGCAGAGGGTTGGAGTCGGATTCGGGCTGCGCGCTTCAGATCGAGGATGTTATGACCGCTCATGGACTCCGGCCTGACAATTGTGATCGCTGATGAATCTGATGATGGGCTCCTGAACATTCCTGAAAAATCTTGTATCTTGACCAGACCACAAGACCAATGTAAGCCGTTCGAAGATCTGAGCCATCGCTCGTTCTTTAAAATCCTTTCCCCAATTTATCAGTCGAGGACACAAGATAGAGGGACAAAGAAGGGTGATACCATTCATCAACATCCCGACCAGTCGCATCGACCGCACCCGCTGAGCTTGCATTAAGCCTGGTAATTACAAGATCGGCGTAAGAAATGGTGTCGGATTCCAGGATCGGCCTGCGGAGGTCAGATTCTATGCTGGTCAGGGCTCCGCGTACTTCTTGCCATTCTCCCCCTTCCGAAGAGCCAGTCATCTCATTAATCTGGGCTAGAGTCTCGGAAGTGTCACGGTCGCCAAACTCAGAGGATGCGTGAGCGGAGATCCTGCATTAGCCGCGCTTTATCAGAATTCCTAACAGGATAGGGATTTGACGATCTACGTACCGGGTAGAGTCAGCAAATGGCATGATAGATAGAGCGATCCTGAGGAACACGCCTGAGGAACACGGCTCTATATAATCTGCGTGCGACCTAAGACCGTCCAACTTACCACCGGAGTCACTTTCCATCGTGTCGACGAGAATTGTTGTGTGCTTGAACGAGTTCCGGGGAGTCGTCCAACGCCGAATGATCTCGTTAGGTGCACGAGGACATCACCCGCTTCGACGGTCATGCAGAGCTTTCACTGCCACGGATATGGAAACTGTACGGCAACACCAAACCCCATAGCTGAAGTCCGCCGAGATATCCTCTGCGTATCGGATCAGAGTAGAGTGATGACGTAAACTAACTCCGTTAAGCGCCGGCACCTCCGGCTGCTGATTAGATCCTAGTCAGATTCTCCCTGTCCACATTCGATCGCCTAAAAAGGAAAAGGGGTCGGCCCAGTGTTTTGGCCTCTCGGAATGGAATTCGCTTAGCGAGGAGGGAATCGCCCAAAAAGGAAAAGGGGTCGGCCCAGCGTTTTGGCCCCTCGGAATGGAATTCGCTTAGCCTTCTCGCCAGGCATGAACATGTGTTTCTCAGTATCTAAGACGATGATCTTGCTATGAGTTGAGTGGTCCGTAGCTTATCCAGTATCTGCTGCCAGTGTTCCCTTGCTCAGGCGATCTGACTAGAACTTTCTCCGTTATGGTTAATCAGTCGGAGGCCGAACAACCAAAAGCGAAGGAAAGTGCTGTATTCGACTTGCAGAGCCTCAGCTCCGTTGAGCAAGCAGTAAGTCCGATTTCATAATTCTGGTATGTATTCACCCAGTCGGTTTAGGTGGATAATTCTATTCAAAAAACTGAGACAGCAGAAGCTGGATCTGGGTGAGAGACAAGCTGTCGGACCGGTCTGTGCCTCACACTCTGGCCCAGAGACCTACCGGCATCAGCTCCGGCTTCACGACACAACGTGGTTGTGACGTGTCTAGACTCCTTGGACCGTGAGGCGAGATGCGTTTTCTGGTGCACCCCGTGTGACATGCCCAGGATTCACGACTACCCCGCAGGTAGCTCGGCGCTTAGCTCTACCAGTCAGTATTGTAGAAGCGATGAAGCCCAGGATCGAACTGTACACTCTAAATGATATCATGCAAGTTACTTGTACAAAAAACGTCTTTATTACTGCAACCATCAAGTGGATTGTTGATAATCCCCATGAACTCGGATTCTACAGATCAGCGTATGGTTGTCATTGCCCCAATTCGACATTGTAATGACAATGACACGGCGCACAACCAGCCGTAGTTGACGAATCTGAGGATCGACGAGAAAAGTTTGAACGTCTGTATGAGCGTGAAGATCATAAGTGAATGATGACAAGACCACTAATTCAGCCCCCCGAGCCTTCGGCTGGATAGTCAAAAATCGCAAGGCAGTAGTCTGAAAGTCGCTTCGCTTGTACTCGGCCCAATAATGTCGGACCTTTTCGACCTCGGACCCATCATCCACCAGCCCAACAAGTAACATTTCACGTGGAGTAGATGAAGGGTCAACTCGAACTTCCAACGGGTGTTCGATCGTTATTCCGGTGATGCTGATTGGCCGCATTAGCTCGATGCCGATCTGACCTAAGGAACCGACGTGTGCCCAGCATGTTCCTAGATTGCTGTGGCTATGCAATGCCCATTCTGGATCTGAGAAAGCCGAAGACTTTGCCAACGATGTGGCAAATCGCTTCCACCCCGACGAAGAAGCGATCCCCAGCTTGCACGATGGACTCGTGACGTCGTGCCAAACTCGACCCCCGCCCGAGTATAATGCGAAATCCGGACTACGAGAAGAGGGATTCTCGGGACTAGGAGTTTGCATGGTTTGGGGAGCCAAAGCCGGTGCATCAAGATCCAGATGCGGTCGGCAAGTATTCTCGCATTGATTGACAGCTGGAGTCTAATGTTGCAGCATATCAGCACCAAATAAAATAATAAACTGTGGTGTCCTACCTGTCGCCGCACAGAGTCCAACTTCTTTTCAACAGAACGCACAGTGACGGCGGCCGACTGAAGATCCATGTGAACCGTGTAGTTGAGAGATGCAAGTCGAGTTTGAATCTCGAGATCTTGGTGATTTAACGCATTGCCCAGACTCTGGAGATCTTGAGCGATGCTCTCCTGCGCAGCCGCAAGCTGGATTGCTGTTCTGTCGAGATGCAGGAGCGATCGCTCTAAATCATCCATTTTTGAGTCTGCACGGGTGACTTGGTCCTCTATATTTGCCCACCGCAGGTCCTTCTCGTCGAGCATGAGGGCATGTTCAAAATGAGAAACGGATCGATCTTCAAGAATGTTGAGCCTGGCCTCTACTTGAGCCAAAAGGAATTCGCAGCGCTCAGACGAAAGCGGAGCCGGCAGATGATTGGCCTGAGGAAACAACAAGAGGGCGAAACCCACTAGGATACTCAGAGAAGCAATCCAAGTCGCCCTGGTCCACGACGAATGAGCCTGCGGCCTAATGAGTGAGGTGATCGAAGCGCGCAAGAAAACCACCTCTCACCTTGCGATGCCTCTTAACGGAGGCTTCCGTTGACGATAACTCTTCGTCTGCATCATCCTCAGACTCGTCTATAGCCTGGAAATCAGTGTTGTGCCCCAAAACTGCAAGCTTCCATAAATTCGCATTACCAGTTTCTGTCTCGCGCGTGGTGGTATCCCATCGTGATGTTCGAAAATTATGGGTCTGTGTTTGATGAGCCATTTGTGGGGAGCGATCTTCTCATCTTTAGAGAGCTGGGCACAGTCGGCTTTATCTCATGGCCCCTTGTAGCATGACTCGCTGCCGTGGGACTCGACTCTATTTGGTCGAGTTTGTTAGGCCAGGTTTTCGGGAGTGCTTTTTCACCATTTCTGTCGACCAGGGCCGCGACGTCAGCATGTAATCAATCCCAGCTTCACGGCATGTGCTGTCTCTTCGTCTTTCCAATCCTCCATTACCACAAGCTAGCTCAAGGATGAATTCTATCGTTGATCCAGAAACGGTGAATACCACCCAGGATGCGACGGTGCCCGCAGTCTTTGAGGGTAAATGCGTTTCCAACGAAGAGATAGGCCAGGCTGTGGAAAATCTAAGTTTGTTATATTTTATTTCCCTTGCCTGCTGTTGTGATCAGCAAAATTTTAGTGACCCGCTTGAGCGATGTCAAAGCGTCGTTCTTGAGGAAGGTGGAGGATCACAACACCGCTTTGAAGAATGAGCTGAATAGCACGGAAGCCGACTGTAGACGCAATGTACAGTCTATCAAGAGTGAAATGTCGACCATGGACGGAACGCTGCGCTCCCAGATATCAGAAACGCAGTCCGAGCTTATGGCGGTCGCAGATCGTATCCCTTCATTGGATGACGTTGTACGTACCTACACCCAGGGGGGGTCTCGTTCGGGCTCAAGCACTCGTTAGAAACGCCGTTTGAAGATTGTCGAAGGGACTTCGGAAGAACTGCGCGTTACTTGCCATCAAGTCGAGCAGCGTGTCGAGTCACTCAGAACCACCCATCAAAGTAAGTTCCATGATTCATTGACACTGCTGCTATCTCACAGAACACTAGACTGTGTCCGCACTCAGATACGAAGCAAAAAGCTACAACAGAAGGACAACATCTCCAATAGACCCGAAGTCCTGCAGACCGCCCATCAGAGCGACGCATTGGTTCTTGAGTTGTCTCGGGAAGTTGCTCGGCAAATCCGACCTATGCTCGCGACACTGGACGTTTCACAACTACGTAGCGAGATTCTCCATCGGATTGAATGTTTGGAAGTAAACAGCGTAGGTGGCCTCTTGATAATCTTGGGATTGCGTTCACCTAGGTCCCAGGCTGCTGGAATCGTGCGCATCAAAATCGCACCGTCTTGAATACCATACTGACTCCAGATGCAGTCACGTATCCAACAAGACATCCAAAACACCTCCACGGATACTTTTAGAGCCATCCAAGGAATTTTGAGTCGTCTTGACGTGAGCATAACCAGTACGTCAGCAGGAATCTCACTGAAATGACAACTAGGAACCCGTATACGCCATACAATCTCTTCCGGAGAACGGATCTCTTCGAGATGAACTCAATCGCGCCGAGCTACATTCCAATACTTTTAACAGGTCTTTCTTCTCCTCTCTGCCCCGGTGTACCGCGTGGGCACTACGCTATACCGCCATCGGTGGCGACACCCTCGCACACTTAGGCTTTTGTCTTCGGAGGACCATTTTTCGACATACCACGAGCATTCAGATCTCTTCACCCTTCATCATTCGCATCCAAGCCTCCATTTTCGACCCAAACCTAACATCTTTAGCCACATTGCTGTTAGTTCTGACCATATTAGCCATCAAAATCTCGCTCCGCATGCGCACTCCAGATGTGAGCGCTTACGAAACTATTTATTCCTGGCACATCTATCAAGGAGGAGGTCAGCACTTATTTTCTTGTTCAACTTGTTGTCGTCATTTGCGAACGCTATTCTAGCTCTGTTTTGAACGAAGTTGCATGCGCATCAACGCAATGACGCCGCATTATGACAGTGCTTGAATGGATATGGTCAGCCTCGCATATATCAGTGACTACCGACGCAGTTTATGTTCATACTTGTACGGATGACCACCTGTCAGGACGTGGTGATGCATGTACGATCGGCCTACCAATCTCCATCATCAATTTGCTATACATGTAGCTACTGCACTTCGGTGGGACATGATCGATGACGTAAGCACCACCTATAAGCGCCGCAACCAGTCATCCAAATCTCCGGGTCCTGCGGTTGCCCTAAAACATATACTCGTCAAACAGCATTGCACAGCGTGATCGGTGCAGCACTCATTTAGAAAAACGACAAGCCCAGTAGCTCGGATAGAAATGCCGACTTGCTGTTTCAGATCCAGCTTACGCTGATTAATAAGGTATCTCGCATCCATTGCCCAGAATGCGAGACCATCCTCGACGTCCCGTCTGTGTTCACCTTAGCCTAAGTTGCTCTGGTTGTTTCTATCGTTGGTGATCATATCACCATGACCACTCCACTTCAACAATATGCTGCTTTGAGGGCCAAAATCAATAGCAACGGTCAGTCCGTCGTCTTCCTCCATACCAGTAAACGCACTGATCCCATCCATCTCTTTCTCCAGTTTCTGTTATCCGTGTTCGTTCCCGCAATGTAGAGAACGAATCGACGACTCCGTTGTCCAATGCTGCTAATGCAAGGCCACCGTCTTCACACACTCCACAAACAGTTCGGGAAGCGACCATAGCGACCACCGTCAACGCAGCTCTACCTAGAATCGGGGCCAACCGCCCAACCGCCTCTTCTTCTTCAGGCAGCCGATCCAAAGCTCCCCAGGTCCTCCAATCGGTGAGAGGCTTCCCTTGCGTTCGATATTCTGTTTTTGACGTACATTGAAGTTCGCCACACCGACGGAGCCGACCAACCCCCAGTCCTCTGATTCCGAAGACGAACTCATCCAGTCGCTCGCTGTGAGGGATCCGAGCGCTTTCCACGATTCATGCAAGACGGGATCTCGATCTAATCGCAAGATTGGCATCCATCATCGTGAAACTACGGTTCGTTGCAGTGATCAGTATCTCCCTCGAATTTACTTTGATGGTGGACTATACAGTCTCCGAACCTCGCCGTCAATGCTGGCAAGGCCGACTCCCACCCTAGTGATGTATGTACTCAATGGCACGCTTCGAGATCTATTCTCACTTCAATTAGGATCATCCTCCCCCGACTGGCGTCCCTCTCGGAGCGAGCGAGAATTCTGGCCACCCAGGGCATGCGTTGCCAGTGCGTCCACCTCCCAGTAGCGATCCTCGAGCGGGGAGCGGAAACTCGCATCCCACGGGGCCCGAGATGCCAGTGCGTACAGTGCCGATACACTCTATCAGCCGACTGACATTTTCCCGCAGAGTGCTAATCATGATACGGGATCCGGTCCAAAGCTTGACATCCTCATCGACATAACTCGGCAGCTAGCGGACAATTTTTCTCTGCTATCTCAGTCAATCACTCAAAATCGCACACCCTCGAACTCTGCGAAGCATGCCGATGGCAAGTCCAATGGCTCCGATGACGATGTCAATGACCCAAAGCACGGCCCGAAGCATCACACGGACACCTTACTCAAGGTACACATTGTCCGATTGGATCCCCTTCATCATTCATCTTTCCAACAGAAACGAGTTCGTGCAGTTTTGGCTCGATTGGAACATAGAGAAGATTCTGAGGCTGATCACAACGGCTTTCTGCCGCCTCTGACCCCCATTGAACTGACGAACTTCGGAAGCGATCCTCTGACTTACGGTCCAACCAGAGAAAATTTCCGGGTCTGTTACGATCAAGAACCAAAAAGTGCGTGGAACAAAGCAGCAACAGCGGTGATTCTCCGTGTGTTCTTGGAGACATACTCCATGCCTGAATACACAGATACCGAAATCGGCGACCGCATCTGGATTCATATAAGAGGACGACGGGTAAAATATAGGCAATTGGAAATGGACCCTGAAGAAAAAGAACGTCAGATAGTGCGCAATCGTCGCCGTGGTCGCCGCTTGGAAGTAAGTGTCTGGCTTCGAGCTCCTGCTTCCGATATCTAACTATAGCAGTTATATTACCGCAGACTCAATGTCATCAGGAGCAGTACTACCTTAAGAGAAAAGTTTGGCTCCCTCATTCTTCGACTCCAAGCCGAAGGAATGAGTGACGACGAGACGGACACGGAATCGTTTCGACCGCAACTGCTGGTTCATCGGCGGTTAGAACGCTCTGCGGAGCTTACTGCATTTCTGCGCGACCTAGACCTGATGCACCTCAAGAACACGCACTATGACGAGGCAGGGAACAGAAAGCCAGGACAGTTCCCTCTTCTCAGGAAAGCTTCAAGAATCCGATCTCGAGGGAGTGCGGTGCCTCGGCTTCCGCTTGCCTGTTACAGCAACGCATGGCTCACCTCCATGAAGACTTCCACCGATCCTGAAAGGCGTTCTGTTGAGGAGGTTGATCTCAACATTGACTATGACAGTGAGATTACCACGGCTACACTCCGTCTTCCCGCGTCTTTCCAAGAGTGAGTAATCTTACCGTCCAATAAACAAACTCATTTCAGCTCACTTGTCTGGTAGAGGGATTCAGCGATTCCTAAGCTCGCGCTCACAAACTCGCAGATCTCTCTCCTGAATTGCTGCAGCCGCCTTCCCTTTTTGAACGGATAGCTCTGATAGCTCTCTCACTACTATGCCCTCATCTTTTTCCTAGTTGCCGTGCCCTCGCCTTTGAGTACATGTTGTGGTACATGTTGTGGTTATTGTAGCGTCTGATAAGAGTCTGGATGTCTATGCTGAGTGGTTTTGAATATCATGTATTGCTGCGATGCCTAAAAGTGTGACTGAGTAAACTACGGAACGCACATCAAAGTCGAAACGCTAAGTTAAAGCAAGCCTACGGAAGCCTGACGATTACGTCACCACGCGCGTCTATTCTCAACGCGATCACGTTCATTTTTCCATCACCTGCTATACGTCGTCTCGCACTCTCGGGCCTGTCTGCGACCTCCTTCCACCCATCACCTCGTCGTTACTTCACTCTTACCTCCATCGCCATCGGTCTAGAAAGTCCCAAAAGGCCTCGTGTTCACGCAGGCGAAAGGAATCCAGGCGCACCGAGCCAGCCGACGCGGCAGCAACTCTTACACGCTGGAACAACGAGGCTCGTTGTTGGGAAATATCGCGAGGCATATAGAGCTTCAGAAAAAATTAGGCCAGGTTTTATAGCCTAAATAGCATAAATAGCCTATTTTTTGGCTATTTTTCTGCTAAATAGCTGAAAAATAGCAAGAAATAGCAGAAATAGCAGCTAATTTTTTCTGAAGAGGTTGCTAAGGAATTGGATAGAAATTGGAAAGGAATGGAAAATGAGGCTGTAGAGGACGCGAGACATGACACACATCGTACGCTCGGTTGTGTCTGTTCAGGTCTAATTTTGTATACAAAGCAAGCTATCGAGCTACCTAGGATATCCTATCATTGTATCCCCCACTTGTACGCTATCCTACGATCCCCAATCCATCTATCGTTCACGCTTCATCACCATTCTTCGTCCGATTCCGTCCACTTCTCGTTCCTCAACTCAACCGGTCCAGTTCCCCTCCTTTCGACTCTAGTCTGATTCCCCTCGACTTAGGGTCGTTACAGTTATGCCATTATGTTTGTTGTAGTATACGTGCATCAATGTTGATCTATGCCCTTATATTTCCTATATCTGGTGCTGTTTCTCGCTCGAATTGTCTTAGATTCCATTATTCTATTATCGCTATGCTGGCCTCCTCACTTCGTGAATGCAAAGAAGTTTACCCTATCTACTTTGTTGTTTCAATATACTTGGAAGTCTACACTCAATCGACATCGGCCTCCTTCAGTGCCTGGGGATGCGGTAGTAGCAGACAACTGAATTTACTGTGTATGTGTATGTACTTTGGGTTCAACGATATCATGATCTAGCTACGCGTGTAATCTTCACTTAAACCACGTGCTGTGATATGTACTAGTAATACCGGAGCTTCAGCTTATATTTGACTAGGGGGCAAGGCCAAAGCCTGAATACGCTCGAGTAGGGATGCTTCTTCGGCTGCGGTTGCACCGGATGAAAAGCTTGGGCGATCTGGATTTGCAATCATTTCCATCTAAAGCTCAATCTCAGTCAAAGGCTCCAGAAGGAGATCTGCAGAAAACCAACTCACCGCCAGTGACTTCGGAGCCTTCAATCCGTGCTCTTTCAGAACTCGATCAAGCAGCTGTTCCTCACTAGCATGAGATTGGGGTTGGAAACTCATTTCTGAAGCGATGGCTTGGAACGTCTCGGAGATTTCAGGGGCGTAAGATCCCAAAGTTTCTGAGCTGGCATCGAGTTCGGCAAACGACATCGCTAAGGACTCGAGACTGAGGCTGGAGCTCAATGTGGACATGGCCTGAAACCGTAAATATAATCAGATTGAATGACGGGATAAGAGATGTACTCGGGTCATCGATTCCACAATCACTCGGCTTGACTTCTCGCTATCCACTTTCCCGCCCAATGACTTCACCATGTCATGGAGGCGAGAATATCGAGAAATATACTTGTTTGTTCGATCAAGACTAGCTGCATAATGCTTGCACATTTCCTATATGTGCTCGTCCGTCAGAGATCAGCTGCAAGCACATTATCATGTTAACGCACTATGTGATCTCGCTCTACCGCATCTGTTAAATCCTTGATCAGCGCTTTACGCTGCACTCCGAGTCGCCTGATTTCAGCTGAGATCTCGCGCATAGCCTTGATAAGCAATAGACGACATTGTCGAAAGGCTTCATTCGGCGTCGGGGGGCGTGTATGGAAGAAAGCCTATGTAAAGGTCAGTATCGCCCTTGGATCAGACGGCCACGCAACAGTTCTCACCAAGCAACTGATGAACGTCAGAGCAAGCGCGAGCAGCACAGCAGTAGCGACACTGTCGGGCATGAGCAGAATTGGGGAAGGCGAGGCATATTCGTGCTGAAGCGTTCCACTTAAGAGATCAACGATGGGCGCCTGGTAGCAGATTGAACTCATGAGTCGGCTGACGCGTCGTCTATCCTGTCCAGATTTTCGGGTTGCAGTGACTTCCTATTTTGGTTCGCGAGTGAGCCATGATTTCGGGTGGGATCTCTAACCAAATCCGGTGTCTGCCTCTAGAGGTGGACCCTATCATTCCCAAGGACGGTTGCATCATGAAAGCTCAAAACTGCAGGGTCAGCTCAAGTGTAGCGACCCGTGAACGATGCCCTCTGGCAGTACCATCACCGATGATTCACAAGGCGATATTTCTCTGGATAGACTGTAATGTCGTCCTCATCTGCTTCTGGGTTATAAAAATGCTGACTTTCGGTAGGATTGTCAATCAACTCCTCGGTTTCGAACAGCATGCGGTTCTCGACCCGTCCTGTTCTTTGCGGGAACGAAACATCGAGGATTACCAGTGGTCCACTGTCGAACACTGCGTCTTAGGAGCTCCTAGCCACGTCGTCTTTGGCTCCGACGGCAGGAGAATCACATTTAAATTCGTTGGATTCATAGGCCCGCAATCGCAGATTAGCGTTTATGGAGACAATATACATCGTTCATCGATCGTACGTGCTTTCCTCCTCATCACTGGGGAGTCGTCTAAGGGTTTTATCAATCACCTAGGATGAACACGGAATCAAGACTCAACAGATCCATCTAGCGATTCATCCACTAGGATACTCGAATCCCTTAGTTTCTCTTTGGAATAGGCGTGATGTATGGTGGCTCGGCCGACTTCAAGAACGGTTCTTCAAGCTCATGGGTATGTACTTACGACACCGCAACGACGTGATGCCCAACATATGATGACACGTCTTGCTCCTCAGGAGTCGCCGGCGGAATTATTGAGCCTTTCATCCAAGAACCTCTGGACTCCGCTGAAGATTCTACTATCCACGTCTTTGGATCATCTTTCACTCCAGTCGATGACAGGTGGAAGAACGAGCGCCGTGCGTACGACTCATTCGATTCAAGATATCATTTCGACTCATAGTGATAAGGGCTCTATGGGACGACTCGCAGCGCTCTTAAGCACGGAGACGGAACCATTGCCTCTCTTCCGGACCCAGCTGGGAAGTTTCAGACACTGACCCTTGAGCAAAGACGCAACTTCCGCCCCGTAGTGCATCGCGTCTTCACGACTGACAAGACCCTCGCCGATCCCGCAGACTACGGTCGGTTGCTGCCGATCGGCATGCCGGTAATGGTGGAAGCCGAGCCGTTTGTGCAAGTATCCTTTTTCAACATCTATGCCATTTCTGATGAAAGTACAGACGATATCGGGCGTCCAGCTCTCTCTCTAAGATGTCATTTTCCTTTCGCCTAATTGCAGTCCGAACGCTCGACGGTACACAAGCTATCAGTCGGCGATTTCTGACTGTGGAATAAGGATCTCAACGGGTATGGGTCTAGCCCGGATATCCGTCCTGATACCCGTGGGAAAACGGATAACCGCGTGACGGATATCCGTGACGCGGATATGTCACGGGTGGCGGATATGGCCTTTGGAATTTCCGGATATCCGCGGCGAATATTTAAATGATTTATTTATTATTTATATTATTTATATTATTTTATATATTATTTATATTTATTATTTATATTATTTACATTACATTGGTGAATATTACGATGATTATCGACATTATTTTGATGATTATTACAGAATGTCGCCTGCACATCCTTGCACCCAAGCCTACATCCATCCATCCATCCCTCCATCCATCCCAAATCCATCTATTTTCCTCTCCAAATGTGTTGCCAGTGGGTGTAGATGATGTTGAACACTTGATTGGAGGTGGTTGTTGCATGGGAAGGGGGTGGATGCGTTGGATGGTGGCTGGATGAGGTGCTGGTGGAGAGCCGAGTGCACGAGCTGAGTTCGAAATGCAAGGTCTGTTGTTTGTTTGCGTTCGAAGTGCTGGGTTCGAAACGACGACGCGCGTCGTTGTGTGCGTACAAACAACGCAAAAACATTAAATATATTAATTTACAATAGAACGAATATATTTATTAATTTAAAACCCGCGGATATCACGGATATCACGGGTATCGAGACCCGAATACCCGAGACCCGGAAAAACCGCCGATATCCGCGTATCAGACCCGGCGGGTGGCGGATATGGCCTCTCGGGATTCCCGCGGGTCCCGGGTATGGCCTCGGAGATTCTCGCGGATATCCATATCCGCGGGTGTATACCCGTTGAGAACCTTACTGTGGAACCCCAGCCAACCAAAAATGCGACCAAAAGGAATGGGGTCCCAGAACACGCTTCACACAACGAAAGCTCTGAAGACAAACCAGCGAAGGTTGTGTCTGCCAAGAAAAGGAAGGGGAATCCAGTCGAGATAAACGATCAGCAAGAGGCATATGTTGACTATCGGTATCGCGAGAATACTCGATATAAACTCCGGAAACGAATGTAGTTCCTCGCAATCGGATTGTTGATCGAATGACGAATGAATGAGTACAAAGTCGGATGGTTGACTTGAGACAGCTTGCGAATCAAAATATTCAAGTATGAAGTTGAATGATAGGTTGGTTGGCGGTGGGCTTGCGGGCAACGAGTTAAAGAGCGTATGCCGATAGTGAGCCGATGACGGAGACGCGGAGGAGAGAGGAGAGGGTGGAGAATGGGATCCGGGTGATAGCAAGGTGACGGAAGACTGGATCAGCGAAAAGTTTCATAAAATAAGAAACGATAGATACACATACCGCCATATACTCGGCTCGCTTCCACTACTCTCCGCCTCCCTCATCACCACCTCCCTCGTCCTCCCATCACAGCGAATTACAGCGACTTGCAGGCAAATCTGGCAGGGCACGTTCATTGGAAGCGAAATGGAAGGCTAGCAGAGTATGTTGTAGAAAGTGGAGAGCTGACGGCAGAGAGAATATGGATATAGATCGGATATTCGAGAGCTTGTAATCGAAATCAGACGAGTTACGCATAATCTCGTATTCCACGTTGGACAGACAGTCGTGCTCCGACGTGGGTTTCCCAGGAATGGGTGCGACAGTGGTGATTCCGGGATCGCCGATGAACGGATAGGCGGGAATTGACAGAACAAGAATGCGATTATGGAATCACATCTAATCAAGCAGTATCAGATTGCGAGAATGTAGAGGAACGAGGGTTTGCGAGTTTGCGAGAAGACAAAGCAATCGAGTATACCGAGAAGACCGGAATCTGAAAGACGACCAACGGAATGCGTGGATCCCAGCATTCACGTGCACACCGATGTGCGAATCCTGGCGTGCGGTATTTCTCATTGCTAGATTGCGGGATTGATGGATTGGTGGATTCTGCGATTGCGGGAATCGTGGATTCGCGGACTCTGCGATTGCGGGTTTGCCGTTTTCCGGGATTCCCCATTTGGTTTTCCCACTGTGCATTCCCACGGTTTTTGCACGCTTTTTTCAAGTGAGAACAGCTTGCAAGTCGGGTGGGGAAAATCTTGAAACCATGGTCTCTGTTATCAGTATATTCCCTTTGCAAAATCTATGTCACAACCAGAACTTTTCCCTCTGAAATGCACTGCAAAAAGCTTGCCTACTTGCATTGCCTCTAGATTGAAAAAGGGTGTCGATTTTTCAATGAAATGCAGTGAAAAATGCCTGTATAAAAATGGCGTGGATTCAGGGTTTTTTCAATCATCTTCCATTGAGAAAACAATGCTTTTTTCACTGTGTTTCAATGCAAATTTGACAGATTTTTTCAGGCAGTTCCCACTGAATTACACTGGTAAACGGTGCTCATTTTTCAGCATTTTCCCACCCCTTTTTCATTGAAAAAACTGTACTTTGCATGCTGTGTTACAGGCCACAGCGTGGTCGACTTCAGAAAATGACTGAGCGCGTCACGTGCGGGTACTTCGTCTTTTCTGAAAATCTTTGCCTCAGCTGTTGTCAATTTTCTTTCGTCCTGGCTATATCGTAAGGTTCACACCGAAACGACTCCACGTCGGCTGACTCGGTGGTCTTCCCGCTTGTGTCTAAGGGGGGCACATGAGGCTTGGTGGCCTCGCCAAAGTCGAATTTTCCCTTCCTCGATTATCTGTCACTCCCAGATACGATTGGCGTAATCGTGCACAGTCGAGAGCCGAATTCAGAAAAAGTCTTGTGCCTCAGAAGAATACAAAGAAGGCTCCTGCTCTAGGTGGGCAAAGGGATAGTGGTGTTACACCCGACACAGCTTACAGCGCCCAGTTGGAAATCTACAAAAAACGCTACCTTCCCTTGTTGGCGGCTGAAAAAGCTGAAAGCGATGCAGTCATCAAGAGACGTTTGCAGTCTTGGCCTCTTTCAAAACTCATATCCAACGGTTATTGCATCACCGGATTGAAAGCCTTTTGGCTAGACAAGACCAATCTTGGCAAACCCACCGGTCAATTTTGGTTTGGTCCTGGCCATAAGCTGCCCACAAACCAATTCAATGTTGGACACCAAGTATACATCACCAGAAACGGCCCGTTGGAACCTGACGCCTCAAACCTCATCTTTGGACCAGTCATCGAGTCATCGGACACTTATATTCGAGTCGCGTTAGAAAATAGAGTGTCACTGCAGGGCGTATGGCGGTACGTTCGTTTCTTCATTAACATCATCACTCTATATGACTCGTCCGTAGACTGGATCTGGGGTCATCCGACATTGCCGATGAACGAATGCGTAATGCCATAGATTGCCTCGCTTATAATCCCATCGTGCAAGAAAGTTTGTCAACTCTGGAGCAGGATAATGTAATTCAAGGCACACACCTTCGAGATGTGCTCTTGAGGACCTTCGAAGATTCACCTGATCAATCTGAAACCTCTCCGTCCGAGACTGATGCGTTGGAGCCTTCGTCAATGCCGAGGCCCTCGGTGCCTGGCATTTTCAGCGAAGACATGCGTTTACACAGTTGGTGTATGCGTTACCGAAGGATTAACCCCATCCGTATCGATGGGGACCCCCTTCTGCCTGGGCTCAATGCCATTCAAATCCAAGCCATTGCTTTGATGCTCGGTGAACGCATCAGCCTAGTGCAAGGGCCCCCTGGTACCGGGAAAACTAGAACAATCATAGAAGCCGTTAGGTTGCTCAAGGTACCCTATTCTAATATTTCTGCCTTCAATATTTGATCGCTTCAATCATATCAGGCACATTTTGAGGTCCCCCATCCTATACTCGTATGCACCTATACCAACGTCGCGGTCGATAACCTGGTCGAAGGTATGATCGCTCCGAATATAGCGACATCGAGCTCGGGCTTGAAATCATATGTCCCCCCGGCCCTGAAGCCCTTGCGTGTGTCCTTCTCAGCCGGTGTCAAGGCTTCCCTCCAACCGTATACGCTGGATGCCAAAGTCGAGGTTCATCCCATGAAGTCCGAACTGGAACAAATGGTCGTTCGTCTGGATGATTGCCTCTCCCGACTCGCGACGGTCCGAGATAAGATCGAAAAGGCCAGAGCTGAAGCTGCGAAAAGCGCGGGAGAGAAAGCCAAGCTCGGGGGAAAATTGTGTTCGTGTGCCGCTTCATGATATCCAACCTTCTTCTGATGAATTGTTTAGCGAGGCTTCTGGTGGATGAAACAGCTCTACTCAACGAACAGAGTGTCAAACGGAGTATATACTTTGGGCTACTCCGACAAATGACTTATGATATCTGCATGACCTCCGATGTTGTACGCTTTTTTATAGTCTTTCATACCTCGCATCTCGCTCAAGCCTTCCAGATCTGCACGACGTGTATTACCTCCGCCTCATTTGCGTTGAAAGTAATGGATTTCCCTGCTGTCTTCCTTGATGAAGCTAGTATGTCCACGGAGCCTGCATCTTTGATTCCGATCATGAAAGGGGTATGTCTAGCGAACAAAAATCTTTTTGGTTCATTGGGCTGAGATACGACTCAGTCAAAACAAATATCCTTGATCGGTGACCACAAGCAGCTTCCTCCAGTCATTGTTAGCGACGAAGCCAAAAAAGGAGGTCTTGGTGTGAGCCTCTTTGAGCGCCTCACAAATGAAGGAAGTGAGGAATTCCTATTCATCTCGACTATGTCGATATTGAAACAGAGCAGCTGTACCGTCCATTATGCTCGACAAGCAATATCGCATGCATCCGTCCATCTCATCGTTCCCGTCATCCGAGTTTTATAATTTCGAGTTGCAAGACGGTACTGTCGATCCCTCAACCGGCGCTGTGCTTCCTTCGCTTCACCCTCCCAACTCACGGCACCTGGTTGTTGACCCCAGCACTGGAAACCGACCTAGTGTGATCTTTTTAGATCACGCCTTCCCAGAACAAGCTAAGGACAGAAGCCGGGTAAACTTACGCGAAGGACATCTGGTGCAGCAGATTGTTGAGGATTTGCTGAGTAGTAATCCGGTACGTTCGTCGAGAATCCGTAACGAATCATACCTGAGTATTCATTCCCCTAGACCTTAAAGGGTATGGACATTGGGGTGATCGCGCCCTATGTGGCACAGGTCGCATTACTGAGGAATCTGATGTTGGATTTGGATTTCCGGGGAAGGCTGTCTGAACTTGTAGGCCCAGACAGAGCAGCTGATGTCTTGGACATCGAGGTGAAGACCGTTGATGGTTTCGAAGGGAGGGAGAAAGAGATCATCATCTTCTCGACAGTCCGCAATAACAGCAAAGGGCACATCGGATTTCTTGCAGACCGCAGGCGGATGAATGTAGGATTAACCCGGGCCAAGCGTGGCCTGTTTATTCTCGGCAATGTACAGACCTTGCGAGCGGCCAAAGCGTTCAGAGAAAATATCGATGGCGCGGGGGTTCAAGCGAACGTTGTAATGAAGGAGGGCGTTCTCAGTTGGAAGAGGTATATCCAATGGTTGGAGCAAAATCAGTTAGTATTGCTGCAGTCCCATGCAGGGCACAAGGCAAAAAGTATATATGTATAATTATGTAGCTATATATCTCACGAACGTACATTACTAGTATTAGGGGTCGTTTGGATGCGCCAATAAAACAGTATATAATGCCGAAATACAGTATTTTGAGTATTTTGGATATATTTTGACATGTCGCGTTTGGTTGCGCCAGAATATATTTGCGCCATTATATCTTGCGGATAACTTGAGACGATATAACCGCCAAAATATAATCAAAAGTAAAAACAGGTCAGACCTGTTTTTACTCCAGTTATACTCTTGTGCTCACTCGTCACTACTGTACCATTTTGACAATGCCGGATTGTCCCATGTCCCGAAGCCTCGCCGCCGCCTATTAAAACACAAATTTCCGTGTCCCGAGCTTGACGTCCGCCGGGACAAGTACGATGACATCACGCCTACAAATAGTAGTCTCTTCATCATAGCATCACATACAAACGTAGTATTGTGTTTTGGAGAATGAAATTGCTTGGAACGCTGTTGATATACATATGAGACCTCAAGAGACCGATATTTAAGCCCAGCCGCTGTTGCACTGATAGCCGCCGCCGCAAAAATTCATAATGTCCCATGTCCCCTAACCTGTCAGCCGCTCCGCCGCAGTGTCTCATCGCTGTCCGTGTCCAAACACGCCGCCGCCGTTGTCAAAATGGTACAGTAATCACCTTGCTACTCACTATCTGTCTTGACTGTACATGTGCACCCGCTGTCTACAATTACCAGTATCTAGCTACGACTACAGTATGGTACATTTCTATACATGTAATACAGTTCTTGTCTCGAAACAGCAGCTTCTTGCGATCGGCCACCACCCTGGAGCGCTGGAGCCCCGGCGACAAAACTCCCGCCGGACCCTCTCCACGACATTGACGACAACGCCGGGCACTTCAGTCTTGTCGCTGCTGGGTCGCCGACGAAAGCAGTGTTGTCGTTGCTGTCCGGTGTTGCCACGTCATCTGCAGAGGGTGACGTGGCTTGAACTTTGAAGTGTAGATACAATATTTCTGGAGTGGCCGTTTGGTAACTCATCGTGAATATAACAGAATATAACGAGATATTGTATTTTGGATATCTCAAAATATAGTTTTGACATTATATAGTTTTTGAAATATAACCGCGCGCGCATCCAAACGACCCCTTATATAGTTTATCCTGATTATAATAAGTCTACTGTCTTCTCGATGCCTACCATACATTCAATGCGATAATTCATGGCGTTTGTTACCGAGGACGAAATCGAAATCTCGCAGGCCCAAAGCAACCTCACCTTAAAGGCTTGAAAGGTAAAGGATAGTAAAGAACAGGTGCGGAAGCTTGAAGGGAATGAGTATTCTTCGGCCCTGCATTGTGGGCATTCAGAGTCGCATGTGCGATCTGTCACCTTTCAGTTCGGGTGATAGTTTGACAGTCACAGTACAAAACTTCCTAGGGATTGCCGGAGTTGTGTGATGTGGAATGAGCTGTGACAACCCTCGACTCCAGGCATGTGCCTCCGCTGAATAGCTTTGATGCGATCCCATAGAGTCACGCTGCAAAGAATAGTCCGTCACGAACGAATGGGCTTGCATCAAAGACTCGGATTCCTTTTGTAAAGTTCAGACTTGCCTCCAGGTTAATTTGCGCGTCATAGATGCATCGTCGATTATGCTTGCTTTCCATGCTAACTCAAATCTCGGGGCTAGGAATACGTCGCCAGTACACGACCATTGAGGCCGATCTGACTTTTAGCCGAGGACATTAATTAGTTGACACTTACCTAGATATTGCGCCAGTCCTGTGAGCAGACAGGTAGTATGAATCGAGTTTGACCAAAGCAGACGCGTCGTTCCTTTCGTGGGATTGGCCCAGTTTTCCCTCGCTCCATCAGATGGGTGTCAATGGCATTTTCATACTTGAATTCTTTAATATCGTTGTATCAGAGACCGTGTGCATGTCCAAGACGGAATTGATCATGGGCGCTGACGATAGGCTTGAAGCGCGGGAAGCGTGACCGATCGTGACCCGGTGCTCCTCGCCCTCCTCGGTTGAAGGCATTCACTCGCCAGTGCATATAAGGGCTTCAATCCTTCTCCCGCATGGATCACATCCCACCCTTTGATCATGTCTGAATCACCCTCAGTCAAGCACGCAGTGAAAAACCAGTTCGACGCTCCCGCACAAGAGTTGCCAGTAAGCTTTAACAGTGTCCGTCTGTCGACCTCCTTCATTATGACGTAGCTTCCTGAAGGACCCGACGTGATAACTCGCAATGCCATCGCCTTGAACAGCCTAAATCCCGATCCGTCAGTGACAGTGTACGGGGCTGCTCGTGTAACTCACAGTCCGTAGGAGAAGCAAGCTCATTTTCGATAATCTCATCCGCCACCTTCATGAATTTGTCCGGGAAACCCAGTACGTGTATCGAACGCGCATAAAAGACATACCTCATCTAACGTCATCAGACTCACAACTGATGAATGGATGTTTGTGCTTCTCTTACGAGGGCTTCATCACAATTGATTGCCACGATCAGGACTGCCATTCAATTCCTGACTGCAACGGGCCAAACATGTACCCCGATGTAAGTTGTGAATGCTCTCCCTATGAAAGTATTCTGAAAACAGACGTGCAGACGTCAAGAGTTCATCCTTTTGTCCGATGTTCTCGGTGTCTCAGCTCTGGTTGATGCTCTCAACAATCCGACGGTCGGCAATTCGACACAGTCGACTGTACTAGGGCCATTCTTCACTGAGGATGCTGCCGATTGTAAGCGAGCTCTGATCGTTCTAGCCGACACTATCTTAACGAAATCTCCGCAGTGACTTCGGGCGACAGTATTGCGTCGGAAGGCAAAGGCTCCTATCTATATGTGACTGGCCGTGTCGTAGATACAGCTGGTCGACCCATACCTAACGCCACAATTGAAACTTGGGAGACTGATGACCACGGATTCTATGATACTCAGTATTCCGATCGTGATCACCCAGACTGTCGTGGGCGTTTCAAAAGCGATGCCCATGGTGTCTATGCTTTTCGTGCTGTGGTGCCGGTCGCTTATCCTATTCCTGGAGATGTATGTTCTTTACTCGTTGTCCGCAAAATTTTCTCATGTATTACAGGGCCCTGTCGGTCAATTGTTGGAAAAAATGCATCGACATAATATGCGGCCGGCACACTTGCACATGATGGTCGAGGTTAGTGCATCGGGCTCGCGCATGTGTTTGTTAGTTATACTGACCTACCTGCAGGCGGAAGGTTTTCAGAAGCTGATCACTTCCTTCTACCCTGAAGGAGATAAATGGATCGCTTCTGATGCAGTCTTCGGCGTGAAGAAATCACTTGTAGTGGTGCGTCACTCACTCAATCCCTCCTTCCACATATATGGACATGATTTTCGATTAGAAACTACGCACGGTTGATGACGAAAATGAAGCAAGAAGCAAAGGTTTCGCAAAGGGGAGCACATTCAAGTTGTTGGAACAGGATATTGTGCTTGCATCCCCCGAAGAGACTCAGCGCGCCCGAGAAAGCCTTTCGAAAGCTTGAGATCAATTGCAGTCCTTCAAAATATTGTAGTACATGATTTTATGGAACCTCGATCAAGTTCTCCTTCTTTTATGTGCATCGTATAACCAGTCCATGGATCCAGTCAGAGTACGGGCAGTAGTAAGCGCCGACCGCCGATCCTAGTTCAAGCTCGCTTTCGTGCTTTCGTGACTTCAGAACTCGCGTGTTCCTCAATGATATGATCACCGTCGCTGATGCCGAGCAGCGGATTGGAAAGGCCGTGGCACGATTATCGTGGATCGACGTCTGCCTATTGTCTTTCAGTGGCGGTGTTCTGTCCACACTCGCTGGCGCCGCTGTCTTTAAACGCTATGTCAAACGTATCCCTAATTCTGAATGGTATGCGACTCTCGCTCTGGATGCACAACTCTCAATAACATAGGTGAACTCGCTTCAGGATTACACCTGTTGATCTGCAAAAACGACGTTTTATCCGTGGCGTAGTGACTAGGTCTCTACAACCCGTCACTTTGGCCTGCCAACCCTTCATTTTACTCTCGTAAACAGTGTGGGAGATGGGGACAACTTTAGACTCTTCCATACGCCCGGCTTGGGTTGGAACTGGCCTTTGAAGGTTCGACGAATCCCCAAAAGTATTCTCTCTACAGCTCTGTTTTGATAATGAGTAACTGAACGAGATACAGAGCTCAAGGATCAAACCATTCATATCCGACTGGCGGGTGTGGATGCACCCGAGGCAGCCCATTTGTGAGCGATATCAGCGCTAGTGGTTGATGGGGCGGCAAATTTACTTTGTTCGACTTTGACAGTGGCCGTGAGGCTCAGCCCTACAGCGAGGAGGCTCTGCAGTGGCTCAAAACTAGGATTGAAGGACGCACTGTCTGGTGTCAGCTGCTCCGGCGGGATCAGTATGGTAGAGTGGCAAGTGCTTTTACTATAAGATTTGATGACCCAGGCTGACTGAACATTCTGTACAGGTCGCTTTCCCATTTGTGACGCCCCTTCGATTACCTGCTTTTCGCTTTCTGTCGACTCGGTGTGTCTCATTAGAGATGCTAAAGGTTGGTTGGGCAGTAGTTTATGATCAAACTGGGGCGGAATATGGCAAATGGGGACAGACGACATTTTTGAAGCTTGAGGATGAGGCTAGGTACGGTTTGGTTTACTTGCAGTGCCGTTGTCCATACTGACTGAATCATAGGACTGCCAGACGTGGGATGTGGAAATCTTTGCAGAAGCTCGAAACTCCTAAAGAATACAAGAATCGTCATGCAGTCCCATGATCCTCGTACCAGACCATACGTCGCGTACTGGCTCCAAGGAGTCTTTTCGTACATCAAATATTCCTCAGTTTTCAACAATTCATGTCAGGACTGTGATGTATCAAACGCAATATCTATTATCTTATACTCGAGTAAGCACCTGAAAGTTTTGAAATGCAGAAGCTATGTTAGTTGAGCGTGAGCAACGTGGTCGTCCCTAAAATGCGATACAGAAGTGAACTGTGGCAAAAATTGAGGTCCAGATCGAAAGTAAAATCTTCGCTTGCTATGGATCTGTGCCCAGCCGGATTCTCACCCGAGTACGTAAAGCGTTGTGGACTACCAAGTTACGACAGTCGACTTCATTGGTCCGAGAATTTACTAGTAACTCGGTTGTCTTCTTGTTAGACATACGTTTGAGGAGGTTTTGTCAGAGTAATCGGTTTGTTCGAGGGATTCAAGAGACCGAGCATCGACAGTCCAGCTGCGAGAGCTGAAATGTCGCGAGTGGTGTTTTCGGTGAACCACTTAACACGCGCAGACCCAGACACGTTCAGCTTGGTCTCTGGATTAGCACCAAACATTACGGGTTCAGGGGTGTGCAACCGCTTTACACTGACATCATTGTGATGGGTGGGGTGAATGTTTGCTAGGGCCCGTGGCATCGTCCATAGTAGTGCAGAATAATCTGGGAACGCTTCGAGGACTGAGCCCGCGTGCTCTAGACCAGTTACCCGCCAAAGGATGAGGAAATTGGGATGAGAACGTATAAACAATGAGAGTGAGGTGTTGAGATCACGATGTTTCGCGGGGAAGACTGTGGTCGAGATGTACGGGACTCTTTACTGTAGATTCGTGCCGGGCTGCATGATGGTGATTCTCAATCAACTCACATCGGGTTGACCCATTCGCTTTTGTGATGATCATATGAGATTATATCTATGATCACTTTTGCTGAAACACATCCCATCTGGGACTCAATTAGCAGATGGGCTAGGCGAATCCCCAAATACTCGGTATTCATCACGGCACATGAAGAGCTCGCGATAAGCCAGATTTCGTTTCCGCCCAGTTACTGTCAAACAAATCTCTTGATCGCCCATGAACGCTGCCGATGGCTAGATCTTTGAGCATGGTGCGACCAAAGCGATCCTGTGGTACTAAGTACGCTGAAAAGCAGGTAATAGAGCCACGACCAAATTTCAGTTGTGAAGTTGGATGCGTCTGACTGGCGCCTGATATCGGAGAGAGCGAGTTCGTTTTCGCTAGCCTGTTGTGCATAGAGAAGGAATATTCGTATACAGCATCCGCGGGGAGAAGTGGTTACGAGGACATCCGAAGTCCGATCAAACAGGGGTCTCAACCGGCTGTGACGGTGACCAAGTTGTCCGTTTAATCCTTGGTTTAATCGCTATCGCTTGTCATGAGGAAATTATTATCTAGAGGAAAGGAGAGAGAGAGAGCTTTAGTCAAGCCCACACCTCTTGCTCCCCCCGAGAATCTCTCGGTGCCTGCACGGACTGTCAACCCACCATCACCCGAACCACCTGTGAATATTGCGAGACGAACTGACTCACATGACCAAGAAAGAGAGCCTTGGGTCATTGTTTCTGAGAACAAATCTGGTCGTCCCAAAGACAGGGACGACTCAGGAAGACGAGGCAGCGAAGATGCATCTGCCCATATCAGACCTCAGCTTGACTCTCGTAGCTCATCGCGGATCTCGTTATCACCTGGTGTGTACTTTTCTCGTTGTGCGTGGTATTGTGATATGCATCACTTACTCTCTGACTTCGATAACGATCCCAGAACCGGACAAGGAACGAAAAGGGTTCTATGTGATCAAGAAACCCGTCAATACACAGGCGACAGCGTCCATCGTTCGTTCTTTAGAACAAGATGAACCGCGAGTAGGAAGATCGGCTACGAGGTTTGGCCGGAAGAATCACGGAGACGAGAATAAGCTGGACAAAGACAAAGAGCGGCCTAAAGAGAAAGAGAAGAGAAAAGGCGGTTGGGGCATTGCGAATCACGAGGACAGGAAACCGCAACGTCGAGACAAGGAGCAAGAATCGCTCAAGGGTAGAGAAGGTGATCAAGCTGAAAAAGAAAACGTCCGATCCCTCATAGGTAACGAATCAGCATCGTTACATGGAGCTAACAGTCTGACTATGACTCACATAGGCTGGTGGTCCGCAAAGTCTTCCGAGGACTGGTCCGTTGCCCTACACATCTGTGAAGTCGCTTCGGCGAGCGAAGCAAATGCCAAGGAGGCAGCAAAAGCGCTCCGTAAAACGTTGAAGTGAGCTTGCTTGTACCGCTCGAGTTCACTATCTAAGTGTTTGTTTTGGAGATGGGGTGATCCAGGTCCTCAACTGAGTGCGGCGAGAGTTTGTTCTCATAGCTTCTTCACAATCGCATAAGAAGGTCTGACAGCATGAATGTGTAGCTTTGGGCGATCATGCTGCGTAATCCGTCTCCTTTGTTTCTAGGTGAGGTACACATGCATCTCGCAGCAATGCTTGACTCACGGTGGTCGTCTTCCAGCTGAGGCCACGTCCTCGAAATTTCTATCGGCGGTGGAAGATGTAGTCACGAAGTCTACCACGACTCCTGTTGTTAAATCTCGAGTGCTTGAGGTGCTTGCAGGTGCTGCATATGCTTATCCCGGGAGCTCCCAAGGCGGAAATATATTAGGTGCGTTGACTCGGGATAAAGACAGTGGCTATGGGACACTATGGCGAAAACTCAAGCCTCCCGGAGCGCCGGATGAGGTGAGTGCTTCGAAGCGTTTCCCCAATATCTGATTGAAGACGACCACAGGGTCTTCCGTTCGATACTTCAGATTCTATGTTTAACCCTCCCACTCCTACTGTGACGCAGAATGCCGAGCCTGACAGCTATCCTATACCAGCCAAACCCTCTCGCGAAGAACATCGTCGAAGATCTGTTGAGATGCCCACACGCCCGGCTGCGACTCGGCGTGACATCTCCCGACTTTCTAATCATGGACTCGTTCCTCGTCACGAAGACATCCGTCGGATATTTGAGGAGTGCGAGATGGCGAAAGTGAACGCTCAGGTTCTCAGCGAAGCTTTGGCATTTGCTCGCCCTGAGGACTTGAAATCGGAATGCGTGCCCGTGAGTTGCTGGGAAATGAAGCGGTTGTGATAAGAATTCCAGCTAACATTAATCTCTGACAGGAGTTCCATCAGAAATGCGTAGCATCTCAAGTGTTTCTTCATGCGCAAATTCCGTGGGCAACCGCGGAAGCCTCTAAATCGCGAGAAGATGCTCAACAACGGCATGCAGCTCAGCTTTCTTTGTCTGCCGGTGAATTTGAAGATTCATTGGAGGAAACAGTGGAAGAAAAGCTTTTGGCCGCTATCTTGAGTGCCAACGAAGATCTTGCAGGGGCATTTCGAATCTACGATGAACTTCAGCGATTAGAAGAAGAACAAGAAATGGAGCGTGCAGTTCAGGAGAGAAGTCGTCACGAGACCAGAATAGATCGGACGGTCAGTCGTCTGCAGTGCCTTTGTCTTGTTTCTCACATCCACAATAGACACTTCGATATATGGAAGATGAAGGATCTTTACAGCCGTACGATGGCCGGCCTATTTCAGGGCCTTCCCGGTCTCCATCTCCTCAGCCTCCATCCTCCCTTCCAAACTCAACCTCGTCCTTGTCGCAATCGTCACATTCATATATCCCTTCTCAATACCCTTCACTTGCCAACCCATTCCCTCAAACTACTCAGCCGCCATCATCATACCCTCTACAACATCAACTATCGCATGCTAGTGCTACACTGGCTCCGCCACCACCAGCACCATATGGTCCCCGAAAACCAATTTCCCCTGCTCCATCACGTTCTCCAAGCCCAGATTCAAGGAGTCTAGCTAAGCAAAGTTTGAGATCTGAAACCCAAGGGCCGCGCGATTGGTCAACAACAACTGTGTCTGCATCTCATGATGAGTCAAATGATCCAGGCTCTGCTGAGGAAACCACTGTGTCCAAACCAAGTGCTAAATCACTGGGCAAAAGGAAGATAGCCTCCAATGGTGTGATCTCCTCTTTCATGGTGCAAAAAGATCATGCCTGACTACACTCCAGATGGGTTTGATCCTGATGACATATTCAAGACTCATCAAGAGACCCAAGAATCAGTGTCAAGGTCCAGCAGTCTTAGCAGCCATTCATTGGATAATCCAGACATGCAATCAAGATGGAGACACCCTCCCATTCATTATGTTTATGATGCTGCTGCAGAACGTGCACAACAGATGAAGCATCTTGTGGATCTGAATGGAGTGCATTGATTCTTGTTGCTAAACCATAGGGGAGATTAGTCAAATACATGCTATTCAGATTAATCTTTCATGTCAGAGTGTCTGTGTTCCATTGATGTGCATGAATGTTTGAGCTCAAGCACACAATGTAACCCACTGCTCACTGCGTGTGAAACTACTGTAAGAATTTGGCTGGATGGGATGTGGTAGGGAATAAGGCCTCTAACAAATACATACTTGTCTTACCTGGGTACCTGCCTTGTTTTTTTCAGCCAAAATCCCATACTTGTACTTGGCAGGTATAGGTTCTTCAAGTTACTTGCCTATACTTGCCTAATTAACCCCTATGTACTAGTAAAATAGCAGGCAGGTACCTGCCAGGATGTCTGGCCGCCAATCTCATATAGGGTTTTAAGGTCCAGTCCATGTGATTGCAAAAAACCGCAGTTTCAGTCAGGTTGTGACTGGACCTGCAGTTGCGGTCTTTTGGATTTCTGAAAATTAGGCAACTGGCAACTGCAGTTGTGACCAGTCGCAACTGTGGTTGCAACTGAGGACCCTTAAGGGTCCCCAAACACGGTGGTCACAGGGTATTTTGGGTCTCAAGTGGGTCTTTATACCATTGTTTTCATTATATATTGGATTATATAGTGTTATTAAGTATTACTAGACACTATTTGACCACTGTTAAGACCCAAAAACAATATATAAATGAATAAAATAGTGGTTTATACCAGTTATGGCCTCAGTTGACATCAGGAAAAATAAGGAGTCCTTTTTCAACTTTGGAGTACTTTGGAGTACTTCAAGTTTTAAGTCCTCTGAAGTTGAAAAAGGACTCCTTATTTTTCCTGATGCTTGCTGCCCATGACTGGTCAGGCAACTGGTCTTCTTGTGACTGGTTGCAGCTGCTGGTCATGCAAAAATTGGGTCCGCAACCGGACCGGCAGTTGCCGGTTAGGAGAAAAAAGGGCCAAGGTCCAGTCATGACTGGACCTTAAAACCCTAGCTACTATGTTGGCCAACTTTTACAAAACAGTTTGACAGCTGCAGTCTGGCAACACGTCCACCAAGTCCCCGTCTTGGCGGAAGACTATTCCACAGCTCACACTGTTCTCAATCAGGCTGTTCTTTTTTATTACCTTTATGTCAAGCCAATCAAGAAATGTGGCGTGGATCCAATCATGCAGACGTACAGCATAGCCCTCACAGACTTTGCTTATCTGGCCGTGTGGGTCAAAATTTGACATCAGATCCTACCTCCACTTGAAGGACATCAGCTCGATAGTACTCAATCATGCACGCTTGGCGCAGATGACCGCTCAGCCCACAGGAATATTGATGAAATTCTCCAGATCCCTGGTACCAAAAAGCTGAAGCAACATACGGAGAAGGCTTTTCAGTTGTGTGATTGCATTCTTTGCTTGTGTTCTTGCAATCAGTGTCAGGCTTGCTCCCGTAATACCACACTCGCACAAGCATGCGAATTTCCATAGCTCTGTTTGTATCACTAGTCATTGTTTCAAAGTTCTCAATGTAACAAATCATGTATTTCCATCCTAATTTGCCAATATATTGGTATTCTAATGAATACATTATTTTACAAAAAAATCATATTGTTTGTGAATCATATGAGATACTAGTAGACATCCTTGAAATATACGCTGTGCCTTTTCACGAGTTGATCAGCCGATGTGCCAGGCCTTGATGCATACATGCTGACTGTACCATTCTATCTATATTAGCTATATATAGAATGGCCAGTGCAATTGCCAAAAAGGAACCATTTTTGGCTCAAGGCCAGGGTTTTCAAACTCCGCCATCTTGCCCATCTCCCAGACGACTTGGTCAGTTTTCTCTGAGCCATGGAAGCTCTGCCAGGCTTACTGATTGTGCGCGTTCACAGGACACTCTCCACTTCAAGCATTGAATTCATTTGGATTTTGGAGCCACAAAAATCCATTCCAGCCGGATCTTCAAACGTCGCCAGCCATGTTGTCTTCTCCCTTGACCGCCCCAAAAGATGCGCGTCCCAGCGCATCCTCGTCCCAACAGCCGCCGCCCCAACTCGTGGAGCACCCCTGACCCTCAGCGTCAAGAAGGAACTTGTTGAAGCCACTTCTCTCCCTCCAAAACGCACTTCCAATCGCACTTCCAATCAAACTTCAAATCGAACTTCCAATGAATCCAATTGCACTTCCAAACACTCTTCCACTTGTCATCCTCACTTCCCTGACAATTCTAAAGAAATCCAATTGAACTTGCCGAGGACAGTGACGTCAACATCCAATTAATTTCTAAGAACCTAGTCAATGAAGATGACAATGACGTTCCATTGATTACTTCAAACGCCAAACTTGCGGCAAAAGGAAAGCAAGCCAGAGTTCCCCCACAAAGCCCACGTCATCGGAGTCCTCCTGCAATCCCAAACCAGCGAGACAGACAAAAACTGCTTCCAATCAGCCTGTCAAGAACAACATCATTGTCAAAACTGACCAATCGCCTAGTCGCATCCCCACTGTCGCCCCAACGGCACCCAAACCGCAGACACCGGTTTGGTTTGTTAGAATTGTGTTCTGACATCCCGTCTTCTTGTTTTCACTTCACTATACCCTTCTTACCTTCTAGTAGTTTTCTCATATTTTCCCTATTTTCCCTGAGGCTGTAGAGCCTTGTTTGCGTATTAGCCCTGCCCTAAAGTTCTGGGTATATAGCTGAGTTGGAATTCCCAGTGCTCCTTAGCTGGTGCACTCATGTTGGGAATTCCAGTGTTGCATTGAACCTCTAGAACTGTCCACT